>CM040397.1:107554232-107606732 GCA_022702515.1 Ilyophis sp. 1 JC-2022 | reverse complement strand
AGCAGTAGCATGGGTGGGTGTGGTTAGTGAGGTGAATGGTAGCATGGGTGGGTGTGGTTAGTGAGGTGAGCAGTAGCATGGGTGGGTGTGGTTAGTGAGGTAAGCAGTAGCATGGGTGGGTGTGGTTAGTGAGGTGAGCAGTAGCATGGGTGGGTGTGGTTAGTGAGGTGAACGGTAGCATGGGTGGGTGTGGTTAGTGAGGTGAATGGTAGCATGGGTGGGTGTGGTTAGTGAGGTGAACAGTAGCATGGGTGGGTGTGGTTAGTGAGGTGAACAGTAGCATGGGTGGGTGTGGTTAGTGAGGTGAATGGTAGCATGGGTGGGTGTGGTTAGTGAGGTGAATGGTAGCATGGGTGGGTGTGGTTAGTGAGGTGAACAGTAGCATTGGTGGGTGTGGTTAGTGAGGTGAACAGTAGCATGGGTGGGTGTGGTTAGTGAGGTGAATGGTAGCATGGGTGGGTGTGGTTAGTGAGGTGAATGGTAGCATGGGTGGGTGTGGTTAGTGAGGTGAATGGTAGCATGGGTGGGTGTGGTTAGTGAGGTGAGCAGTAGCATGGGTGGGTGTGGTTAGTGAGGTAAGCAGTAGCATGGGTGGGTGTGGTTAGTGAGGTGAATGGTAGCATGGGTGGGTGTGGTTAGTGAGGTGAATGGTAGCATGGGTGGGTGTGGTTAGTGAGGTGAATGGTAGCATGGGTGGGTGTGGTTAGTGAGGTGAGCAGTAGCATTGGTGGGTGTGGTTAGTGAGGTGAGCAGTAGCATTGGTGGGTGTGGTTAGTGAGGTGAATGGTAGCATGGGTGGGTGTGGTTAGTGAGGTGAGCAGTAGCATGGGTGGGTGTGGTTAGTGAGGTGAGCTGTAGCATGGGTGGGTGTGGTTAGTGAGGTGAATGGTAGCATGGGTGGGTGTGGTTAGTGAGGTGAGCAGTAGCATGGGTGGGTGTGGTTAGTGAGGTGAACGGTAGCATGGGTGGGTGTGGTTAGTGAGGTGAATGGTAGCATGGGTGGGTGTGGTTAGTGAGGTAAGCAGTAGCATTGGTGGGTGTGGTTAGTGAGGTGAACGGTAGCATGGGTGGGTGTGGTTAGTGAGGTGAATGGTAGCATGGGTGGGTGTGGTTAGTGAGGTGAATGGTAGCATGGGTGGGTGTGGTTAGTGAGGTGAATGGTAGCATGGGTGGGTGTGGTTAGTGAGGTGAGCAGTAGCATTGGTGGGTGTGGTTAGTGAGGTGAATGGTAGCATGGGTGGGTGTGGTTAGTGAGGTGAGCGGTAGCATGGGTGGGTGTGGTTAGTGAGGTGAATGGTAGCATGGGTGGGTGTGGTTAGTGAGGTGAGCAGTAGCATTGGTGGGTGTGGTTAGTGAGGTGAATGGTAGCATGGGTGGGTGTGGTAAGTGAGGTGAATCATAGCATGGGTGGGTGTGGTTAGTGAGGTGAGCAGTAGCATGGGTGGGTGTGGTTAGTGAGGTGAACGGTAGCATGGGTGGGTGTGGTTAGTGAGGTGAATGGTAGCATGGGTGGGTGTGGTTAGTGAGGTAAGCAGTAGCATTGGTGGGTGTGGTTAGTGAGGTGAACGGTAGCATGGGTGGGTGTGGTTAGTGAGGTGAATGGTAGCATGGGTGGGTGTGGTTAGTGAGGTGAATGGTAGCATGGGTGGGTGTGGTTAGTGAGGTGAATGGTAGCATGGGTGGGTGTGGTTAGTGAGGTGAGCAGTAGCATTGGTGGGTGTGGTTAGTGTGGTGAATGGTAGCATGGGTGGGTGTGGTTATTGAGGTGAGCGGTAGCATGGGTGGGTGTGGTTAGTGAGGTGAATGGTAGCATGGGTGGGTGTGGTTAGTGAGGTGAGCAGTAGCATTGGTGGGTGTGGTTAGTGAGGTGAATGGTAGCATGGGTGGGTGTGGTTAGTGAGGTGAATGGTAGCATGGGTGGGTGTGGTTAGTGAGGTGAGCGGTAGCATGGGTGGGTGTTTTTTTGTGAGAAAAATTAACTCACCTCTGCTCCACTCTCTTCTAATGGCCTTCTGTTATTCCTGTGATATCAGGCTGAACTCAATTCAGTGATAGAAACTGTGAAACAAAGAGCGTCTTCCATGCACACCCTTACAGATTGAATCAGCTCTGTAGCTGTACAGAATATTAATTATGTTCTTCACACATACCTTATTAAATTAGCTGTCTATAAGAGCCAGACCCATGAAAAGAGCTGAATTCACCTTAATGTAGAGCAGGTGAAAGTACCAGCTCCCCCGTATTCCAAAGAGAACGTGTGAATTTGTGAATGGCTTTGATTCCCTCTGATCTTCTCTAATGATGACATCTGGAAAGATGGAGCCGGAAAAATATTTAAATTCTATAACCAGCTGAGTTGATGAATCAGCCAGTAGACCTGTGATATTTGCTTGACTTTCCTCAGGTTGGGGAAAGGGGGGGGGTTATTTATTGGATTGATTACATTCTGGGACAGTAGTTTTCACTGCTGTTCTTGAGTGTGTTCATATAACAACGAATTGTAAGAAGTTGCAGGACCGTGGTATTATTTAAACTCCAGTGAATGATGTGAAAACCATATTTACAATGGAAAATATAACCTTTAAAACTGACATCATAATTATCTGCTCGGAACACAGAGCAAAGTCTTACTGCATTACCAAGATGACCTCTTACACACACTGACAAACACCAAGCGCGCACACACACCTGGAAATGTCATCTCCCAATTTGTTTTGGAGATTTCTGAGTTATGTAAAAATTGCTTGGGTTGCACGGTCCAACCTCAAGCGGTTGTTGAGAGAACTGGGTTTATGCAACATTTTGGTGCTATATTCAATATTCCACTGTGCATTTGGGAGCCTATGAGTCGGGTCTGAATTTCCGGTAATTAGGTGGGATTGTCTGGAGTCTGCTTCCCCAAATCGTCTTATGGAAGAACTGCAATTCAAATTAAATGAGTGTGTTTCTGGAGAGAGCTGAGCTGTGCTCATTACTACATTCTTACATCCTGACTCTCTCCGGGATTTACCGTCCCAACACACAACAATTCATTACTCTAAATATGCAAGCGAACAAGTGCTGAATTCATTTAAAAATCTTCTCATCAAACTCCAAAAAACCTGTGAAAATCTGCACAGATTAAAATGACATTTGAAAGCATTGTTTTCTCCACATGCATCTTCCCTCGGCTCAGAACTGGGTTAAGAATTAAATGATAATTATATTTATGTGTGATAAACAAAGCAGGCTCATCTTCGTGTTCATTGTTTACCTGTATGGGGAAGTGCTACGAAGATTATATAGTAATGAGGGAGGTGTACCATAGAGATTTTATAGCAATGATGGAAGATTATCACAGAAGCTGTGTTCAGAATGGCTCCCTATATGCTTTATAGTGAGCTATTTAGGGGATTGGCGATTTTGATGGTTTCCAAATTCTCAGTTGAGAACATTGAAAACTAGAACATCCTACAAAAGGGTTCATTTCCTAAATAGTGCACTATAAAGTGTATAGGGAGCCATTCTGAATGCAGCCAGATATTGCAAAGCAATGCCAGAGGAGAACCATAGAGATTAGTCATGAGGGAGGAGTACCATCAAGATTACACAGTAATGAGGGAGGAGTACCATAGAGATTACAGTAATGAGAGTACCATAGAGATTACACAGTAATGAGGGAGGAGTACCATAGAGATGACGCAGTAATGAGGGAGGAGTACCATAGAGATTACACAGTAATGAGGGAGGAGTACCATAGAGATTACACAGTAATGAGGGAGGAGTACCATAGAGATTACGCAGTAATGAGGGAGGAGTACCATAGAGATTACTCTGTCAGTGCTCTTTTGAACAGTATGCAGTGGCCACAATCGTCGTGTCTGAATCAGCACTCTTCCACAATGTTGAGTAGCCTTGGTGAGTAGATAGGGCGAGAATGTTGTAAAGTTCGCAAACATTTTTCTAATTGCACTATATTTTAAACACCCGGATGACACACTTACTTCCGGGGTTTCGCTGAGTACATTCAGGAGCACACTTTTCAAGAAGTACATGAACATTTTGGTCACATAAATATGACATGAGCTTCGTTTTTAAAAAATGAGACGCAGCTTCGCTGACATTTTCCTTCAAATACAACAAAAACAAAGAGCAGTAGACAGGGTGCACTGTAAACAGGAGACAGGGTGCAGTAGATAGGGCTCTGATTCAGACACAGTGCACTGTACGCAGGAGACAGGGCGCAGTAGATAGGGCTCTGATTCAGACACAGTGCACTGTACGCAGGAGACAGGGTGCAGTAGATAGGGCTCTGATTCAGACACAGTGTACTGTACGCAGGAGACAGGGCGCAGTAGATAGGGCTCTGATTCAGACACAGTGCACTGTACGCAGGAGACAGGGCGCAGTAGATAGGGCTCTGATTAAGACACAGTGCACTGTACGTAGGAGACAGGGTGCAGTAGATAGGACTCTGATTAAGACACAGTGTACTGTACGCAGGAGACAGGGTGCAGTAGATAGGGCTCTGATTCAGACACAGTGCACTGTACGCAGGAGACAGGGCGCAGTAGATAGGGCTCTGATTAAGACACAGTGCACTGTATGCAGGAGACAGGGCGCAGTAGATAGGGCTCTGATTAAGACACAGTGTACTGTACGCAGGAGACAGGGCGCAATAGATAGGGCTCTGATTCAGACACAGTGCACTGTATGCAGGAGACAGGGCGAAGTAGATAGGGCTCTGATTCAGACACAGTGCACTGTACGCAGGAGACAGGGCGCAGTAGATAGGGCTCTGATTAAGACACAGTGTACTGTACGCAGGAGACAGGGTGCAGTAGATAGGGCTCTGATTAAGACACAGTGTGAGACGTAGTGCGTGGAGGGTTGGACCCGAGAAGCACAACTCAGAACAACAGATGTAATAAATACCCGCAAGGGTTTTATTAAGGAAAGTCCAGTAATCGTTGTCTTAGCACAAGCAAAGGTCATACACAAAAAGATCCAGCCAATAAACAAAAGTACCGAGGGAGAAGGCAGTCTCGTCGTCGGTAAGCCAGGCAGTAGTTCGGAACCAGGAAGGCAATCAGCGTGGCAGAGGTACAAAAGGGAGAAGGCAAAAGAATAGTCGAAAAAACAAGCAGGGTCAGACCGGAGTCCTCGCCGCGTGGCAAAAGTACAAAATCAGCAAGCAGGAATCGTGGTCAGGACAGGCAGTGAAAACAAAAGGCTGGCAGTAAACAGTGGTCAAAAAACAGGCTTGGATCAAAACAGGAAATCAGAAAACGTAAACTTGACAAATGCTTAAGAGTGCTAGTGAGGCAACAATTTCGCAAGGACATGACATGAACACTGATCTTATAATAATAAATAATAATAATAAATTTTATTTGTATTGCACTTTACATTTTAGCAATCTCAAAGTGCTACAGCGTAACAAAACAAATGACATATATACAATAAAAATGTTAAATGCTAAGGGGAAACACAGACAATACTTTCAGCAAAAGGCTTTGGTAAAAAGGTGTGTCTTTAGGCCTCGCTTGAAAGTATCAACAGTCTGGGGGACCCTCAGATGGTCTGGCAGAGCGTTCCAAAGCCTTGGAGCTGCAGAGGCGAAGGCCCGGTCGCCCATGGTGCGAAGGCTGGTTCTAGGGGCTAGAAGGGTATTGGTGGTTGCAGAACGGAGGGTGCGTGAGGAGGTCTGGGGGGTAAGGAGGTCCTTGAGGTACTGAGGGGCATGTCCGTGAATGCACTGGTGGGTAAGGAGGGAGACCTTGTACTCGATTCTGAGTGGGACAGGGAGCCAGTGAAGAGATTTCAGGATGGGGGTGATGTGGTCGTATTTGCGCACCCTCATCAGGACCCTGGCAGCGCTGTTCTGGATGTACTGCAGTCTCTGGATGCACTTGCCAGGGATCCCGATGAGGAGTGCATTACAGTAGTCCAGCCGGGAGGAGATAAAGGCGTGGACTAGTTTCTCTGCATCTGTCAGGGTGAGTGTTGGACGAAGTTTAGCGATGTTTCTGAGGTGGTAGAATGAGGTCTTGCAGAGTTGTTTGATGTGAGTGTCAAAGGTGAGTTGGGGGTCCATTTTGACACCCAAGTTGGTGACAGATGTGGAGAGTGGGATATCTTGGCCGGAGAAGGTGATGCCGGTGATGGTGGAAGAGCGGAGCTGATGTGGTGTGCCAATTTGAATGGCCTCTGTTTTCGAACTGTTAAGCTGGAGAAAGTTGAGTTGCATCCACGCCTCTATCTCCTCCAGGCAGGTCGTCAGTGTGGATGCTGGCAGGGGAGCGGAAGAGGTGGGGGTCGTCCTCAGGTAGAGTTGTGTGTCATCAGCATAGCAGTGGAAGGATATCCCATGCCTGCTGATGACATCACCCAGGGGGAGCAGGTAGAGGGTGAAGAGAGTAGGGCCCAGTACTGAGCCCTGGGGGACACCGCAGGTGACGATGTGGGTTTCTGATTTTGCTTTGCCCAGGGCGACGCACTCGGTTCTATTTGTCAGATATGAGGTGAACCAGTTTTGAGCGTTGTCTGAGAGTCCAATGGTGTATTGCAGGCGGCGGAGGAGAATCTTGTGGTCAACCGTGTCAAATGCAGCTGTTAGGTCGAGGAGGATGAGCAACGATGGGGAACCGGTATCTGCTGCCATCAGTAGGTCGTTGGTGACTCTGACCAAAGCTGTTTCTGTGCTATGGCCAGGGCGGAAACCGGACTGAAACTTCTCGTAGAGGTTGTTGTGCTTGAGATGATCCTGAAGTTGTGCCGCAACTGTTTTTTCCAGAACCTTTGACAGGAATGGAAGATTGGAGATGGGCCTGTAGACAGGTGCAGACACTTAGCTTGAGAGCAGCAGGAAATTCACAACAGCTTGAGAAAATGACACGTAACGAGGCAATTAGTAAATCGTTAGTAGTTAACCTATCCTGACCTAGCGTTAGTAAATTAGTAATTAACATGTACGAGAAACATAAGGTAAACATGAACACATGGTTAGATAGTTAGTATTACCCAATCCTGATCTAATGTTAGTATATTAGTAATTAGACAAGGGAGAATGAAACAATTAGGGAAGCGTGAGTGACAGCAAGAGAAGAAACAGCATGAACGCAAGGCTGCGGAAAAACATGGAAATATGTATGAAAACGAATAAACTATGACAGAACGTGAATACAAATAAGGGCGTGACATAACAATAAACATAAAACATGGCGTAGAACGGTTAGAACCGTAACACAGTGTACTGTACGCAGGAGACAGGGCGCAATAGATAGGGCTCTGATTCAGACACAGTGCACTGTATGCAGGAGACAGGGCGCAGTAGATAGGGCTCTGATTCAGACACAGCCATTGACTCAGTCACTCAGAACAGTGGAGCGGTTTGCTGTAGAATCAGGGTGTCAGTAATAAAGTGAGAGGGGGTAGGGCGGGGTTGTAGGGGGAGGGTGACATCCAGGCCCCCATCAAGGTTACACAGAAAAATACAGTAGCCAAGAGAGGAGAACATACACACACACACACACGCGCACACACACATACACACACGCAGCATGCACACACACACACACACGGCACACGCACACGCACACGTACACACACTCTCTTTCTCTCTCATTCAGACACAGTTGGGGGGGGGTCTGCTGGAATGAAAGTAAATTAAATAAATTCACGGGAGAATATTCATTTTAATTATGGAGATTGTGTCACGTAGGGAAAGATGCAAATGTAACCAATTATCTAAATCCCTTCATATTATCAACAGAAGATGAACAATTATCTCTGTGCTCATGGAACCAAGATTACGATGGATTCAATACAGACATGTGAAGCTTGAAGGTAGCTTGGAAATGGAAGGGTAACTTTGAGAAGTCAGTAGTTACATAAATACATAAATACATAATAATAATAATAATAATAATAATAATAATAATAATAAAACTAACCTGGGGGTTATTTCACAAAGCAGGCTTACCGAGTTAGCTGGATAACTGCACTGAGTAAGAAAAGTAGGATTAAGTAGAGTTTCACTTAGCAAATTGATAACCACATTCGTAGTACCGGTTAATCCAGATTGCGGTGTTTAGGCTTTCTGAAGCCAGCTAACACAAATAAACCCTGGCTATGTTAAACCTTCTTCGCAGTCTACCCCTCAGGTGGCCACCGCAGTGAGTCACCTGTCAGTTTATAATGATTTAAATTGGGCTGCAACATCATTATATATTACTTGTGCTTAGTCATTCCTGGCATAATGTCGCCTTAAGAGGTGAAATCATACCTCTACATACATTTTGAACAGCTCAATACAGTATAATACCCACATGCAGGGAAGCATCAGGGTTGAGTTTAAGTACCTCCATCATAGATAAGCACAGCTGTGTTGAGCAGTCCTTGAAATTAGTTAACCAATTAGTGATTAGTTAAATTCACTCATGTGTAATTAGTTAAATTCAGATGTTACTTTATGCTTATTATGGTAGTAATATAACCAAACAGATCTTGGTTTGCTTTTTGTAAATTTTATAACATTTAAATTCTGTTATGCTTGGCAAAAGTTTTCAACAACATCTCAAAGACTTCATAGACAAAGACTTTTCTTAGAACTATGGGAGCTTGAGGCAAGGAGAGTCCAGAAATGGCCGTCTATTTCAATATGAGGTTTAAGAGCGGAAATGGCTGTCTATTTAAATATGAGGTTTAAGAGCAGAAATGGCTGTCTATTTAAATATGAGGTTTAAGAGCAGAAATGGCTGTCTATTTCAATATGAGGTTTAAGAGCAGAAATGGCTGTCTATTTCAATATGAGGTTTAAGAGCAGAAATGGCTGTCTATTTCAATATGAGGTTTAAGAGATTGTATCGTCATGTGACCAGCTCTACTGACAGACTCAAAAATGATTGATTTCACAGGAAAATATACAAATATCTTACAGCACAAATGCTCACGTAAAAAAAACGTCTTCATACTAAACAGGAGCAGAGCTCTTCTTACCCACATCTTCAGAAGCCATTTTAAAATGCATTTTCCCCATTATTTCCTCCTAATTTGGAAAGCACGACCATATTCACCAGCTGCATTCATTCTCAAACTCTACTTTCCGCTATTTCAGGAGGGCGTGGTGAAGTAGGTGAGCTTTCAGGGACAATGTCCCCAACAGGAGAATTTTAGGTCTAAATATTGTGAGCGTGAACACACATCTCATCTTTCAGTTTTAATATTCAGATAAAAACAAGTGAATATGAGTTTTAAAATGTATTCATTCATTCAATTATTTGGCCAGTTGCACTGATGTTGCCAAAGTAATGAACTGAAGTGGAAATATATAAAAGGTTCCAAAGTTTGCCCGGGAAGCTAAAGTGTGGCAACCGCTAGACCTTCTTATATCACACATTGTCATTTAAAAGTGTTCTTATTCATCAATTTAATTTCAATTGATTTCCATAATTGAATGAATTGAAATAGAATTGACCCAAATGCAGACGGGTTCAATAACAGCTGCACGTCGTCTAACAGCCTGTGCCACAGGTTAGACCAGGGGTGGGCAATTCCAGGCCTCGCGGGCCGGTGTGTATGCAGGTTTTTGCTGCCGCCAGTTAACAATTATTTAATTAGTCATACACACAATCACCGATTCACTCGTAAATTACAGAACGATAAAACGCTACAATACACGCATACCGGCACATGAACATTCATCAGCGTGCTGTTCATATCGCGGATATGTAGATTAAAATATCAGATTGCATGTAAACGGTGATTGCGTGTAGGCTAATTCAATAATTGTTAACTGGTGGCAGTAAAAACCTGCATACACACCGGCCCGCGAGGCCTGGAGTTGCCCACCCCTGGGTTAGACTGTCAGGGCAAACAGGCAGTAGGGGGCAGTAGAGAGACCTCTCTCCGCCCCTCTGCACACATGCAGCCACACTTCTGCAATAGAGAGTGTCAATTATATTACTAACCCTAACCCTAACCCACCGATCCTCCCCTAAAGCCAGTCTGATACACTTTCCCATAGGCCCACCGATCCTCCCCTAAAGCCAGTCTGATACACTTTCCCATAGGCCCACCGATCCGCCCCTAAAGCCAGTCTGATACACTTTCCCATAGGCCCACCGATCCTCCCCTAAAGCCAGTCTGATACACTTTCCCATAGGCCCACCGATCCTCCCCTAAAGCCAGTCTGATACACTTTCCCATAGGCCCACCGATCCTCCCCTAAAGCCAGTCTGATACACTTTCCCATAGGCCCACCGATCCTCCCCTAAAGCCAGTCTGATACACTTTCCCATAGGCCCACCGATCCGCCCCTAAAGCCAGTCTGATACACTTTCCCATAGGCCCACCGATCCGCCCCTAAAGCCAGTCTGATACACTTTCCCATAGGCCCACCGATCCTCCCCTAAAGCCAGTCTGATACACTTTCCCATAGGCCCACCGATCCTCCCCTAAAGCCAGTCTGATACACTTTCCCATAGGCCCACCGATCCTCCCCTAAAGCCAGTCTGATACACTTTCCCATAGGCCCACCGATCCTCCCCTAAAGCCAGTCTGATACACTTTCCCATAGGCCCACCGATCCTCCCCTAAAGCCAGTCTGATACACTTTCCCATAGGCCCACCGATCCTCCCGCCCCTAAAGCCAGTCTGATACACTTTCCCATAGGCCCACCGATCCTCCCGCCCCTAAAGCCAGTCTGATACACTTTCCCATAGGCCCACCGATCCTCCCCTAAAGCCAGTCTGATACACTTTCCCATAGGCCCACCGATCCTCCCGCCCCTAAAGCCAGTCTGATACACTTTCCCATAGGCCCACCGATCCTCCCGCCCCTAAAGCCAGTCTGATACACTTTCCCATAGGCCCACCGATCCTCCGCCCCTAAAGCCAGTCTGATACACTTTCCCATAGGCCCACCGATCCTCCGCCCCTAAAGCCAGTCTGATACACTTTCCCATAGGCCCACCGATCCTCCCGCCCCTAAAGCCAGTCTGATACACTTTCCCATAGGCCCACCGATCCTCCCGCCCCTAAAGCCAGTCTGATACACTTTCCCATAGGCCCACCGATCCTCCCGCCCCTAAAGCCAGTCTGATACACTTTCCCATAGGCCCACCGATCCGCCCGCCCCTAAAGCCAGTCTGATACACTTTCCCATAGGCCCACCGATCCTCCCGCCCCTAAAGCCAGTCTGATACACTTTCCCATAGGCCCACCGATCCTCCCCTAAAGCCAGTCTGATACACTTTCCCATAGGCCCACCGATCCTCCCCTAAAGCCAGTCTGATACACTTTCCCATAGGCCCACCGATCCTCCCCTAAAGCCAGTCTGATACACTTTCCCATAGGCCCACCGATCCGCCCCTAAAGCCAGTCTGATACACTTTCCCATAGGCCCACCGATCCTCCCCTAAAGCCAGTCTGATACACTTTCCCATAGGCCCACCGATCCGCCCCTAAAGCCAGTCTGATACACTTTCCCATAGGCCCACCGATCCGCCCCTAAAGCCAGTCTGATACACTTTCCCATAGGCCCACCGATCCGCCCCTAAAGCCAGTCTGATACACTTTCCCATAGGCCCACCGATCCTCCCCTAAAGCCAGTCTGATACACTTTCCCATAGGCCCACCGATCCTCCCCTAAAGCCAGTCTGATACACTTTCCCATAGGCCCACCGATCCGCCCCTAAAGCCAGTCTGATACACTTTCCCATAGGCCCACCGATCCTCCCCTAAAGCCAGTCTGATACACTTTCCCATAGGCCCACCGATCCTCCCCTAAAGCCAGTCTGATACACTTTCCCATAGGCCCACCGATCCGCCCCTAAAGCCAGTCTGATACACTTTCCCATAGGCCCACCGATCCTCCCCTAAAGCCAGTCTGATACACTTTCCCATAGGCCCACCGATCCTCCCCTAAAGCCAGTCTGATACACTTTCCCATAGGCCCACCGATCCTCCCCTAAAGCCAGTCTGATACACTTTCCCATAGGCCCACCGATCCTCCCCTAAAGCCAGTCTGATACACTTTCCCATAGGCCCACCGATCCTCCCCTAAAGCCAGTCTGATACACTTTCCCATAGGCCCACCGATCCTCCCCTAAAGCCAGTCTGATACACTTTCCCATAGGCCCACCGATCCTCCCCTAAAGCCAGTCTGATACACTTTCCCATAGGCCCACCGATCCGCCCCTAAAGCCAGTCTGATACACTTTCCCATAGGCCCACCGATCCTCCCCTAAAGCCAGTCTGATACACTTTCCCATAGGCCCACCGATCCTCCCCTAAAGCCAGTCTGATACACTTTCCCATAGGCCCACCGATCCTCCCCTAAAGCCAGTCTGATACACTTTCCCATAGGCCCACCGATCCGCCCCTAAAGCCAGTCTGATACACTTTCCCATAGGCCCACCGATCCTCCCCTAAAGCCAGTCTGATACACTTTCCCATAGGCCCACCGATCCTCCCCTAAAGCCAGTCTGATACACTTTCCCATAGGCCCACCGATCCTCCCGCCCCTAAAGCCAGTCTGATACACTTTCCCATAGGCCCACCGATCCGCCCCTAAAGCCAGTCTGATACACTTTCCCATAGGCCCACCGATCCGCCCCTAAAGCCAGTCTGATACACTTTCCCATAGGCCCACCGATCCTCCCCTAAAGCCAGTCTGATACACTTTCCCATAGGCCCACCGATCCTCCCCTAAAGCCAGTCTGATACACTTTCCCATAGGCCCACCGATCCTCCCCTAAAGCCAGTCTGATACACTTTCCCATAGGCCCACCGATCCGCCCCTAAAGCCAGTCTGATACACTTTCCCATAGGCCCACCGATCCGCCCCTAAAGCCAGTCTGATACACTTTCCCATAGGCCCACCGATCCTCCCCTAAAGCCAGTCTGATACACTTTCCCATAGGCCCACCGATCCTCCCCTAAAGCCAGTCTGATACACTTTCCCATAGGCCCACCGATCCTCCCCTAAAGCCAGTCTGATACACTTTCCCATAGGCCCACCGATCCTCCCCTAAAGCCAGTCTGATACACTTTCCCATAGGCCCACCGATCCTCCCCTAAAGCCAGTCTGATACACTTTCCCATAGGCCCACCGATCCTCCCCTAAAGCCAGTCTGATACACTTTCCCATAGGCCCACCGATCCTCCCCTAAAGCCAGTCTGATACACTTTCCCATAGGCCCACCGATCCTCCCCTAAAGCCAGTCTGATACACTTTCCCATAGGCCCACCGATCCTCCCCTAAAGCCAGTCTGATACACTTTCCCATAGGCCCACCGATCCTCCCCTAAAGCCAGTCTGATACACTTTCCCATAGGCCCACCGATCCTCCCCTAAAGCCAGTCTGATACACTTTCCCATAGGCCCACCGATCCTCCCCTAAAGCCAGTCTGATACACTTTCCCATAGGCCCACCGATCCTCCCCTAAAGCCAGTCTGATACACTTTCCCATAGGCCCACCGATCCGCCCCTAAAGCCAGTCTGATACACTTTCCCATAGGCCCACCGATCCTCCCCTAAAGCCAGTCTGATACACTTTCCCATAGGCCCACCGATCCTCCCCTAAAGCCAGTCTGATACACTTTCCCATAGGCCCACCGATCCGCCCCTAAAGCCAGTCTGATACACTTTCCCATAGGCCCACCGATCCGCCCCTAAAGCCAGTCTGATACACTTTCCCATAGGCCCACCGATCCGCCCCTAAAGCCAGTCTGATACACTTTCCCATAGGCCCACCGATCCTCCCCTAAAGCCAGTCTGATCTCCATTCATCCCAAAGACTGAAACAAACTTTCCCAGTTTTTTTGCTAATGCCTTGCACACATCATAGCACTTCGTATGTCCACTGGGGATTTAATAAGAAACAGAGCCAAGCCCAGAACTGCAGCTTATAATGGATCTGCTGCTTTTTAAGAGTGGCCACATGAATAAAAAAAAAACATCTGTTCTTCCTGCTGCTTCTATCTAAACACACCCACTTACTCAGATGTGTGTGTGTGTGCCTGTATGTGTGCGTGCAGGTGTGTGTTTGTGCCTGCGTGTGTGTGCCTGCGTGTGTGTGTGTGTGTGTGTCGTTTGTGTGTATGTGTGTGTGTGTGCCTGCGTGTGTGTGTGTGCACGCGTGTCGTTTGTATGTGTGTATGTATGTACTCAGGTGATAAATATGGGAAGTAATTCATGCAGAAGACGGCTCAGCGCTTCCCTGCTCTTCTCATTCATGTCAAACATGCCATATTGGCTGAACAGACAGTGATTTTGCACAGAATTGTGGGATTGAAAAGCCAACCGGTTTTATTGCTTTTTGGCATTGTTTCTTAACTCCTGTCATTTTAATAAGATAATTAACAGTTTATAATTGAGCCTTTTGGCAGATGATTTTAGCAAAAGCACAAAAACGTGCTTTTAACATTAATCAAAAAAAGCTAAAAAGCCAACAGTGAGAGCTATAATAGAAAGGTGTACTCATGAGTTGAAATGGCCATGTGTGTGTTCCTGTTACGATTAGTCTGTTGTAAGTCGCTCTGGATAAGAGCATCTGCTAAATGCTAAAATATAACATCAGGGAAGAGGCCAGCAGGCTGTGAAAGCATTTTCTGAGTTTTTCCATAAATGGCACCGTTACAGGCTTTGGTTTATATTTTTGTTGTGCAAACTAAAGTCATGGCCTTGGTTTCTTTGGCAGACAGATTATATCAATTTTTCTTGGGATTTTTCTAAATCTGCCTGGCAGCCCTGCAAAATGGCCTCCCTCCTGCTTTACTACTGTGTAACTCCAGCCTTCATTCATCTCTTTGGAGTCCATTCAGGAAATCTCTGAGCAGAAAAACAAGGCCTTTTTCTCATCTTTAGGTATCCATGTCCGCTTTATGAAATGATTAAATGCACATATAGAGGCTTCCTATGTTTGGTCCCACTAACAGCCACAGTTTACTGGGAGCCGGGAGTAGTGCCACATTGCTTTCAATGAGGGGGCCATTTTCTTACAGAGAGACACTATTGATTTGAAGTGAATTTGAGAAGATATTTTTGATGAATTTTGTTGTTCTATTTTTTTTTTTTCAGTGGGTGTGGGGACTGCTATTGGAGGACCCAAAGGGTCACACATTTTACCTGTCTGAGCTTGTTTACAACTTTTCAATTACAGGGATTAAAGTCCATTACTCCACCTTCTCCTACCCTTCACTTCCACTATACAGGGATTAAAGCCCATTACTCCACCTTCTCCTACCCTTCACTTCCACTATACAGGGATTAAAGCCCATTACTCCACCTTCTCCTACCCTTCACTTCCACTATACAGGGATTAAAGCCCATTACTCCACCTTCTCCTACCCTTCACTTCCACTATACAGGGATTAAAGCCCATTACTCCACCTTCTCCTACCCTTCACTTCCACTATACAGGGATTAAAGTCCATTACTCCACCTTCTCCTACCCTTCACTTCCACTATACAGGGATTAAAGTCCATTACTCCACCTTCTCCTACCCTTCACTTCCACTATACAGGGATTAAAGCCCATTACTCCACCTTCTCCTACCCTTCACTTCCACTATACAGGGATTAAAGCCCATTACTCCACCTTCTCCTACCCTTCACTTCCACTATACAGGGATTAAAGCCCATTACTCCACCTTCTCCTACCCTTCACTTCCACTATACAGGGATTAAAGCCCATTACTCCACCTTCTCCTACCCTTCACTTCCACTATACAGGGATTAAAGCCCATTACTCCACCTTCTCCTACCCTTCACTTCCACTATACAGGGATTAATGCCCATTACTCAACCTTCTCCTACCCTTCACTTCCACTATACAGGGATTAAAGCCCATTACTCCACCTTCTCCTACCCTTCACTTCCACTATACAGGGATTAAAGCCCATTACTCCACCTTCTCCTACCCTTCACTTCCACTATACAGGGATTAAAGCCCATTACTCCACCTTCTCCTACCCTTCACTTCCACTATACAGGGATTAAAGTCCATTACTCCACCTTCTCCTACCCTTCACTTCCACTA
Organism: Ilyophis sp. 1 JC-2022; assembly: GCA_022702515.1. Taxonomy (NCBI): domain Eukaryota; kingdom Metazoa; phylum Chordata; class Actinopteri; order Anguilliformes; family Synaphobranchidae; genus Ilyophis; species Ilyophis sp. 1 JC-2022. The sequence continues at coordinate 107,590,707 of CM040397.1, read as the reverse complement.
TACAGGGATTAAAGCCCATCACTCCACCTTCTCCTACCCTTCACTTCCACTATACAGGGATTAAAGCCCATTACTCCACCTTCTCCTACCCTTCACTTCCACTATACAGGGATTAAAGCCCATCACTCCACCTTCTCCTACCCTTCACTTCCACTATACAGGGATTAAAGCCCATTACTCCACCTTCTCCATCCTTCACTTCCACTATACAGGGATTAAAGCCCATTACTCCACCTTCTCCACCCTTCACTTCCACTATACAGGGATTAAAGCCCATTACTCCACCTTCTCCACCCTTCACTTCCACTATACAGGGATTAAAGCCCATTACTCCACCTTCTCCTACCCTTCACTTCCACTATACAGGGATTAAAGCCCATTACTCCACCTTCTCCATCCTTCACTTCCACTATACAGGGATTAAAGGCCATTACTCCACCTTCTCCACCCTTCACTTCCACTATACAGGGATTAAAGCCCATTACTCCACCTTCTCCATCCTTCACTTCCACTATACAGGGATTAAAGCCCATCACTCCACCTTCTCCATCCTTCACTTCCACTATACAGGGATTAAAGCCCATTACTCCACCTTCTCCATCCTTCACTTCCACTATACAGGGATTAAAGCCCATTACTCCACCTTCTCCTACCCTTCACTTCCACTATACAGGGATTAAAGCCCATTACTCCACCTTCTCCTACCCTTCACTTCCACTATACAGGGATTAAAGCCCATTACTCCACCTTCTCCATCCTTCACTTCCACTATACAGGGATTAAAGCCCATTACTCCACCTTCTCCACCCTTCACTTCCACTATACAGGGATTAAAGCCCATTACTCCACCTTCTCCACCCTTCACTTCCACTATACAGGGATTAAAGCCCATTACTCCACCTTCTCCATCCTTCACTTCCACTATATTTGACCGGTCATCATCTCCACATGAAAGGTTTCGTAATGGATAATTACGAGTTTTTTTTTTTAACAACTTTTAAATCAGTTTTTCTTAAAATATCCACAGAGCCACATTTTCTTCCCAGTGGGTGAATATATTAGATAATATTAATATATGGATGCCCATTTGAGATCGGTGTCACTTTGGGTTATTATCTTGACCTATATGACGGTCACACTGAAATACGATCTGTTTAATTACCCACCATTCATCCACTCTCGCCCCAGGGAACAGACTTGAGGTCAGTAATTGGTGTCAAAGTTGCAAAACTGTGGCCATATAACAGAGATATTGGTGTGCAACCACATCCCAGCCACAGAAGCCACACTGCTAAGCTTGGGCAAGCTTTAATAACTATACAGAAAAATGCTAAAGAAGCAGGCAAATTATGGATCCACATTGCAAATGCAAAATGTACTAGATTACAATATCATTATCATGTCAAACACTATTTGCTGTCCCAATTGAGAGAGAGAGAGAGAGAGAGGGGGGGGGGGGGGGGGGGGCTATGTGCACAAGGTCAGCTAAAATTACACATTTTTCATGGCCACACTGAGCAGAGATTTAATGTTCCCGTGTTGAGTGCTCATTAGTTGAGTAATTACTTTTGTTCATTAACATTTTCCTTTTTAATTGTTATCCTCTCTGTCCTTTGGCTACATGTGTGGGACAGGGATTAATTAGTATTAAAAATAATAAACAAATTCTTCTAGGTTCTCATGAGTACAGGGCTGAAACAACACAGTCTCAGTGCCACAGTATCACCCACATTCTTCTGGGAGGCTATTCCATATACGGACAGCAGTATGTAAGAAGCTTCTGTGCAAGGAGCGTGTTCTTGAGACTGGGAGGGTGAGAGCATGGTCCAGTATGACTGTGCATAAGCGGGAGGTATGAAGCCTAATTTAAGGTGGAGGGAGCATAGTTTGGAGGTCCATGGGGCAGTGGTGGGTGTGCATGAGCAGGAGGTACCACGTCTAATATAAGGTGGAGGGAGCATAGTTTGGAGGTCCATGGGGCAGTGGTGGGTGTGCATAAGCGGGAGGTATGAAGCCTAATTTAAGGTGGAGGGAGCATAGTTTGGAGGTCCATGGGGGAGTGGTGGGTGTGCATAAGCGGGAGGTATGAAGCCTAATTTAAGGTGGAGAGAGCATATTTTGGAGGTCCATGGGGCAGTGGTGGGTGTGCATGAGCGGGAGGTATGAAGCCTAATATAAGGTGGAGGGAGCATAGTTTGGAGGTCCATGGGGCAGTGGGGGGTGTGCATGAGCGGGAGGTATGAAGCCTAATATAAGGTGGAGGGAGCATAGTTTGGAGGTCCATGGGGCAGTGGGGGGTGTGCATCTTGTACAGGACTGTAGCAGCAGCAACCTGTCGTCTGTGATGAAGGCTGGGAATGGCAAGTTGTGAGCAGGCAGTGCCCTGGTCCACTCAGATTATTTTCAGGGCCTTCTGGATGTTATCAAGCAGGCCAAGTTGAGTCGGTGGGGCACTCATCCAGCTCAGAGAAGCGTCCTCCATGACGCTACGGACCTGTGCATTGTAGATTGTGGCTTGGCTCTTGGTGTTGAGTTTACTGGCCACTCTCCTCAGTGCTGTTTCTGACCGGCCCTGGTGGAGATTTTGACTAAAGGTGTTTGGACCAAGACATGTTGCTGTCTATTTTGACTCCCAGGATGTCAAGCTCTTCTGTACTGGCTAGCTGGTGATCATCAAAGTGCAGGTCCAGCTTTGATGGAATCCACTTCCTCGAGAGTGTCATGGATTTGCACTTTGATGGTTCAAAGGCAGTCTTCCATCCGTCTCCCCAGATATACACCCAATCACTGTTTGTGTTCTGTTTATTTTCTGTTACTTTATTATTTTTCTTACATGTGTTTGTTTGTGTTCATTAGTATTACTGGTTTCGTTCCCATTTGACACTCCACTTCAGTTCCCTTGTCTGTCTACATTTCCATGTTAACCTAGAATCCACTTCCTGTATTCGTGTTTGCACATTTCGGTAAACACTGGCATGGTATGGTATGGTAAACATTGTTTGTTTTCTGTTGTGGTCTGAAGATGCATTTTTTTAGACTCCACCTCAGCTAAACTACTGATCTAGAGTCAATTCCATAGTACTTGCTTCCTGTTTTCTGTTTAACTCTGATTTTTGTGTTTTACTTTAATCCAGAATGTATAGCTGACTGTGTGTACTATTCTATGTTCGTTACTAGGGATAGCTCCTATGTTATTAAAGTTGTGCTGTGTCAGATCTGCTTTGTAGTCGCTTCAGTATGCTTCTGTATGCTTCAGTATGCTTCTGAATGCTTCTGAATGCACTTATTGTACGTCGCTTTGGATAAAAGCATCTGCCAAATAATTGTAATGTAATGTATGGATAAATCGAATTGTATTTGCATAAGATATATTCCAATATCAACATGTCATCTTTTTTTTTACCTGTCACCAATCATTGTTCATATATTTCTGATTTGACAATAAACATACAAAATGACAGAAAGAACCCGGTGTCATTGTGGCTTGAATGGTGGTGGAGGGACCATGTTGTGTGAAATAAATATTCAGAAAATGTTCCCTTTTTAATGTTGTTTAATTGTTAATACCCTTCATGTTATTATGGCATTGGGTTGTTTGTATGTGGTCCCCTCTGCTGGCATGTGACATGCAGAGGCCTGGCTATACACTGTCCCATCTGGATATAGGGAAAACTCCACTTCTCAACACGATGGACAACAGGTCATACCTTCAGATCTTGATAAGAAGTCTTACTGATAACAAGGATGGTGAAGAGAAATATTGATTAGGCAACAGTTTTTTCCCATCAAAATACATCCAAATACTTCATAAATTAATATAGAACAATTTTAAATAAATTGGGGGGCAGCTGAGAGATGCCTGGAAAGGAATAAAGATCCTCTCAGGGATTTCTACTAAGCAGAACGTCCCAGGCCCTCAGTCTAAAAAACACTGCAGTCAGTTTGCTGACATCTTTTCCAGTAGATTTGACTTTCATAACTTTAAAGCAGAAAGGGATGATGTAACATCAGAAGTATTGTTTCTAACTGAGGAGAGCAGCAACCTAAATGTACAGGTGGAGGATGTTAGCAGGGTGCTAAAAAGGGTGAAGTTGAACAAAGCCATCGGTCCAGACAACATGAGCAATCATGTTCTGCAATCCTGTCATAAACTACTGGCGCATGTTTTCTGTGACCTGTTCAACCGCTCACTCGAGGAGCACATAGTTCCAGCACTATGGAAGTCATCAATTATCTACCCTGTGCCAAAAAAGGCCAACCCATCTTCACCCAATGACTTTAGACCTGTCGCATTAACACCTTTTATAATTAAGTGTTTTGAACGCCTGGTGCTTTCACAGGTCCAACAGAGTGTGCAGAGCATAGTAGACCCTCTACAGTTCGCCTACCAACAGAACAAAGGAGTTGATGATGCTCTCCTGACACTGCATCACCTGATCCAATTCCATCTGGACACACTAAAGTCCCACATCAGACTGGTGTTTGTAGACTTTTCTAGTGCGTTCAACACAATCCAACCACACCTCATGGCTCAGAAGCCCAACCATGCCTAATGGCTCAGAAGCTGCTGAAGATGAACCTCAACCCTCATCTTATCCTCTGGGTAATGTCCTTCTTAACGGACAGACCTCAGTGGGTTAGATATAAAGGCCACTGCAGCACCACCAAGACCATCTCTACTGACTCACCACAAGACCATCTCTACTGGCTCACCACAAGGCCCCGTAGTTTCTCCAGTGTTATTCACACTCTACACTGATGACTGCCAAAGCAACTGTCCTGAGATCACTTTCATCAAGTACTCAGATGAAATGATGAGTCATTGTGGACTCATCCAACTCTGATGAAAAGCTTCAATCTGCTGTCAGCCAGTTCAAACAGTGGTGGGAAGTAAATTTCTTGGACTTGAATGTGGAGAAGACTAAAAAAATCGCGATCGACTTCCGGCGTGAGCCGTCCCCGCTGAGGCCTCTTACTATCAGAGCCAAAACAGTTGAAAAAGTGGAGGAGTACAGATATTTGGGTACCATCATTTGGGTACATGGCGCTGTAATTGTGACATATAGTCCAGCTGTTTCTCATGTTTGGGTTTGTTAATTTGAATGTGTTGTTTTGTTGTGTCTGGCTTTTGTTTTTTGTTTTTTCCATGCGCTGTGTGTCTGTAGTGGGAGGGGAAAGCGGGCTGGAGATTTTTCAGGGCACTCCTGCTGCTCATTTTGATAATATTGACAAATTGCATTCGCAACATAATGCTCGGGAATGTCCATTGGATCTGCAGCAACAAAATTTACCATCGCTCTTCACCGGAGTTGAATATGTCAGGACTGATCTGGGAGTGCACGTTCATTTTTCAAAAGGCAACCAGGGACGGGAAGGAGAAGATAATGCAGGGGAGGAGTGAGGCGACGACTGGGAAGATTGACGCAGTTCGGTGTTCCGTTTCGACAGTGGGCAGAAACCGCGACGCTGCGTGGATGGAGGAAAGTCGTGGAGGCGGAGTTTGTGTGTTGGACTGCTTAATGACACTGGACATCTCGGGACAGCAGGGGCTATTTTTAATCATGGCTGTATTTCACTGGCTGTATTTCACTTTAATTTACTTAATAAGTTTGATTAATGCAATGATTTTATTTAATGACTTTATTTGATATGTTTGTTTGTGTGTTGTGGGTCTGCTCCACTGTCTATGTCTTTTTTGTTGTTGCTGGGGCTACAACTGAAGTTCCCTAATGGGAAAATAAAAGTTATTCTATTCTATTCTATTCTATTCTATCATTGATAATAAACTGACCTTTGAGGCAAACTGTCAGTCAAGGCTGTGTTTCTTCCGGAAACTCAGGAATTTGGACGTGAGCTAGTCTAAGCATTTTACACTTGCTTTCTTGAGTCAGTGCTGACCTTTAGCCTAACAGCTTGGTTTAGCTCATTAAGTGGAATAAGGCAACTGAAGCTAGAGAGGGTGACATTACAGGCTACTAATATTATAGGGAACCAACAAAAACTGCTGAAACATCTGTATGAGGAGCGTACAATTAAAAAAGAAAAGAGAATTATGGCCCTTCACTCACATCCCCTGAACTTTCTCTTTGAGACTCTTCCATCAGGTCGAATATTAAGGTTCTTGCCCCTTAAAGGGATATTTCACCTTAGTGTGACAGAACTAATTTTGTGGAGCCTACCCCATTATATTTGCATAGCGTGAATACTAGCAACGTCAGCTGTCCCTGCTGACCGTTAACGGCATCCCCGTTAGTCCTGGTTGTCAGCCTCCTCATTCACTCCCATTCATTTGCGGGACCTCACCAAAATGAATCGTTTTAAAGCACAAACTAACTACGGCAGATAATATATCGATAAAAGAGAACATGACGGTGAAAAGGTACATGTTTGTTTTGATATTTAATGTATTTTCAATGTTTTATTACCTTTTAAAAGAAAAAGAAGATCTGGCAAAAACCTTTGCTATTTCAACTCAGTGAAGTATCCTTGCATATGATAAAGTTGACGTCAATACACCAACTGTAGTAGGCTGCCGTTAGTTGTAGGGTTACATCATAATACAACCAAAAATCATAAAACTCAAACTATGGCTTGTTGTATTTCTACGCAGTAGCATGTCCGAAAATAGTTCCACTATTACAGCTAATTTAAACGTGACAACATTGTATAAACTCAAAACAAACACGTATTATTATTTCATAGCAACACTTTCCTGTTATGTCACAAGGAATATATTTAATGCATTAAATGTACAACTCTAAAGAAGTCCCATGAAAGGGTACAGATATTCTGCAATAAAATAGGCTTTAGAACTACCACTCAAAAGTCTATGAAAACATCCATGCCAGTTATGATACTTAACATAGCTACATAGATTCTCACATTACAATGTATGGCCGATGGCTACGATGTCTTCTGGGGTTAGATTAACTAAGATGACATGTCTAACATGTTTTCTAGTCAGAGATGATCTCATAAATTGACAGACAAGAAACGGCTGAATATGAGCAATAGAACATAAGCAGCCTAATGTTTACAGGTATGTTACCATAACAGAGGACAGCTTAGCTAAATAATTTAGCTATTATTATTTAGTTATTATTCGATAATGAAACGGCACCCAGCGCTTTAATTCCAATGGCAATTATACGTATTTATTCAAAAACTTTAATTAGCTTGGAGTTTCACTGTGGCACAATTCAGGGTGCTTAGCCAAAGTCACGTTGTTTCGCAAAAGATCAATATTGAGTACCAAAACAAGTCATGAAATAATGTAAGTCAGTATTAAAACAACCCTTTCTTGTTCTCCTCCATTTCTTCAAGATTTTGAAGTAAAAAGGGCATCTCTGTTGCGTCCAACTCCTCCGCAACCGTAAACAACACGGCTAACTCCTCCATGTTGTTTTTCTTCCTTGTTTCAGAAACGTCTGAAACTGTCCTAGTTCGATCTGCTAAGGCGTTTGTCATTTCTGCATGAGCAAGCCAACTGCTCACTGATGTCTACTCGAACACGCCCAAAATTCTTCATTCCTCACCTCCTTTCCCCCACTCGTCTCCTCCATTCGTCTCCTACCCGGAGGTATGCAGAACTGCATGTATATTTCAAGTGCCCGTATGCAATGCACAGTATACAATGTACCTGACATTGCGGTTTGCGTCAAGACATTAATTAACATGCAACCATTAATATGTAATTAATATGTAATCAGCAACATTAGATTAGGACACAAAGATTGGTTTCAGGGGCAAGGAGGAGAGGAGGTGGTAGTGGAGGAAAGGAGGATGCATTTTTCGAGTATTGGGACACACCCACATAATTTTAGTCCAACAATGACCTTGTCCCAGTAAAAACTGAGTAACATCACATTACATTACATTCATTTAGCAGACGCTTTTATCCAAAGCGACATACAGTAAGTGCATACAGAAACATCATCGAAGTAACTACAGAACAGATAAGAAAGCACATTCTTCCCATAAAGTAGCAGCCCTATCCCTAGTAATGGTAAATGGACTGCACTTATATAGCGCCTTTATCCAAAGCGCTTTACAATGGCCTCTCACTCACCCATTCACACACACATTCACACACCAATGGCAGCAGCTGCCATGCAAGGTGCTAGCCTACTCATTGGGAGCAATTTGGGGTTCAGTGTCTTGCCCAAGGACACTTCGACATATGGACAGGAGGAGCTGGTGATCGAACCGCCAACCCTGCGATCAGCGGATGCCCCGCTCTACCTCCTGAGCCACAGCCGGCCCACATTGAATGCAGTTCACAGTAAACTGGATAAATCAGCTCTACTAAAATTCTATTCTAAATATTATAAACTTGAATACACAGTTCAACAAGAACAAATACCATGAGGTCCTAGATCAGTATCAGTCCAGGTGGAGTAAGTATCAGTCCAGGTGGAGTAAGTATCAGTCCAGGTGGAGTAAGTATCAGTCCAGGTGGAGTCTGAAAAGGTGTTTTCAGGCCCCGACGGAACACATGAGCCACATGAGCCACATGAGCACAGTCATGTCTGACATCATCAATGTGGGACGACAGATGTGGCTCCTAAAAACATTAAACCAGGTTTTCTTTCTAGCAGCAAACTTTGTTTATGGGAAACATTATTATTATTAGTAGTAGTTGCCGTACTAGTGCTAGTAGTAGTAGCAGTAGTAGTAAAAGCATTTATATTTCTCCTTTCACAAAAAGAAATGATCAGAGGAGGGTTGTCTCCCCAGCTGTCTGATGTACCCCTATCAGAGGGTAACCTATAAAGGTCAGAGGGTAACCTATAAAGGTCAGAGCCATAGAAAATTTAAAAACATGTTTAATAGCAGGTGTCAAGCCAATACAAGGGCATTAAAGCTAAGGGACCCTGCGGCCCTGTTTCTAATGCTGAGACCAGAGAGACGCCAGAGTGGATCTGTACTAGGACTTAGACCAGAGTAGAACAGGCTGTACGTACTAGTGAGTGAATCCATATATCACAGACTAACAGCTGAAACAGAAAATCTCACAACAACTCAGTACAACGGCAATCTGAAAGCTCCCAGATTTAATCATATTGCCGGACTAAGAACCCTTGAACTAGATAGAGTTCCTCTATGGAGACACAGAGAAGCCTTTTGGAACCCTTTTTCTGAGAGTGTAGAAAGGGGGCTGCATTCGAATAGTCAAAAAGAATCTCCTTTTTCCTTTCCTTGCAACTTTTCCTTGACCTCGCCAGAAAATGTCATGGGGGTCAAGGAAAAGTTGCAAAGAAAAGAAAAAGGAGATTTTTTTTTTACTATTTGAATGCAGCCCCACAGTTACGATAGATTCCTTGTAAATCTCTCCTTCCAACTTTTCCTTGAACCCAATGACGTTTTCTGGCAAGGTCAAAGAAAGAAAAAAAAGGAACAATTCTTTTGACTATTTGAATGCAGCCAGGGTTTCACTATAGAGACACAGAGGAGCCTTTTGGAACCCTTTCGTCAGAGAATCCACTGAAACAATGCAATCATTGACCACTGAACACAAAAACATTTTTTACCCAGGTCCAAATGTAATTGACCCAGCTCTGACTGGAGCCATTCAAGTTATTGAACCACTACAATGCCATTGCTCTTCTTAGATATCTCACTCACAAGTAGCCTAGCCAAGAAAACAGGGGAGCTGTCCATGGTGCTATGCTGAAAAATATCAGCATGGAGCATTATTTAGGAAAATTAGCTCATAGCCAAGCTAATGATATTTTAAAAAGCCAGCTTAGGGCACACTGGTTCAGCTTAAATATTCTTATTTTTAGGAGACAGGCCTAATGGCATTGGGAAAATCTCATTTCACGTTTTTGTCTGGATCAGGCCCTGTCCATATATAATTTTTTTATTTTTTTATTTATTTATTTATTTTACATAATCTAAAAATTTTTTTACACTTTTTAATGCATTCCCTGAGCAGAACAGGAAGTGGATTCATAATCATTTAAATACGCCTTTAATGCATGCGTTTCAATTATAATTTATTGCAGTCCTCTCTGTAGTAGAGGGCTGGCATACGCCTGATTTTACACAGTCAGCCTCACAGCCTGGGATCCAGTCCTGGTTTTACACAGTCAGAGGTGAGCCTCACAGCCTGGGATCCAGTCCTGGTTTTACACAGTCAGAGGTGAGCCTCACAGCCTGGGATCCAGTCCTGGTTTTACACAGTCAGAGGTGAGCCTCACAGCCTGGGATCCAGTCCTGGTTTTACACAGTCAGAGGTGAGCCTCACAGCCTGGGATCCAGTCCTGACTATGATCAAGTTATCACTGATTTCTTGCACCATGTGTGTCACGAATCTACTGTCATGTCACGTTTTATTTTATTTTCTTGTCTTGTCTTTGTTAGATTTCTTGTTTATGTCATGTATTGTGTCTAGTCTAGTCACGCCACGTTTTATGTTTTATTCTTGTTACGTTTCATTTTTATGTCATGTCACGTTTCATGTTTGATTATTGTTACAATTTAGTGAAAATGTGAAAATATTCACAGGTTTTTTTTCTTGTCTGTTTGTGAAATTAAACTTAATTCATGTCCTTATCAGGTCTCGCTGCCCTCCATTTTGGCTCAAATATCTGTGGAAGGAAGAAGCAGTGTAACCTGTGTGCGCCTTCCTCATCCGTATTCAACTGTAACACAGGAAAAGCTCTCTCTGATAAACAGTCTCCCCTACAATGGAATTCCACCCATTCAACACAACACAAGGCAACATATACAGTTAAATGCAACAATATTGGGATAGTTACACAATTTGTGTTGTTTTGGCTCTGTACTCTCAGACTCTGTACTCCAGCACGTTAGATTTAAAATAAGCAATAAATATGAGAGGTTAAAGTGCCAATTTGGCTGTAATTCCTACACGGACCATCCAGTATGGATGTGAATACCATCAGATTAAAGCAGACAGTCTGACCTGTAACCTCACATTCATTGCCTTATTCAAAATCCATTGTGCTGGGGTACAAAGCTAAAACAATCACCATCCCAATGTGTTTGCATTTAACTGTAGATGTTCTGTACAACAATACCGTATATTATCCTTATAAATACGCTCTGGGAAAATGTTAGCAATGATATGATAAAATGTACATTCAATTAAATTTGTTTTATTTCTGATTCTGATTGGTTCTCTGTAGGTTGTATGCAAACCTTGGAACGATGGCAATAGAGCAATAGCAGTGCAGCATTGACATTGCTACCGCCAAAGCCTCTCAGACAACTTTAATATGTCCTAAATCCTGCTACCAGGGAATAATGCTGATGCCAGATTAGAAAACAGACATCTTATTCTTCCATCACTTGTATCAAACTTTCATATAAATAACCCCAGTATTTATGAAAATATATGCAACTTCATTTTGTTAAACTTTCACATACCACCTTCAAATGACAGGAGCTGACAGCCGAGTGTTATTTTAAATTTGTCTGCAGGACAGTTGGAATAATAATTTAGGTTCCACACAAAATTAAACATAATGTGAAGGAGATTGGCTCATTTGCATAATAAGAGAATGACTGGCACACACAGTGAAGGAGACTGGCTCATTTGCATAATATGAGAATGACTGACACACACAGTGAAAGAGACTGGCTCATTTGCATAATATGAGAATGACTGACACACACAGTGAAGGAGACTGGCTCATTTGCATAATATGAGAATGACTGACACACACACAGTGAAAGAGACTGGCTCATTTGTATAATATGAGTATGACTGACACACACAGTGAAAGATATTGGCTCATTTGCATAATAAGAGAATGACTGACACACACAGTGAAAGAGACTGGCTCATTTGCATAATATGAGAATGACTGACACACACAGTGAAAGATATTGGCTCATTTGCATAATAAGAGAATGACTGACACACACAGTGAAAGAGACTGGCTCATTTGCATAATATGAGAATGACTGACATACACAGTGAAAGAGACTGGCTCATTTGCATAATACGAGAATGACTGGCATACACAGTGAAGGACACTGGCTCATTTGCATATATATTTGTTGTAAATGTCGTAAACAGCATGGGCTTGTAGGTTTGTTGTTGCTATTCTTTTCCTGATCAGTTTAGTAAAAGATATACAGGAAGACATTCTCCAAACATCAGGTCTTTTGAATTCATGGCTCATAAAATAATATTTTTTAAAAAGGCAGCAAAGTTTGTCATAGTAGGTCAAAAGGATGAAGAGATCTATGCTTTTAAAATGTGAAATTTTTATTTGTTTCTATAGCGCTACTATGGGGTCAATCACAACATGGCTGTTCATTCTCACATGTCCTGCCAACTTGCATGCATATTCAATGTACCGTCTAGGAATTATCCCAGGTGTACAGGTAAAATATTTGATTTAATAATATATATGTTCTCATGAAAGAAATTTGCACTGAAATCTGACAACAATAAAAAAACAACCTCCTCCCTCAGGGCTGAGTCCTGAGATGGGCTGTATTCAAAATTCACTAAAAGCAATCTGCCTACAGCAGTGCACAATACTACAGCGCCTGACGTGGAATAAAGAAATCAAATACCTACCTGCTCTGTATGGAAAACCTGGTTCTCCCGCCGTTCACAAAACCAGGCAGCAGAACCCAGGTCCCCAAGAGCCGTACTGTCAGAAATGGGCCTTGGTGCTAAAATAAAGCTGATTTTCGAGAAGAAAGACAGGATCTTAGAGAAACAGCCACAGCATCAGCCCGTGCCGCGCCACACTGGAGCACATGACAAATTGCACATACTGTGGGTCTGACACTCAGGGCGTGATGAAGCGAGCCTCGGCCTGCCAGAAAACGCACAGCTAAAACAGACACAACATAATAATCATAATAATACCGTAATAATCATGTGAAAATAAGTGATAATCTGTGTTGGATTGAGGTGAGGGCATGCTGAGCGTTTAGACACAGGCTACAGGTAATAATGTCGAATTAACTATGGTTTGGGTTGAATGCTCTAAATTCGACTGAGTGCTTGGGAGGCAGAGCCACCCCCACGGTGGACGTGTGGAGAATGACAAATGTGTCTGTCTTTCGGTTCAGTCCCTATTAACCCCTCACATTGCCGTGGCGACCGTGGCGACAGGTGGGCTAAGGAGGGGGCGGGACCTGCTCGCCCTCAGTGACGGACAGCAGGCTTGGAGACTCGAGAGTGAGCGTCTGGCTCAAACATAGCTCAGTATGTCTCTCCCTTTAGGGGACATTACAGAAAGAGCACAATCCCACCACAGCTTTAACACTCATATTGAGTTTATAGACATACATGATGAGGTTATAGAGACACACAGTTATAACTGGTTGTTATATCAAATAAGTATTGTTAACCATTAACTAGCTGTGTCGTGGTTTTTAAAATAAATTAGTTAATGGACACGTGGGAAGAAAACAAAGATGCGTTAGGTGGGGTTACGTACGTCTAGAATTATCTCCTCTCCATTGGAGCAGATCAGCCTGGTTCTTCTGTAGCCTGGTTTGTTGTGAAAGATTTTATATCAGGGCGAGACTGTGGTTCCAGGGCGAGACTGTGGTTCCAGGGCGAGACTGTGGTTCCAGGGAGAGACTGTGGTTCCAGGGAGAGACTGTGGTTCCAGGGCGAGACTGTGGTTCCAGGGAGAGACTGTGGTTCCAGGGTGAGACTGTGGTTCCAGGGAGAGACTGTGGTTCCAGGGCGAGACTGTGGTTCCAGGGAGAGACTGTGGTTCCAGGGAGAGACTGTGGTTCCAGGGAGAGACTGTGGTTCCAGGGCGAAACTGTGGTTCCAGGGAGAGACTGTGGTTCCAGGGAGAGACTGTGGTTCCAGGGAGAGACTGTGGTTCCAGGGCGAGACTGTGGTTCCAGGGAGAGACTGTGGTTCCAGGGAGAGACTGTATTCTCCCTCTCATTGTGTACCTGGCTCTCTCTTTCGCCAGCAGGGATTAATGTGCCGTGTATCTTCCATTCTTTCTTTCCTCTGTTAGCCTCTGCCATCCTTCTTTCTGACACACATTCTGTCACTCAAACGCGATATGTGTTCCACGGCGATGACTGGCACTCTGACGGCTGTCGTCTCTCTCACCTGCCACGGGCTCAGTCACTGACTGCCCCGCAACCTCTCTGAGTTTTTAGAAAAGAAATATACAAATAAAAATTAGATTAGAATTATGATTGTTGTTGTACGGTGGTTGTTAGTTCTTGTATGTTAGTTGTTGTATGGTGGTTGTTGGTTCTTGTATGTTAGTTGTTGTATGGTGGTTGTTGGTTCTTGTATGTTAGTAGTTGTATGGTGGTTGTTGGTTCTTGTAAGTTAGTTGTTGTATGGTGGTTGTTGGTTCTTGTATGTTAGTTGTTGTATGGTGGTTGTTGGTTCTTGTATGTTAGTAGTTGTATGGTGGTTGTTGGTTCTTGTAAGTTAGTTGTTGTATGGTGGTTGTTGGTTCTTGTATGTTAGTTGTTGTATGGTGGTTGTTGGTTCTTGTATGTTAGTTGTTGTATGGTGGTTGTTGGTTCTTGTATGTTAGTTGTTGTATGGTGGTTGTTGGTTCTTGTATGTAAGTTGTTGTATGGTGGTTGTTGGTTCTTGTATGTTAGTTGTTGTACGGCGGTTGTTGGTTCTTGTATGTTAGTTGTTGTACGGCGGTTGTTAGTTGTTGTATGTTAGTTGTTGTACGGCGGTTGTTGGTTCTTGTATGTTAGTTGTTGTACGGTGGTTGTTGGTTCTTGTATGTAAGTTGTTGTATGGCGGTTGTTAGTTGTTGTATGTTAGTTGTTGTACGGCGGTTGTTAGTTGTTGTTGTGACCTGGGAATAACAGAGATGGTTGTCTATGTATTCCCCATGCACTGAAAGAGGCCTACTTCAAGCGTGCTGGCAATAAATTATCTGAGTTTGGGGCATGGTTGTAGTAGTGATGATATATACACACTGTCAGCATTCAACAGCTGGTCTCTCAGGCATCTCTGAAAACAGAGACAGTGGGTGCTCAGGCCATTCTAAATGTCTTCAAACTCATCTCTCACTGTCACCAAGGAAACACATCCCCACACACCCAGACTGTATTAATGTGTTGTATTGTATTAGCCATCCCTGTCATCTTTTTATAAACACATATCTGCTGTCTCTCAGCTAGATACGCTTGTTTTTGTCTTCAGTGACACATAGTGGTTATTATCTTATCCCCAATTTCAGCCTGGTTAGTCTTGGCCTTGTCAGTCCCTAGTCCTGTTAGTCCTGGCCTTGTTTGTTCCAGACTTTTTAGGCCCTCCGTAATTAGTCCTGGCTTTGTCCCTGAGGGGTGACAGATTCCTGGGCTGTAACCTGTATTCACAGAGATACTAAAACCTCGTCCTCCAGGCCAGTAGAGCTGCATGTTTTCATTCTTACTCTTTAACCAGGACTGATTTAAACCTGTGAACTACAGAACCAGCCCTACAGATCCACAACTACAGAACCAGCCCTACAGATCCACAACTACAGAACCAGCCCTACAGATCCACAACTACAGAACCAGCCCTAAAGATCCACAACTACAGAACCAGCCCTACAGATCCACAACTACAGAACCAGCCCTACAGATCCACAACTACAGAACCAGCCCTACAGATCCACAACTACAGAACCAGCCCTACAGATCCACAACTACAGAACCAGCCCTAAAGATCCACAACTACAGAACCAGCCCTACAGATCCACAACTACAGAACCAGCCCTACAGATCCACAACTACAGAACCAGCCCTACAGATCCACAACTACAGAACCAGCCTTACAGATCCACAACTACAGAACCAGCCCTACAGATCCACAACTACAGAACCAGCCCTAAAGATCCACAACTACAGAACCAGCCCTACAGATCCACAACTACATAACCAGCCCTAAAGATTCACACCTACAGAACCAGCCCTACAGATCCACAACTGCAGAACCAGCCCTACAGATCCACAACTACAGAACCAGCCCTACAGATCCACAACTACAGAACCAGCCCTACAGATCCACAACTACAGAACCAGCCCTACAGATCCACAACTACAGAACCAGCCCTACAGATTCACAACTACAAAAACCTACAGAACAACAGGTGTGTTTAAATAACTTATTTAAAATTTTGAATTTAATCTTATTCTGCCAGGTTCTATTTTCCGTTGGTTGTCCAGTTGGAGTGGTCGCCTGATGGATGGACATTGGAGCACATTTGGGGCATCAACCATTAAAAAAAAAACCTCATAAAACATGAATATTCTCACAGTCAGTCATATTAGCATTTTTATGGATGGTTACACAGTTTAATACATTTAAGTTCACTGTGTTCTCTCTATTTCTCAATTATGCATCCATTTAAAATATAAATGCAGAATCCAGTCACAGTCTTATCGCCGAAGCGCAGGTATTAGTCTGTTAATGGTGTGTATAATGAGCGCATTACTCATTTGCAGCCACTTCACAGTGTTACAAATAATTTATCACCAACCGGTCCCAACCTTGCCATTTTCACAAAATTATCATTTTTATCGGTTGTAAAAATCCAAACTAATAATAAAACAAAAATGTTTTCCACGTTGGAATACTCAGTATACGGAAACTATTACTCTCGTGGACATCTGGAGAATTAATTTAAACCACACTGTGCATAGTCATTATTATGCAGATCAAACCGCACTATGGACAGTGTGTCAAACCCAACAGCATCACGGAGCACAATGTGCATTCTGAACCATACAGCACGGGAATAAATAGTACACACTAAAGAGCCTTTGACATGATTAAACACACTGTGCATTCATAGTGAAATATGATTAAACACATTGTGCATCCATAGTGAAATATGATTAAACACATTGTGCATTCATAGTGAAATATGATAAAACACATTGTGCATCCATAGTGAAATATGATTAAACACATTGTGCATCCATAGTGAAATATGATTAAACACATTGTGCATCCATAGTGAAATGTTCATATCACACCACACTGTGCCTGATAAACCACACTGTACATGTTATCTGCACTGTATGCACTCTAAGCCATTTTTGCTTGATAAACTGGTAATCTACACCATGCATGTTAACACTCTAGCACACACATTAATCTATACTCTATATCATAAGCCAATCAGCACTCAGCAGGATCTCAGGTTGCTAATTCAATGTGGTACCCATTCAAAAGCTGAAGGAAGAAATAAATAACCATGGCAACCCAGCTAGATGTCTCACCTGTGAGGAACGATGAGAGGATGGTTGGGTTTGGATGGTTTGGGGTTGGATGGTTGGGTTTGGATGGTTTGGGGTTGGATGGTTGGGGTTGGATGGTTGGGGTTGGATGGTTGGGGTTGGATGGTTGGGGTTGGATGGTTGTGGTTGGATGGTTGGGGTTGGATGGTTGTGGTTGGATGGTTGGGGTTGGATGGTTGTGGTTGGATGGTTTGGGGTTGGATGGTTTGGGGTTGGATGGTTTGGGGTTGGATGGCTGGGGTTGGATGGCTGGGGTTGGATGGTTGGGGTTGGATGGTTGGGGTTGGATGGCTTGGGGTTGGATGGCTTGGGGTTGGATGGTTGGGGTTGGATGGTTGGGTTTGGATGGTTTGGGGTTGGATGGTTGGGGTTGGATGGTTTGGGGTTGGATGGTTTGGGGTTGGATGGCTGGGGTTGGATGGTTGGGTTTGGATGGTTGGAGTTGGATGGTTGGGGTTGGATGGCTTGGGGTTGGATGGTTGGGGTTGGATGGTTGGGGTTGGATGGTTTGGGGTTGGATGGTTTGGGGTTGGATGGTTTGGGGTTGGATGGTTTGGGGTTGGATGGTTGGGGTTGGATGGTTGGGGTTGGGTGGTTGGGGTTGGATGGTTGGGGGTTGGATGGTTGGGGTTGGTGGGTTGGGGTTGGTTGGTTGGGGTTGGTTGGTTGGGGTTGGATGGTTGGGGTTGGGTGGTTGGGGTTGGATGGTTGGTGTTGGATGGTTTGGGGTTGGATGGTTGGGGTTGGATGGTTGGGGATTGGATGGTTGGGGTTGGGTGGTTGGGGTTGGATGGTTGGGGTTGGGTGGTTGGGGTTGGATGGTTGGGGTTGGATGGTTGGGGTTGGATGGTTGGGGTTGGATGGTTGGGGGTTGGATGGTTGGGGTTGGGTGGTTGGGGTTGGATGGTTGGGGTTGGATGGTTGGGGTTGGGTGGTTGGGGTTGGATGGTTGGGGTTGGATGGTTTGGGGTTGGATGGTTTGGGGTTGGATGGTTGGGGTTGGATGGTTGGGGGTTGGATGGTTGTGGTTGGGTGGTTGGGGTTGGATGGTTGGGGTTGGATGGTTGGATGGTTATGTACTCAAGATAGTCAAGTTTATAATGGTTAGAATATAATTGTATTAGAGCTGATGTACCCTGTTCACTGTGAACTGCATTGTGTTCATTACTAGGGATAGCTGCTACTGTATGTGAAGAATGTGCTTTCTTATCTGTTCTGTAGTTACTTCGATAACCTTCTGTATGCACTTACTGTACGTCGCTTTGGATAAAAGCGTCTGCTAAATGAATGTAATGTAATGTAATGTTTGGGGTTGGATGGTTTGGGGTTGGATGGTTTGGGGTTGGATGGTTGGGGTTGGATGGTTTGGGGTTGGATGGTTGGGGTTGGATGGTTGGGGTTGGATGGTTGGGGTTGGATCCACCTCCATGAGTCTGAGTCCCGCCTTCTAAACCTTTTTTGGCACAACTTTTTATTTGAGCTAATTTATCACCTCTGTAAAATTGCTCCAATATTATCCCAACTCACAAGCTGTGCAATGATGAGATGAGAGTGTTAGAGTCAGGCATGCCAGGTAAGAAAAGGTATCAGCACCTTCTCTCCGCCCACCCATGGCTGAAGGGCATCATTTTGCTCTAATTTGTCTGATTGACAGTCCTCCCCCTCCTCTAATCTGTGTGATTGACAGTCCTCCTCCCCAACCATCAGCCACAGGGAGGCCGTCACATGCATTCTGCGTTTCTATCCATCCAGAATGGCGAGAACAGCGCACCCTCATTAATATCAATGATTGCCATGCCCAACACCACTGCTCTTAATTAAATTACGCACATCTGTGTTAAATTAATTGTTTGAGATGGGTGATTTTCTGAGCTGCAGCCGGTGAGTTTGACAGCATCGGAGGGGGGGGAGTGGGGCACAGCAGGGGGGATGACTGTAAAACTGGCAGAGCTTCCACACCTCAAACCTAGAAGGCTGTTTAAAATGACATTTCTTTTAAATATTTTTTGCTCCCAAATTTAGGATCACCAAGGGTGCCCCTCGAGCCGTTACCATGCCGAAGGCACCAATGAGAGAGGCACTGTCACTGAAGTGTGTGTACTTTGAGCACAGTTCACACAGGGCTACAGGAGAGAGGCACTGTCACTGAAGTGTGTGTACTTTGAGCACAGTTCACACAGGGCTACAGGAGAGTCAGTGTCACCATTGTACAGCCACAGAGATAAAGAGAGCTATTCTCATTATTTTACACCCTTCTGTTTACGCAGGGCTACACAGAAAGAGAGAGAGAGAGAGAGAGAGAGAGAGAGAGAGAGAGAGAGAGAGAGAGAGAGCAAGTCTTACTGTCTCACACCCTACAAGCCACACAGTACTACAGGAAAGATTCTGCACCAATCAGATGGAGGCATCTCGGACTGAGGATGACCCCTGGCTTAAAAGCATACTGTAAAACTAGACATTATTTATCTTTCAGACATCCGTGGACATGGCTGGCCTTTAGTTTCACATCCACAATTGATTTTCAAATTTTAATAAAACTCAGAGATATTTATTTACCAAACCTTTGTGCCGAGAGAAACTTTGCAGTATTTGAAAAGCTCACCCAAACAAAGCTAACCCAAGCGACCATGATCTCATTCCTCTCTGACAACACAGTAATAACGATATCTGTGCTTCTTATTGAATGTCAAACCACAGAATTCCCCTGATTGTTGGTTCAGGTTTTAAAAAGATAACCTGCATCTTTTACACGATTGGTTCGACTCTTGGACACCAGGCCAATAAACTGCACAAATGCACACAATGGGCCTCATTCATGAAACGTGAGCACAACCAATTTGTACGTAAATCGTTCGTAATTGCAATTTTGCCTGTATTTTTGGTATTCATCAACATTTTCGTATCTGAGATTTGTTAGTACCTTCGAACAAAATTTACACCTGCTCAAGAGCACGCTTACCGTGTTCATAAATTCAGAATGCCGGTAAATGTAGCTTCTGAGCGATAATTAGAATATTAATTTATTTTCTGTTAAATTCACAAGACTAAAAGTGGTCTTTGAAATATACATTGCAAACGTAATAAATTATGATTGTAAAAAGCAAACCCTTTAGATTACGCCTATTAATCAATTGTAGGCTATGAAGCTGTTTAATTAGACCCATGACGTAGTCTAATGAACGCTCCCAGTAGCCTATTTTTCCTAAATCGCTCAAAATTGAAAATCTGCATGACCTTACATAAGCTATGCTAATTAAAACATATATTTAACCAATTAAATTTGCTTTAAAGTGGTTTACATGTCTGTAGCCAGGGTTGCAATTGTGGTCAACAGCTTAATCCACCGTACATCCAGTTCCCCTAAAGATGCAAAGCCAGGTGGAGGTAAAGCGGGGTTTTTATAAAATTGCCAACCTGTCCAATGTTATCGGTGCCATAGACAATTAGAACACGCCAGAGAGATTCTAAAATAAGGTAGCCCATGTGATTACCCGATTTCAAATTACAACTCACATGCACAGAACCGCGACAGAATTACAAAATGAATAACGCCAAATTTATTTCCAGGCTGCGATAAACCAATGCGCTCGTATGGTACATGTTATCTCCTGCTAGCCCTTTACTTTACCAGTTCATGACACCGGTACTAACAATATTGAACAAATATATACGTGTATATTTAGGAACGCTTCATGAATGAGGCCCAATATCTTACACACATACACAAAATATCTGGGATGTTTTCGTCTGCCTGCCTTGTGTGTGTTTTATTTGCGCATCGGAGCTCACCGCTCATCGTATTAATTTGACACCAGCGCATAATTCAAAGTTGTGAATAAAGCACATATTTTATCACAGCCTCCATTACACGAGCTGTGTATAATTCCACCTAATTCTGCTCCGCTGATGTTTGTCTGAAAGTGGATTTTTAAAAATCCTCATTAATGCCTGCAGAGGAGTGAATAAGCCTTAGATCACAGGAAGCAGCGCGCGATTACACGCCAGTGAAAGACTGCACGCTTCCTTCCCGCGTGATTAAACGCTTCCTTCCCATGTGATTAAACGCACAGGGAGGAATGGCTATCATCATAGAGCAGCAGTCAACCTCTTTTACAATAACGCTGTTCGTTTCACAGAGGCAAAGTAAGCGTCACACCAAATTTTTTCTATGATGTTTACCGATGGCTAAACACCCCTTCAAATGGAGAGAATTGAATATGCCATCACTGAGATAAATGTGAACCTTTCTTTTGATCTCTTTTTCTTTAAAAAGTCAAACACGAACTGCTCACTTGCGAGAGTGTTCACAAATTGTGCTTGTGCAGGAGTTTCTGTTAGAAAGCTGTAACTGTGCGAGTTTGCGTTGTGGAGTTTCTCTTAGAAAGCTGTGCTTTTGTAAGAGTTTGTTGGAAAGCTTCCATAAGCTGTTTGGGCTAAATTAACTGTCAAAGACATTGTTCCACCAGTGCATGTAAAAACATAAAATAAGAACACAAAGATTAAAAAGACTTGCAAATATCTACAAACCCACAGCGTGCAAACCAAGTTGCCATGACGACACAATTCTTCACTTTTTGAATGCGGTTGACCTCGTCACACACAGTGCTCACATCCTCTCTCCTTTTCCCTTCTCTAACTTTCTTTCTCTCTCATTCTTTCTTTTCTTTTTCTTTTTGAGCATGCGTGGGAGTCGTGTGAAGTTGACTCTGCTGCTGACCTCTCTTGACAGAGTCATAAAATATTGACAGGTTCTTCTGGGACAAGCCTGTCAATATGGAAGAATAAATAATTAATATTGTGCTCATTTGATAAATATGGGGAGTGTATGATAAGACCAGAGAAAATGCTCCAGTTATGAACAGACCTGAGGCTATGCAGTACAATGCATATGAGTGATTATTATTCGCAGAATTAAGTGCTTAATTAAACTAATCCACAGAGCTCTAATGCATCTCTCTGGACTGTTTCTGCATTAGAACTATTCCTCAGTGCCTTGGAAAAATTAATTAGACATTTTTAAAAGGAGAGAACCATTTCAAATAGTCGTTCAGTAATTATAGACCGCTATTGTAGCCATTTGGGATGTGGTTAAGAGATGTAATGGTGTTGGGTGAATACTGAAGTGATTTCTGTATATTGTTTTGTGTGATATTTTAGTGGTTCTATGCATAGGTGAATAAACTTGTCCATTATTTGAACACAAAACAAAGTTAAGCATGGAAATGTACTCTGTGGCTTTCCAGCTGTACCTGAACTCTGATTGGCTGAATCTATGTTGTTTCACAGACACATTTCTAATGGAAAAAAAACTGGACAAAACACGACCCAAGAATCCTAATGTACACATTTCAGCCACACGACCCAAGAATCCTAATGTACACATTTCAGCCACATGTCAGTGAATTGCCTCATGAGATGGGTTTTTTCCCCCAAAACGTTCAGAATATATAATTTATGAATAATTATTTTTACAAGATGGCATTCGAATTCAGCACATTAACATGGCCTTTACCATTCTTTGCACACTGACTGACTGACACAATCAATGGTGTTTGTTGGGGATGGATAAAATAAAAAGTATACATTCATTCTACCAGGGGTTGCATTAACCGAGAATTCCCGGTCATTTACCGATTTTTAGAAGCTTTGACGGAAAAATCCAAATGCCATCTGTCATTTTGACAGATAAAAAATATTGCTGTAAACGTTAATAACTGACTGCAATAGCCTAAAAAGACTACTGAGTGTACTGTAGTTCTAGCTATGCCTTGCTGTGTTGCTGTCATTGTGATTGGCCCTCCTCCTCCCTTCCCGTTAATTCTAGCGAAGTTAATTCTAGCATCTCTGTGTCACGTCACAAATGAAACTCTTTTTGTAGCTCACGTTACAACAAGGGCATGGAATTAAAACCTTTTTTTTTTTTTTTTTTAAATAAACATGTTCTGCACGTATTTACAACACTAGCTGAGCAAGAATAGTGAAATGAAAATCTTTATTTATTTATTGTTTTAATAAACGTGTCCTGCACTTACACGTAATTATTGCGGCTGTAAAGGAGTCGGCTAACTCGCTAATCATAATTCAACCTAATAATTTATCATTTTTGTTATGAATAGACTCATATTTGTTGGAACTAAAATGTTATAATACCGCAAAAAAAAAAAAACATGCAATGCAGACAATATAAAATTGGTAAACATTAAAACAAACTTAATGACATATATTCTGACAGATTCTTTCAACCCCGTCCATCACGTTGATGGATTATGATTTATTCTCGCACAACCACTGCATTCTACATACATTTCAGCCTTTTCAGTCATTAGAGGCTAATTTGTCTGTGCAAATAACCGATAAACAATCGCAAAAAACAGGGCTACTCAGGTGAGCTTGCCGTGCCTCATTTATCATCTCTTATTTTATTTACTGTCTCCATGGAAACAGAGCAGTGTTATTGGGCAGATCTGGAGCAGTCCTTGGCAAAGCTTTAGTTGGGTGCATGTGTCACAAACGATAAACTAACCCTAACTCTAACCTTAACCATTTCAGAGTCAGTGTGAGTCTGTGAGTCTGTGAGTTTCAGAGTCAGTCTGTGAGTCTGTGAGTATCAGAGTCAGTGTGAGTCTGTGAGTTTCACACACACACACACACACACACACACACACACTACACACTCATTATACACCCATTACACACACACTACACACTCATTACACACCCATTACACACACACTACACACTCATTACATACACACTACACACTCATTATACACCCATTACACACACATCACATATATGATGACCCCAGGAAGACTAGCTGTCGCCACGGCGTCAGCTAATGGGGATCCATTCAATAAACAATAAACAATAAACAATAAACAATCACACACACACACAATACACACTCATTACATGCACACTACACACTCATTACACATATGCTACACACTCATTACACAGTGATGTCTGAGTTTCAGTGTCAGTGTGAGTCTGTGAGTCTCTGAGTTTCAGAGTCAGTGTGTCTGTGAGTCTCTGAGTTTCAGAGTCAGTGTGAGTCTGTGAGTTTCAGAGTCAGTGTGAGTCTGTGAGTTTCAGAGTCAGTGTGAGTCCCTGAGTTTCAGAGTCAGTGTGAGTCCCTGAGTTTCAGAGTCAGTGTGAGTCTGTGAGTTTCAGAGTCAGTGTGAGTCTGTGAGTTTCAGAGTCAGTGTGAGTCTGTGAGTTTCAGAGTCAGTGTGAGTCTGTGAGTTTCAGAGTCAGTGTGAGTCTGTGAGTCTGTGAGTTACAGAGTCAGTCTGTGAGTCTGTGAGTTTCAGAGTCAGTGTGAGTCTGTGAGTTTCAGAGTCAGTGTGACTCTGTGAGTTTCAGAGTCAGTGTGAGTCCCTGAGTTTCAGAGTCAGTCTGTGAGTCTGTGAGTATCAGAGTCAGTGTGAGTCTGTGAGTTTCAGAGTCAGTGTGAGTCTGTGAGTTTCAGAGTCAGTGTGAGTCTGTGAGTTTCAGAGTCAGTGTGAGTCTGTGAGTTTCAGAGTCAGTGTGAGTCTGTGAGTTTCAGAGTCAGTGGTAGTCTGTGAGTTTCAGAGTCAGTGTGAGTCTGTGAGTCTCCTGATTGTGTCTCACAGCTACACCTACTCAAACAGAATCTTCTCCTTTCCAGAATTTCCCTTACAGAACAAACATATGGCCATATATTGAGAATATAATGCAATATATGAAATACATTTGAATATTTGGATGGACTTCACATATATTTTCCAATATTATTTGTAGTACAGTATATAAAATAATATATTTGAATATATGTCAGGAATTATACATATATATTTTTTAATAACACATGCATATATTGTCTTCAAGAATATATTGAAAACATAATTATGATTAGCTGTGGAGTGAATGCGCCCAGATTCCCAATGAAGAGACGACAGAGAGGCACAGACAGAAAAAACGAACACGCGCAACACGTGGGAGTTTCCTTTCCGATCATTCACAAAGTTCCCCTTCTCTTCTCTTCTTTCTTTCTCCTCTCTGTCACCTCTTTCACTCATCTTGCTCCCCCTCTTCCTCTCTGTTTTTCCTCTGACCCTCGCTCTCTCTCTCTCTCTCTCTCTCAGGTAGGTGTAATTAGTTTAATCTCTCCGTTGTAAGGTCACGCTTCACTTATTCCTTCTGCTGAGTCTATTTGCATATATAGCTGGAATTGATAAAAAATGTGCATTGGCTGCCGATCAGATCAGAACCTGTCTTTCCGCCTGCTTTGGGCTTCTTCATTAGTGTTTGCATGTGGATTATGTACACAGCGCTCTAGTGTGTGTGTGTGTGTGTGAGAGTGTGTGAGACTGTGTGTGTGTGCATGTGTGTGCGTGTGCATGTGTGTGGATTATGTACGCAGCGCTTGTGTGTGTGTGTGTGTGTGTGTGGATTATGTACACAGCGCTCTAGTGTGTGTGTGTGTGTGTGTGAGAGTGTGTGAGACTGTGTGTGTGTGCGTGTGTGTGCGTGTGTGTGTGTGGATTCTGTACGCAGCGCTCTAGTGTGTGTGTGTGTGTGTGTGGATTATGTACACAGCGCTCTAGTGTGTGTGTGTGTGTGTGTGAGAGAGTGTGTGAGAGTGTGTGTGTGTGTGAGAGTGTGTGAGAGTGTGTGTGTGTGTGTGTGTGCGTATGCGCTCTATCACACTGAGTGAGTGTGGACTGCAGTGGGACGCGTCTCCCTGAAATTGTTGGTCATTAATCACACAGACGCACATTATCTTTGTTATGAAGAACAGCCCTCCTGCAAAGATGGCCGTCGCAGGGTCAGTACTCCTCCAGACAGATAGGGGGCAAAGTCTGCAGCGCCAGAGCTGGAGCTACCCCCATATTAAAAACTCTGATCAGCACAGTGGATCATTGGTCAGTCTCCGACTGTTTTTACATCAGTTGGTCTGTATTTTGTTTTATGACGGAAAAATATATTGAGTGTCTTTCACATAAACCTAAACAGCATTTATAATGATTTAAGGAGGTAGGCAGGCAAAGACTACTGTAAAAATCAGATGTATTTATACATGATTGATATTATCTGCATGCTTTAAAATAAAATTATTTCAATACTCTTGAATTGAGTATCTGGGATTGGTTGAATTGAGTATCTGGGATTGGTTGAATTGAGTATCTGGGATTGGTTGAATTGAGTATCTGGGATTGGTTGAATTGAGTATCTGGGATTGGTTGAATTGAGTATCTGGGATTGGATGTCATATCACAAGAGGTAACAATGCTTTTTTTCCCCTCTCAGGTTAATTGCTCAGGTCTCTGATTGGCCGATTCACTTTACATAACTGCTTCTGATTGGCTGATCCACATTATGTAAATTAGCTGTAAAACTCTTGTTGCAGGGAAGGCAGTGCTGTCTAGTTTACTCTTCACTCCCATTTGCCTTTGATCATTTTGATCTTCAAAAAAATGTACGCTTCCTCAACTCACTATCTTTTCTACAGCCATGGCATGGGTTGCCTAGTAACAGTCACTGGCCTGTTCCGATGGCTTCTCTGATTGGGGTTCTTGACTTGCGTTGTGAGAGGAAGAGAATATTACCAGCACTAACCCCGGGGGGTGGGGGGGTGTGGAAGGGGTACTGTGTTTGGACAGGGTGGGGAAGATGGGGGAGTGTAAAGTTAGGCGGGGGGGGGGGAGTGTTTGAAAACAAAAACAACCAGTCCCAGCTCGGCTTGTCATTCTGTCCATCATCTAGAGAGAAACCAGAGGCGGGGGCGGCGGATATTGTGCACTGAGGTATCTCAGGATAACCACTTATCTGTCAGTCTTATCTGTGAGGCTCAAGTGACATCTGCCACTCAATAATAGATAGAAACCTGTATTGTGTATGTCCTGAAATCCAGGCAGCCGTGGCAGTCTGTAAATCAGCCTTCCTCCATTCCCTTCTTAAACAAAGCAGAATTAGAGAAATATTACATTATTAATATCAGTGTGAATAAAGACTCTGAGGCTTTGATCAGCAGGTTTGTGTGAGAGGAACAGGTTATGCTCCCATCTTCAGAATATTTCATTATTGTTAGAAAAAGATTCCTCAGGCTAAACAGTTGCCTCACACCAAAAGCACTTAAGACATTAGGGCATAAATAATGCTTAATATATTAGGGAAAACAGAACATATACTGTGAGATGTTAGGGCAGACTGAATGCTTCAGATGTTAGTAAATACAGAGCATATAAGATGTTAGAAAAGATAGAACATATTTAGATGTTAGAACAGATACAGAGCAGTGTAAAGGTTCTGCTCTGCAGAACAGTTATAACATGTTATGGCGTTGTGTGTTATATGTGCACCTGCCTGCAAGCTGGGCTTCCAGGTTGTGTCCTTGGATGTAACAGGACAGAAATAGCAGGCTCGTGTCATCACCTTTTGCCCAGAAAAAAAAAAAAACAGGAGCTTCACCTATCAAAGAGTATGTTACTAATGAGAACCCGAACAATGACCCTATACCTCTAGAATCCCTGAATGCCAGAAGGTATCCACCAATCACCATTGGTGATTCTTACAATTACCAGTGTGCTCTTTGATTGGTGGAGCTCACAGGGCAATAGTGTGCTGCTGTCACATTATGTGGCAGACTAAATTAGGTATTTTTTCTTTGTTGAATTATTATCAATAATTTTTGTTCACATGGTGAATATGTTGTGGGTCTAGCAGGAGCAGACCACGAGAGGAGCGTTTTCCTTGAGCAGACCACGAGAGGAGCGTTTTCCTTGAGCAGACCACGAGAGGAGCGTTTTCCTTGAGCAGGAAAAAAACCAGGCCATGGGAGAGACTGTGAAGGATGAAAATGCTCCACCTGCCAGACAGTTCATTTGTCATTGTTTCCCGTTAATATACTGAACAGAACAACTGCGGAGCAAATATCAAACCCTCAACCGCTCATTTGGAGCGTGGACTCAGTAAACAGGGAATGGCTGAGCTCACGCCTGTGATCGTCAGGATAAACAAAGTGCTTATTTTACCTATGACAAAAAGAGAAAGAGAATATTTTGTTCACTGTGTTTATTTTTAATGCATTGAAGCAATCTTTGTCGCATCAATTCACATCACATATCTAATGACATTCCCTTCACATATTCAACAGTGTGTGTTCACATCTGCGTTTAACATTTGAGCTACAGCTTTTCTGAATGGCATGCAAAATAACAACATATCATAAAATTATTCTGGTGGTATATGAAAAAAACACTGGGTTTGGCTGATCTGAATCAGCAGTCCTGGCCAGTCTGAGTCACAGTTGTTCGCACATCTGAATCACTAATCCCAGCTACTCTAAATCATCAGAAATCACTGTATTCCAATGAAATGTGTTGCTCTTATTCTCTCACTAACTGCCATTCTGATGGTGCTGAGATCTGCTTTACCTCTCTCTGCTATCGCCATGCATTTAAACTGCAGTGATTGCCGTTAATATCGCAGACGTGATTGCCGTAACCCTCCCTGTGCACGGACTGAGCGTGGAGCCCAGAGCCGTGTGAGGCCGGGCGAATATTCCCGTTCACCATGGAATAGGAGGCAGGTCCAAACTAAATGATCTGATTTTGCAGAGCAAGTCGCCATTATGTTAAACGCTACATTACTACTCTTCTCTCACTGAAACACTGCAATTACTTCAGTCATCAGGTAGAATGTAAGGTTCTCTTTTCCTATCTTTTTCTCTCTTTTCTTCCCTCTCTCTTTCTCTCTCTCTTTCTCTCTCGCTCTCCCCCTTTCTCCCCATCTTTCTGTCCCCGTGGAAGCAAAATGCTGTGGCTGACATATCAGCCCTAAACACTATACACCAGTAAACACTATAAACCAGTAAACACTATACACCAGTAAACACTATAAACCAGTAAACACTATACACCAGTAAACACTATACACCAGTAAACACTATACACCAGTAAACACTATAAACCAGTAAACACTATAAACCAGTGAACACTATACACCACTAAACACTATAAACCAGTAAACACTATACACCAGTAAACACTATAAACCAGTAAACACTATACACCAGTAAACACTATAAACCAGTAAACACTATACACCAGTAAACACTATAAACCAGTAAACACTATACACCAGTAAACACTATACACCAGTAAACACTATAAACCAGTAAACACTATACACCAGTAAACACTATAAACCAGTAAACACTATAAACCAGTAAACACTATACACCAGTAAACACTATACACCAGTAAACACTATAAACCAGTAAACACTATACACCAGTAAACACTATACACCAGTAAACACTATACACCAGTAAACACTATACACCAGTAAACACTATAAACCAGTAAACACTATACACCAGTAAACACTATACACCAGTAAACACTATAAACCAGTAAACACTATAAACCAGTAAACACTATACACCAGTAAACACTATAAACCAGTAAACACTATACACCAGTAAACACTATAAACCAGTAAACACTATACACCAGTAAACACTATAAACCAGTAAACACTATACACCAGTAAACACTATAAACCAGTAAACACTATACACCAGTAAACACTATACACCAGTAAACACTATAAACCAGTAAACACTATACACCAGTAAACACTATAAACCAGTAAACACTATACACCAGTAAACACTATACACCAGTAAACACTATACACCAGTAAACACTATGCATCCTGGCTCCTGCTGACATCTGTTTTGTGCCAATGCTTTTTCTCTTCCACCTTGATCCACTTGCACTTCCTGTTACATGCTTGTCTCTGATAATGAGGGCATTGCAGAGATGGCAAAGGGCCGACTCTTCCTTTCTTCGTGAGTTTAAAGGGAAATCTAACAGAGGAAAGAGCTTAGGACAGTTCTTGCTGAATTTAGTTTGGAAGACAGATGGTAATAGTGTTTGTCTGGGCACCGGATAAGAAGATGAGATTTCTCATTTGTGGAACACAGATCTACAGATGGGTTTGTTTGCCCGATGGCACATAGCTCTTCATTGACACAACTACACTTCTCACATTCGCCTGCTTGCTTTCAATTCACATGAACATAATAATAATAATAATCTAGGGTGCAGCTGCATACAAGCAGATAATATCTGACATACAGGTACTGGAGATCTGTATTATGCACCTGCACACAGGTGAATGTGAAAGGTAATCTACGATGAGATGACAGCTGGTGTTTAATGTGCGCTTGCCTCTATAGTGCTCTTCACTATTGAGTCTCCACGTTGTCAGTAAGATTATTAGATCATTATAAGTCCTTGGTTCCAACTTCCAAAAGACTGCAAATATTTTTGTATAAATAATTGATGAACCTCTGAGAAAAGTACATAAAAGACCGTATTTTTATAAACTGTGCTCCTGTTTAACTCTGCCATGCTAGTGTGTGACTCGACTGCTCTGATGCTCTCAGTTTAAATGGAGGACAACTAAACGCACACACTACAACCACACTGATGAAAGCTCCAGAAGCAGTGGAGTGTTTCTCTCAAATTAACTCTCTGTTCTTCTCTCGCTCTCTCTCGCTCTCTCTCGCTCTTTCTCTCTGTTCTTCTCTTTCTCTCTCATGTTTCTGTCCAAAGCAGGCTGTTATAGAGAAGCACGAGTGGCTAGGAATCCTATTGAGCTTGAACAATCAGAAAAGCGCTCCCTTCCGCACGTTGCTTACAGAGTTAGTCATTACCAGCTGAATGGTACATGGATAGAAGCCTTTGAAGAATTCACGAGTGTGAAAACAAGATTAAAAATAATTATTAAAAATTAGGTAGAAGCTCAGCCATGCTCTTCAGTAGCTCAAATAAAACCCTTGAAGTTTAATATTTGCAGTTAAATGTACCTGGATCAGGCCAAACTACACGCGGCAGTAAAACCCTTGAAGTTTAAACGGATTCAAATCAAGCCAAACTTCATGCAGCAGG
This sequence comes from Ilyophis sp. 1 JC-2022, assembly GCA_022702515.1. NCBI lineage: Eukaryota > Metazoa > Chordata > Actinopteri > Anguilliformes > Synaphobranchidae > Ilyophis > Ilyophis sp. 1 JC-2022. The sequence goes on along the minus strand of CM040397.1, from coordinate 107,559,553 downwards.
ATTAGGCCTCACTCCTAAACTTTCTTTTAATACACAAAGCTGGAGATCTTACCGGCACACTGACAGAACCACAACCTCATTTTACAAAGCTGGAGATCTTACCGGCACACTGACAGAACCACAACCTCATTTTACCTGCGGTTTGAACAAACAACACCTTGGGAGACTTAAGTTTTTTTTTTAGAAAACAGTCAACTGTCACATGACTGAATCCCAACATTCTGCATGTGACACGACTGAAACCGCAACCAGCATCTGTAGTGATCAACCTTTCGAGCAGGTCGGTGTCAGATTGTATTTCAGCACTTAACAAGGGACTCTCTTTTAGTCCTACTACCAACAGCAATGACTTTGATACTTTTATTGATTTTCAGAAGTTTTTCCGTAATCTCAGAGAATTTTTCCACGTCTTATAAAGCTGTCATCGTGGCTCATGTACCCCGTGTTGAGATGCCTACTGCTAGTGAACCGGACATGCAAGCTCATCGAGAGGGTTTTGCATTTAAAGGGAAATCCACTTTTATGCCACCTAAAAATAGAAATGCATATCTAGATATGTATTGCAGACTTGTAGAGAAGGATATTGCCTTAATTTTAAATAAAAAGAGAAACTACAATGTCTTTAACAATATGTCTAAGGCTGAAAGAGAGGCAGTTTTTGATCTAAAGGCAGATACTTCTGTAATTGCCAAGCCTGCTGACAAAGATAATGCTATTGTAATTCAGAATATCCCTGACTATGAAACTGAAGTCAACAGACAATTGGGAGATTTTACAAACAACAAACAAACTTCACATAAATCCCACCCAAGAGTTTAAGACTCTTGTACTTGACAAACTTAAATATTTCCTTGATGAAGGACAAATAACAAAAAATTTATTTGAGTTCATAAAAGTGGACTCCCCTATTATCCCTGTATTTTACACTCTACCAAAAATCCACAAACCATTTGTGGGGCAGCCCAAGGGTAGACCGATTGTGAAGGTATCGGATCTTTAACAGAGAAAATCTCCAATTTTGTTGATCACGTCCTAAAACCAATAGTTACAGCACTTCCCTCATTTATTAGGGATATAATTGACATGATCAACGTATTAAATAATGTTGATTTTGTTGAGGATCAGACTCTGCTGGATGGGGAGAGCTGTTAGCACATTTCTAAACCTATGCCCTCCTAACACTGTACCTAGCACTAACTGCATTAGAGATCTTGCAGAAATAATATTACTGAACAATTACTTTATGTTCAAGAATGATTTTTACTTACAAGTATCTGGTGTCTCTATGGGGTCTAAGTTCGCACCCAATTTTGCCAACTTATATGTGAGAGATTTCAAGAACAAGTTTGTATGCAACAGAAAAATATATTTCACCCACATATACAAATGTGGCGTCAGTATATTGATGACATTTCTTATCTGGACAAGTACAGAGTCTGAACTTCTTAATTTTAGTCAGTACATAAATAATCAGGATGAAAATTTACATTTTACTAAGGAATTTAACAGAACTCAACTCGGACTTTCCGGACTTTAGTACAGATTTATAAAGAAAACCTCCAGACAGGAACTCTTTATATAGGAAACCTCCAGACAGGAACTCTTTTTTGAGAGGAGATCTAACATCCTACACCCCTCAAAAAGAGTCTTCCGTTTAGCCAGTTTAACAGATTGAGCAGAATTTGTATTTGTCCAGACGACCGGGTGGATAAGGCATCTCTGAAATTTGAACACATCTCCCAATCAGAGTGTTTAAAAACTAAGAGCGCTAAAAAAACCACTACCACAAAAAACCACTCAATACACCTCCCTGGGTTTTGAATTTCGAAACATCGTAAATAAACATTGGCACATAATAGATTCTGACCCACTTTTGAAAGACATCTTCAAACAACCACCACAAATTGTTTTTAAGAGAGCACCCAACCTGAGGGACGCTTTGGTGAGGTCTGATTTGACTCCCATAAAACAAAAAACGCAGAACGCTAACAGGGGGAACACAATCCTATACCTGAATAAAAGCTAAGCAAGTCCCTCGTGAACATAAACACGTTAATATCACAAGGTCGCTTAAACCTGACTATACCTGGCTCAATGTACAAATGAATGACAAAGAAGCACCGGGGAAGCGGAAGTGAGGTACTTAAATACCCCGCAGGTAGAAGCACAGGTGAACTGAATAACGAGCACAGGGAAGCAAAAAACCCCAGACCGGAACGTGGAAAAAATCTGATAGATTCTCAATCGGGAAAACAGGATGAGAATCGCAGCGGAAAAAGAAACAATAACCCATGAACCATGACAGTAACAGGTATATTGTTTTACTGAACAATGAACATGAAGTGATGAAATGTAATGCTATTCACACTTAGTTTCTTACCTTGTGTATATATTTATATTTTTCCAGGTGTGTATCTTCATTCCTAAGATTACTGACATGGTGACCTGCCCAGTGTCCTACCTGTACTATGACGTAATCTGTAATTGACTAAGGAGGTGTTTCTGATGTCACTATTTGTCTATATATAGGTGTACTCACGTGATCACCCTTACCTGACGAAGACCGATTTGGTCGAAACGTTGTCTGTCTCACGAAGCGATCATAAAATGAACACTTGGGAGCATTATAGCAGTGTGCTGGAGTTTCTTTCCTATTCTGCATTATTATTTTTACCCAGCACCTGCGCTGAATTTTTGGATGTGTGTACGCCTATTCTTTAAACATGGCTGAATCCCAACATTATGCGTGTCACATGACTAGATTCTGTGGTTCTGTCTTTTGATTCAAGTGAATGGAAAAGGAGACTTTCGATAGATATATACGGAGAGGAAGTTACATACATGTTCCATTGCCATACATTACTGGAGGAATAGGATATCGCACAATCCCTGCGAGGAGTCTACATTAAAGAGCCCATCCAGCAGCACACAGCTCTCTCACCATTTCTCTCTTTTGAATCAGAGTGTTGCTATATGAAGCCGTATCTGACCACAGCGCTGCTATATGAAGCTGTATCTGACCACAGCACTGCTATATGAAGCCGTATCTGACCACAGCACTGCTATATGAAGCTGTATCTGACCACAGCGCTGCTATATGAAGCTGTATCTGACCACAGCGCTGCTATATGAAGCTGTATCTGACCACAGCGCTGCTATATGAAGCTGTATCTGACCACAGTGTTGCTATATGAAGCTGTATCTGACCACAGTGTTGCTATATGAAGCTGTATCTGTATCTGACCACAGCGCTGCTATATGAAGCTGTATCTGACCACAGCACTGCTATATGAAGCTGTATCTGACCACAGCGCTGCTATATGAAGCTGTTTCTGTATCTGACCACAGCACTGCTATATGAAGCTGTATCTGACCACAGCGCTGCTATATGAAGCTGTTTCTGTATCTGACCACAGCACTGCTATATGAAGCTGTATCTGACCACAGCACTGCTATATGAAGCTGTATCTGACCACAGTGTTGCTATATGAAGCTGTTTCTGTATCTGACCACAGCACTGCTATATGAAGCTGTTTCTGTATCTGACCACAGCACTGCTATATGAAGCTGTATCTGACCACAGCGCTGCTATATGAAGCTGTTTCTGACCACAGCACTGCTATATGAAGCCGTATCTGACCACAGCACTGCTATATGAAGCTGTATCTGACCACAGTGTTGCTATATGAAGCTGTTTCTGTATCTGACCACAGCACTGCTATATGAAGCTGTATCTGACCACAGCACTGCTATATGAAGCTGTTTCTGTATCTGACCACAGCACTGCTATATGAAGCTGTATCTGACCACAGCACTGCTATATGAAGCTGTATCTGACCACAGCGCTGCTATATGAAGCTGTATCTGACCACAGCACTGCTATATGAAGCTGTATCTGACCACAGCACTGCTATATGAAGCTGTATCTGACCACAGTGTTGCTATATGAAGCTGTATCTGTATCTGACCACAGCGCTGCTATATGAAGCTGTATCTGACCACAGCACTGCTATATGAAGCTGTATCTGACCACAGCGCTGCTATATGAAGCTGTATCTGACCACAGCACTGCTATATGAAGCTGTATCTGACCACAGCACTGCTATATGAAGCTGTATCTGACCACAGTGTTGCTATATGAAGCTGTATCTGTATCTGACCACAGCGCTGCTATATGAAGCTGTATCTGACCACAGCACTGCTATATGAAGCTGTATCTGACCACAGCGCTGCTATATGAAGCTGTTTCTGACCACAGCACTGCTATATGAAGCCGTATCTGACCACAGCACTGCTATATGAAGCTGTATCTGACCACAGTGTTGCTATATGAAGCTGTTTCTGTATCTGACCACAGCACTGCTATATGAAGCTGTATCTGACCACAGCGCTGCTATATGAAGCTGTATCTGACCACAGTGTTGCTATATGAAGCTGTATCTGACCACAGCGCTGCTATATGAAGCTGTATCTGACCACAGCACTGCTATATGAAGCTGTATCTGACCACAGCGCTGCTATATGAAGCTGTATCTGACCACAGCACTGCTATATGAAGCTGTATCTGACCACAGCGCTGCTATATGAAGCTGTATCTGACCACAGCACTGCTATATGAAGCTGTATCTGACCACAGTGTTGCTATATGAAGCTGTATCTGTATCTGACCACAGCGCTGCTATATGAAGCTGTATCTGACCACAGCACTGCTATATGAAGCTGTATCTGACCACAGCGCTGCTATATGAAGCTGTTTCTGTATCTGACCACAGCACTGCTATATGAAGCTGTATCTGACCACAGCACTGCTATATGAAGCTGTATCTGACCACAGTGTTGGTATATGAAGCTGTTTCTGTATCTGACCACAGCACTGCTATATGAAGCTGTATCTGACCACAGCACTGCTATATGAAGCTGTATCTGACCACAGCGCTGCTATATGAAGCTGTTTCTGTATCTGACCACAGCACTGCTATATGAAGCTGTATCTGACCACAGCACTGCTATATGAAGCTGTATCTGACCACAGTGTTGCTATATGAAGCTGTTTCTGTATCTGACCACAGCACTGCTATATGAAGCTGTATCTGACCACAGCACTGCTATATGAAGCTGTATCTGACCACAGTGTTGCTATATGAAGCTGTTTCTGTATCTGACCACAGCACTGCTATATGAAGCTGTATCTGACCACAGCGCTGCTATATGAAGCTGTATCTGACCACAGCGCTGCTATATGAAGCTATATCTGTATCTGACCACAGCGCTGCTATATGAAGCTGTATCTGACCACAGCGCAGCGCTGCTATATGAAGCTG
>CM040397.1:107476732-107549232 GCA_022702515.1 Ilyophis sp. 1 JC-2022 | reverse complement strand
GCACAAAACAGAACTAAAAGAATCACAATTTACTTGTGGTAGTATCTTTTGATAGAGTAGCAAAGATCGACAGAACATAACACCCTTTGGCTGCGACTATATTGACGATATAGTACTGCGTCTCGTACCTTATTGTTTAAATATAACTATGTCAATTCTGCCAACTGATCGACAGAATAGGTGACAGTTCACAAACCTAATCTTTTATAAGTTAAAGTATATAATGCCTTGATTATTTGTGAAGTAATAAAATTATGTTGTGACCCATGTGTCTTTAGACTTCTGACAATCAGATACATGCATGCATGCATCTCTTAAAAAGCGCCGAGACCCCAATAAAAACATCTCGTCTCACAGTTACCTTAAAAGGTTTGGTGACCTGAAAGACTGAAATCCTGCTGTTACTCTGAGGCTCGTGTGTTGACATTAGCAGAGACTGCACATATTGATGGCACACAAACACCAGGTTATATTGCCATAGATATGGAGACATACAGGGCCCAGGTCACCTGAAGGAATGAAGCTAGGTGCAGATAGCACTGCTCTGGGATCTGGCTTATTTAGTTTCTATAAACAATGTTGGTGAAAGTTTAGTTGTAACTCTGCTACACAGACAAATTTTTAGAAACACTCCTACATGCACTCTGTCCTACACCTTTAAATTAGTAATAACAGCTAAACTCACATCTGTATACTTCAATCCTTCAATATACCCTTACTTGCACCTACTCTATATACCCATACTTACACCATTATATAGAATCATATACCCATACTTACGTTATATAGAATCATATACCCATACTTACACCGTTATATAGAATCAAGACCAGTTTCTCTATTGCACTGTGTAGGAAAGACCAGTTTCTCTATCCCACTGTGTAGGAAAGACCAGTTTCTCTATCCCACTGTGTAGGAAAGATCAGTTTCTCTATCGCACTGTGTAGGAAAGACCAGTTTCTCTATCCCACTGTGTAGGAAAGACCAGTTTCTCTATCCCACTGTGTAGAAAAGACCAGTTTCTCTATCGCACTGTGTAGGAAAGACCAGTTTCTCTATCCCACTGTGTAGGAAAGATCAGTTTCTCTATCCCACTGTGTAGGAAAGACCAGTTTCTCTATCCCACTGTGTAGGAAAGACCAGTTTCTCTATCGCACTGTGTAGGAAAGACCAGTTTCTCTATCCCACTGTGTAGGAAAGACCAGTTTCTCTATCGCACTGTGTAGGAAAGACCAGTTTCTCTATCGCACTGTGTAGGAAAGACCAGTTTCTCTATCACACTGTGTAGGAAAGACCAGTTTCTCTATCGCACTGTGTAGGAAAGACCAGTTTCTCTATCGCACTGTGTAGGAAAGACCAGTTTCTCTATCGCACTGTGTAGGAAAGACCAGTTTCTCTATCCCACTGTGTAGGAAAGACCAGTTTCTCTATCGCACTGTGTAGGAAAGACCAGTTTCTCTATCACACTGTGTAGGAAAGACCAGTTTCTCTATCTCACTGTGTAGGAAAGACCAGTTTCTCTATCCCACTGTGTAGGAAAGACCAGTTTCTCTATCACACTGTGTAGGAAAGACCAGTTTCTCTATCGCACTGTGTAGGAAAGACCAGTTTCTCTATCTCACTGTGTAGGAAAGACCAGTTTCTCTATCACACTGTGTAGGAAAGACCAGTTTCTCTATCACACTGTGTAGGAAAGACCAGTTTCTCTATCACACTGTGTAGGAAAGACCAGTTTCTCTATCGCACTGTGTAGGAAAGACTAGTTTCTCTATCACACTGTGTAGGAAAGACCAGTTTCTCTATCTCACTGTGTAGGAAAGACCAGTTTCTCTATCACACTGTGTAGGAAAGACCAGTTTCTCTATCGCACTGTGTAGGAAAGACCAGTTTCTCTATCACACTGTGTAGGAAAGACCAGTTTCTCTATCACACTGTGTAGGAAAGACCAGTTTCTCTATCACACTGTGTAGGAAAGACCAGTTTCTCTATCTCACTGTGTAGGAAAGACCAGTTTCTCTATCCCACTGTGTAGGAAAGATCAGTTTCTCTATCACACTGTGTAGGAAAGACCAGTTTCTCTATCGCACTGTGTAGGAAAGACCAGTTTCTCTATCTCACTGTGTAGGAAAGACCAGTTTCTCTATCACACTGTGTAGGAAAGACCAGTTTCTCTATCACACTGTGTAGGAAAGACCAGTTTCTCTATCACACTGTGTAGGAAAGACCAGTTTCTCTATCGCACTGTGTAGGAAAGACCAGTTTCTCTATCGCACTGTGTAGGAAAGACCAGTTTCTCTATCACACTGTGGAGGAAAGACCAGTTTCTCTATCACACTGTGTAGGAAAGACCAGTTTCTCTATCGCACTGTGTAGGAAACACCAGTTTCTCTATCGCACTGTGTAGGAAAGACCAGTTTCTCTATCGCACTGTGTAGGAAAGACCAGTTTCTCTATCGCACTGTGTAGGAAAGACCAGTTTCTCTATCACACTGTGTAGGAAAGACCAGTTTCTCTATCACACTGTGTAGGAAAGACCAGTTTCTCTATCACACTGTGCAGGAAAGACCAGTTTCTCTATCGCACTGTGTAGGAAAGACCAGTTTCTCTATCACACTGTGTAGGAAAGACCAGTTTCTCTATCACACTGTGTAGGAAAGACCAGTTTCTCTATCGCACTGTGTAGGAAAGACCAGTTTCTCTATCCCACTGTGTAGGAAAGACCAGTTTCTTTATCACACTGTGTAGGAAAGACCAGTTTCTCTATCACACTGTGTAGGAAAGACCAGTTTCTCTATCACACTGTGTAGGAAAGACCAGTTTCTCTATCACACTGTGTAGGAAAGACCAGTTTCTCTATCACACTGTGTAGGAAAGACCAGTTTCTCTATCACACTGTGTAGGAAAGACCAGTTTCTCTATCTCACTGTGTAGGAAAGACCAGTTTCTCTATCGCACTGTGTAGGAAAGACCAGTTTCTCTATCACACTGTGTAGGAAAGACCAGTTTCTCTATCGCACTGTGTAGGAAAGACCAGTTTCTCTATCACACTGTGTAGGAAAGACCAGTTTCTCTATCCCACTGTGTAGGAAAGACCAGTTTCTCTATCGCACTGTGTAGGAAAGACCAGTTTCTCTATCACACTGTGTAGGAAAGACCAGTTTCTCTATCACACTGTGTAGGAAAGACCAGTTTCTCTATCCCACTGTGTAGGAAAGACCAGTTTCTCTATCGCACTGTGTAGGAAAGACCAGTTTCTCTATCTCACTGTGTAGGAAAGAGCAGTTTCTCTATCGCACTGTGTAGGAAAGACCAGTTTCTCTATCACACTGTGCAGGAAAGACCAGTTTCTCTATCACACTGTGTAGGAAAGACCAGTTTCTCTATCACACTGTGTAGGAAAGACCAGTTTCTCTATCCCACTGTGTAGGAAAGACCAGTTTCTCTATCGCACTGTGTAGGAAAGACCAGTTTCTCTATCTCACTGTGTAGAAAAGAGCAGTTTCTCTATCGCACTGTGTAGGAAAGACCAGTTTCTCTATCACACTGTGCAGGAAAGACCAGTTTCTCTATCACACTGTGTAGGAAAGACCAGTTTCTCTATCACACTGTGTAGGAAAGACCAGTTTCTCTATCTCACTGTGTAGGAAAGACCAGTTTCTCTATCACACTGTGTAGGAAAGACCAGTTTCTCTATCGCACTGTGTAGGAAAGACCAGTTTCTCTATCTCACTGTGTAGGAAAGAGCAGTTTCTCTATCGCACTGTGTAGGAAGACTAGTTTCTCTATCACACTGTGTAGGAAAGACCAGTTTCTCTATCACACTGTGTAGGAAAGACTAGTTTCTCTATCGCACTGTGTAGGAAAGACCAGTTTCTCTATCGCACTGTGTAGGAAAGACTAGTTTCTCTATCACACTGTGTAGGAAAGACTAGTTTCTCTATCACACTGTGTAGGAAAGACTAGTTTCTCTATCCCACTGTGTAGGAAAGATCAGTTTCTCTATTGCACTGTGTAGGAAAGACCAGTTTCTCTATCGCACTGTGTAGGAAAGACTAGTTTCTCTATCACACTGTGTAGGAAAGACTAGTTTCTCTATCACACTGTGTAGGAAAGACTAGTTTCTCTATCCCACTGTGTAGGAAAGATCAGTTTCTCTATCGCACTGTGTAGGAAAGACCAGTTTCTCTATCTCACTGTGTAGGAAAGACCAGTTTCTCTATCACACTGTGTAGTAAAGACCAGTTTCTCTATCTCACTGTGTAGGAAAGACCAGTTTCTCTATCGCATTGTGTAGGAAAGACCAGTTTCTCTATCACACTGTGTAGGAAAGACCAGTTTCTCTATCGCACTGTGTAGGAAAGACCAGTTTCTCTATCGCACTGTGTAGGAAAGATCAGTTTCTCTATCACACTGTGTAGGAACAACCTGGTCGCACCCCAACTAGTACAATATGCACGGAATGCGCCACCGCCTTTCCGTGCATATTGTACTAGTAGGGCCATATATCCGTGCATATGACACTAAAATTTCCCCCATTGAAATCTATACGAGTCGCTTTCCGTGCATATATACTCTTTTCAACCGAACTTCAAAACAGCCAGTCACGTCACTTCCTCTCTGTGAAAATAATATAAAAAATAATAAATTCAAATTTCACATTTGTAACTGTCTATTATATTGATATAGGCTTTATTTTTAGGTTTAGGTTCATATAAAATTATTCACATTGCTATTTATATTGTTTAGTCAGGAACTTGGAAACAGATAAGCCACTGTTGAGAAAAGCAGGACCAAGATCAAGAATTCCAATGTATCTGTACTTGTTGCATATGGCCAATACAAACTTGAACTTGCACTTGATATTGATATATCTTGACAATCTTATTATTAAACGTGAATGGTGAATAACTAGTAGTGTAGAGTTCACTTCTCTCTTTGACTACACAAACGTGTGTCATTTATTTGACATCAACATTGCAGCACTATGCTCTCTCATCAATTACAATAGCCATATGCTTCCAAAAGGAAAAACAAAAAAAAGCTTTAAAAAAACCAAACAAAAAAAACATTGCTGCATTAACAGTTAACACATGTCATTACTATAGTTTCTTTCTCGACTTTGATGATGCAAACTGCAATATGATGTCTTCAAAATCTAGCCCCCTAACAAGATCAGATTCAATGGCGAGTATGGAAAGTGCAGAAAGACGTTGCTGTGTCATTGTTGTTCTGAGTTCATTTTTTACTCGTTTTAGAGTGGAAAAAGACCTCTCTCCCTCACAGTTAGAGACCGGCAAGGTTAAAAACAGTCTTAGCGCAACAAAAACATTTGGGAATGAACGTTACTACCGTTAGCTGTTTTAGCAGAGCTGTCGGTAGCTAACGTTAGCTTATTAGCTTCTGTGCTGCTTCTGCTGCTGCATCCCCCTGGCAGTTCACGTTCTTCTACATTACGAATGAAGAAACTACCTATTTGAGGTACATTTTTTAAACTGGCTGTATTTCGAGTCTCTTTATCTTTTTTAAGTTGTCTTTTCGCACTACCACTTAGCTGTTGCCTCTTCATCGTTCTGTTGGTTCTGAGTTGCTTACGAGCTATGTTTCAAACGTCAATTCGTACTGACGTTAGTGGCATCTTCTGAATTAACCAATTATGATTTAGATTTTTTCGGTTTCTGGGGGGCTACTTTGGTGCACTGGCTGCTCGCTGCTGGCACAGACTCAGCGCAGGCAGGACTTACAGCAGCTGCTACAGACACATACCACAGGCTGAACTGAGACACATTGTGGGACATGCTAACGTGATTTTTAAAAACTTTTCGAAACTAGTTTTATTGCAATTCATTATTATTGTAACATTATTTTTGTACGTGCCCAATTGCCCATATGGTTAATCCGGCCCTGGTTAAGCTTCGACAGCTGATATTCTCCAACGGTTACGTTACGTTAGTTAGATAGCTCAATAGCATAACGTTACATTTCTATCCTACTACCCGATTCTACAATCTATATAGTTAGATCATTGGTGATCTGGCAATCAAACTAGCTAGCGCTCTAGCTATACATTTTAGGTAAACTAAACAGGTGAACAGTATCATGAACATCTAGGTTGGCACTGACAGAAGACCGCTACCACCAGAGCCTAAGCTACAAAAACGATCATAACGTCAACTTGGACCATTTTTGCGTAAGTAAGTTTGTTATTGTTATGACGGCATACTGATTTGTCCTTATATTTATACATACATGTTATAAAATGCACGAGAGAAGCGATATCAGCGTCGAATCATTTCATTTATTATTATTTTTTATATTGTGGCGAGCCATGGAGTCGGAGTCAGGCATTCTTGTTGGAAATAGTTTATTGAGTAAGAGCACAATCTCTTAGTTCCTTCTTCTCCAGTTAACAGTTAGAATAGACATCGCTTGCTGGATCGTAGCCAGCTTTATAGCCCCTCTATGCAAATAAACCTGCTTAACAAAGGCGGCCCTTGATAGGTGCCCTGCAGCTCACCCCAACCAATCACACGTAATTCACTCTGTCATACGTCAATCAACAAACGGTCTCTAGCGCGGACCTGGTTGAACACCTGCTGGTCATTCAGAGGTCAACTGCCACTTGCTACTGCACACATCATTACATTTGAACACAACAGTTGACATGCACAACGATCCCCGTTACTCGCAATCGCCCCGGATCGCCACACTGCCCCCACCTAAGGGGTCAGCAGTCCCTTGCGACCCCTTTAACTGTCCGCACTCACGTACAAAGTCCCGGAACCGGGCAGGAGTCCTCCGTTGGCGAAAAGGGCGATTCGGGCCCTCAGCTGCCGCTGGGTTTTCCGGTGGAGGAGGGGTGGGCGCACGTAAAGCGGGCTGATCCTCGCCGACGCCCATCCCCTCCTCAACACCGTCCCGGAAACGGGCAGGAGTTCTCCGTGGGCGAGAAGGGCCCTCAGCTGGCACTGGGTTTTCTGGTGGAGGAGGGGTGGGCGCACGTAAAGCGGGCTGATCCTCGCCGACGCCTATCCCCTCCTCAACACCATCCAACAGCGGCCGGTAAGGAGCTAGACGGTCCCGGTGAAGCACCACCAGTTTCCTTCGGCCGGGCATGCGCACTCGATAGACCACCTCGCTCAGCCGGCCCACCACTTCACCAGGGCCCCGCCAATGCGACTGCAGTTTCGGGGACAGACCCTTCTTACGGATCGGACAATAGATCCATACCTTGTCTCCGTGGGTGAAAGGCTGTCCCCGACAGCGCACATCATACGCTCGCTTTTGCTTGAAGCTCGCGGTGGATTGGGCCTGGCGGGTAAAGCTGTGGGCGGTCTCCAGGCGCTCGATCAAAGCCCGTGCGTACCCGGCCTCTGACTGGTGGTGCTCCGTGGATCCGGGCGGGGCTCCAAACACCAAATCAACGGGCGTCCTTAGCTCTCGCCCGAACATGAGTGCAGCGGGGGAGCACTGGCTGCTCTCCTGCACGGCGGAGCGGTAGGCCCACAGGACCAAGGGCAAATGGCAGTCCCAGTCTCGCTGGTGCTGGCTAGCTAGAATGGCTAACTGGGTGGCCAGGGTTTTATTAAAGCGTTCAACCAGTCCATCGCTCTGGGGATGCAACGCCGTAGTGCGGGTCTTGGCCACTCCCAGCCGCGTACACACAGCTGCCAGCACCCGCGACTCGAAATTTCGCCCCTGGTCGCTGTGCAGCTCCTCGGGGGCCCCGAACCGGGCGAACATCTCTGTCACGAGCCTTTCCGCCGTCGTGTCCGCTGATTGGTCCGGCACCGCGTACGCCTCGGGCCACTTGGTAAAGTAGTCCATGGCCACAAGCACATAGCGGTTGCCGGACTCAGTGACGGGGAAAGGCCCTAAGATGTCTACCCCGACCCGTTCCATAGGAGCCCCCACTACGTACCGCTGAAGGGGGGCCTGCGACCGCTGCGTCGGCCCCTTCTTGGCCGTGCAGGCGTCGCAGCAGTGGACGTGCAGCTCCACGTCCCGGCGGCAGGCAGGCCAGTAGAACCTCCTCCGCAGTCGGTGCAAAGTCTTGCTGATGCCAAAGTGCCCCGCCCCCACAGAGCCATGCATCAGTCCAAGTACCTGGGGGCGGAGCGCACGGGGCACCAGCAGCTGGAGGAGATCCTGGTCGGAACCGGGGGCCTGCCACCGCCGATAGAGTAGCCCACCCTGCGACGTCAGGCTCCCCCACTGACTCACATAAGCCTTAACCGCTGGGCTACTAGCCGACACTTCTCCCCATGCAGGCCGTGTACCTGCCGCGATCCAGCGCTGCACTTGCTGCAGCTCGCCGTCGCCCTCCTGCGCTAGGCGCAGGTCCTGCTGGCTAAACGGCAACCATCCAACCTCACCTTCTATAGCCCGAACTGGGCACGCTATCTCCGTCACCTGCTCTCGCTGCTCGGCTTTAGTGCAAGGCCTACAGTCCAGCTCTGCACAGGGCCTCCGTGAAAGCGCATCTGCATTACCATGCAGCTTTCCGGGCCTGTGCTGAATCTGGAAATCGTACTCCTGCAACAGCTCGAGCCAGCGGGCTACCTGGCCCTCCGGATCTTTAAAATTTAAAAGCCAGGTTAGTGACGCGTGATCTGTCCTAATAAGGAAATGGCAGCCTTGCAGGTACGGGCGAAAATGGCGAACCGCTTTGACCACCGCTAACAGCTCGCGCCGAGTCACGCAGTAGTTTCGCTCTGCCTTGCTCAGCGCGCTACTGTAGTAGGCTACCGCTCGTTCCCCGTCTGGTCCCACCTGGGAGAGCACGGCCCCGACTCCGACATTGCTAGCGTCCGTGTCGACGATGAATGGTCGCGCGACATCCGGATATGCTAGAATGGGAGCCGCCGTTAGGGCGTCTCTCAACTGGTCAAAAGCATTCTGGCAGTCCCCTGTCCACTCGAACTGTTGACCTTTATTCGTCAAGCGATGAAGCGGACTAGCCAGGGTGGCGAAGCTCAAGACAAAGCGTCTGTAGTACGACACTAGTCCCAAGAAGCTCCGCAGCTCACCCACATTGCTAGGCGTCGGCCATTCCCGCACAGAAGCCACCTTAGCTGGGTCAGTGGCTACACCCTGCTCGCTAACGACGTGCCCCAGGAAAGCTGTCTCCCTCCGGAGCAGCTGACACTTTTTAGGATTGAGCCGTAGCCCAGCCCGGCCAATCTCCGTAAGCACGTCAGTTAGGTGAGCGAGGGCTTGCTCGAAGTCGCTGGCGTGTACTAGGAGGTCGTCCAGGTACACGACACAGGAACTCCGCGGGACGGACGACAGCACCCGCTCCATCAGTCGCTCAAAAGTGGCAGGGGCGTTACAGAGCCCGAACGGCATGACCCGGAACTGCCACAACCCTTGCCCTATCGTGAAAGCTGATTTTGCCCTCGCTTCCGGGGACAGCCTCACCTGCCAATAGCCACTGCGGAGGTCCAGCGAGCTAAACCAACTGGACCCCGCGATATGGTCTAAGGCCTCGTCAATACGGGGAAGTGGATAGGCGTCTTTCTTGGTGATCTGATTAAGACGCCTATAATCTACACAAAAACGCCACTCCCCGTCCTTCTTTTTTACCAGGACAGCAGGGGCCGCCCATGGGCTTTCAGAGGGCTCGATAATGCCCGCAGCTGCCATCTCCCTTATCTTGTCCTCCGCCACCTGTCGCTTGGCTAGAGACAGCCGGTGCGGACGTAGCCGAATGGGCACAGCCGAGCCAGTATCAATCTGGTGTTGAACCAGCTCGGTCTGTGTGCATTCTTCGTCCCGCACAGCGAATAGGTGAGTGTAACGGACAAGCAGGGCTTTAAGCTGCTGGCTCTGCTGCGGTGTGAGCCCTTTGCTGCTGCGCGTCCATAATGCTAGGACGGCTTGCAGCACCCCCGCAGAGGGCTGGGTAGCTGAGGCTAGCCCGCCCGTCTGCGGTGGCACTGTAACCTGAGGTGGTACCACGGTAACGAGCGGCGAATCAGCGGTGGCCATTTCAAGCACAGAACTGGGGCGACAGTGTTTGGGGGGCACCCCAGGGCATTCAGTTCGGCGGGCTGCTTGTAATTCACATTTTGATCGGAGGCCCAGCGTTTCAGTACCAATAGTTATCGTCTCGGCTATCACATTTATGCTAGTTCCCCACAACGCTAACAAGTCTAAACCGATAATGCATGCATCTTTTATATCTGCTAACCAAAACTCGTGTTTCACTCGCTGGGCTCCTGCACACACTTGTAATTGTTTACTACCACGCATGCCCATCTTCTGCCCAGTGACGGAGGTTAGCTGGGTAGAGGTAGGGGTCCATGCACCTGAAAGCAGCCCGCTGGTACCCCGAAGTACCCCCGGCCTTACCAGGGAAATAGTGGCTCCGGTGTCGACCAGCGCCCAGCAGGCTTGTCCGTCCAAACTGCAAGGCAAGTACAGCCCGGTCTTCGTCCCCAGTCTGCCAATACGGGGCTCGGCCTCGTGGGCCTGTTCCTCTGCTCTTAAAAGAACATCAAACGGAACTTTTGCTCTTGGAATTTTTGCTTTCGCTAGGATGGGCAGCCTGGACGCGTGAGTGCTGGTCTGGGCCCGGGTCTGGTTGAGGAGGAGTGTAGCATGGGGCGGCGGTCTCCTCATTGGGCCGTCCCGTCGTCGTTTCCCGTCGGCTGTGGAGCTCTCGCTTTTGGCGCAGGGGCAGTACAATCGCGGGCGAAATGCCCCGGTTCGTTGCACCGGAAGCAGCGTCGCTCCCGTTCCGGTCGCTGCCGCGGTCGGTTTTGGTTCCGTTGAACCCATCTCACCTCCTCGCCGTCCTCGCAGTCGGCAGCTCGGACCCGGGGCTTGTTAGCCGGGGTCCCGTTTGGCGTGGTGCCCAAGATGAGCTCCAGTCGCTCGGCCTCGCGAAGCGCTGCGTCCAGGGACTCCGGTTTGGCAATGCGGACCTGTTGTTGTAGGCGCTCCGGAGTGAGGGCCTGTGTGAAGGTCTGGCAGGTTAGCTCCTGCTGGCCTGCGTTATCGAGTTGAGGGTAGCCGCGGCGGGCTAACAGCCTGATGTCGGCGGCGAGGACGCTGAGGCTCTCTGCTCCGGTCCGCCGTCGCTTGGCGAGCTTCTCCCGGCTCACCTCTAGGAATTGCCGCTGTCCGAACCGACGTTCCAGCGCTGTCATCAGTGCCGGTAGCGTCAGTGGTTCGGCGCTGTCCAGGTCTAGCAGCACCTGGCAGGCCTCGCCCTCCAGGGCTAACGCTAAGTGGGTGGCCGTCTGGCTCTCGTCCCAGCCATTGTAGCTAGCCGCGAATCGTACCTGGCTTTGGTACGACTCTAGCTCACCCTTTCCCGTGTAACGGGGTAGCTTGATCACCGCCTTTATCGGTGTAGTCGGTCGCCGCGCCGGCGCCGCTGTCTGGTTCGGCCTGGAAGCAGGGGCGACTTCGTTGGCTTCCGGCCGACCTACTTGCGCTTCATTTCCGGCCGCGGGGTCAGCCACCAGCGCGGGCACCTCCGCCTGGTCTGTAATCGGCCTCTCTCGCTCCGGTCTTGTTGCGCTGGCTCCTTCGGGTTTTCCTCCGGGTCTATTCGTGGGCCGCTTCGCAGACGCTCCTGCGATAACGTCCATCTGCTTGGTCACCTGACGCTCTAGGTCGCGGATCTGTTCCCAGATCGTCCCGCTTCTGACATCATTGTGGCGAGCCATGGAGTCGGAGTCAGGCATTCTTGTTGGAAATAGTTTATTGAGTAAGAGCACAATCTCTTAGTTCCTTCTTCTCCAGTTAACAGTTAGAATAGACATCGCTTGCTGGATCGTAGCCAGCTTTATAGCCCCTCTATGCAAATAAACCTGCTTAACAAAGGCGGCCCTTGATAGGTGCCCTGCAGCTCACCCCAACCAATCACACGTAATTCACTCTGTCATACGTCAATCAACAAACGGTCTCTAGCGCGGACCTGGTTGAACACCTGCTGGTCATTCAGAGGTCAACTGCCACTTGCTACTGCACACGTCATTACATTTGAACACAACAGTTGACATGCACAACGATCCCCGTTACTCGCAATCGCCCCGGATCGCCACATTATTATTGTGGCGATCCGGGGCGATTACGAGTGATGTAAATAATTGTGTACATCGAATTGTTGTGTGTGTGTGCTTGTGCTGTGCAGACCAAGTGCACGAGTGATGGTTGATGTAGTTACATTACCAGAGCGTGTTCAAATGCACTGACGTGTACAGTAACATTGGCGGTTAGCATTTGAATATAACCTCCCGCCAGAACGGCGACTGTTGTGATAAACAACAGTCGTATACAGTTCCGCTAACTGTGGCAGCATGAGCTCAAACAGGTCCGCTCTAAGGATGTTAGAGCGGAATAAACTATTCAAACTGAAAACCTGACTCCAACTCCATGGCTCGCACCTTATTTTCACAGAGAGGAAGTGACGTGACTGGCTGTTTTGAAGTTCGTTTTGAAAGCGACTCGTATAGATTTCAATGGGGGAAATTTTAGTGTCATATGCACGGATATATGGCCCTACTAGTACAATATGCACGGAAAGGCGGTGGCGCATTCCGTGCATATTGTACTAGTTGGGGTGCGACCGGGTTGGTAGGAAAGACCAGTTTCTCTATCCCACTGTGTAGGAAAGACCAGTTTCTCTATCACACTGTGTAGGAAAGACCAGTTTCTCTATCACACTGTGTAGGAAAGACCAGTTTCTCTATCACACTGTGTAGGAAAGATCAGTTTCTCTATCACACTGTGGAGGAAAGACCAGTTTCTCTATCACACTGTGTAGGAAAGACCAGTTTCTCTATCACACTGTGTAGGAAAGACCAGTTTCTCTATCTCACTGTGCAGGAAAGACCAGTTTCTCTATCACACTGTGTAGGAAAGACCAGTTTCTCTATCACACTGTGTAGGAAAGACCAGTTTCTCTATCACACTGTGTAGGAAAGACCAGTTTCTCTATCGCACTGTGTAGGAAAGACCAGTTTCTCTATCACACTGTGTAGGAAAGACCAGTTTCTCTATCGCACTGTGTAGGAAAGACCAGTTTCTCTATCACACTGTGTAGGAAAGACCAGTTTCTCTATCACACTGTGTAGGAAAGACCAGTTTCTCTATCACACTGTGTAGGAAAGACCAGTTTCTCTATCACACTGTGTAGGAAAGACCAGTTTCTCTATCGCACTGTGTAGAAAAGACCAGTTTCTCTATCGCACTGTGTAGGAAAGACCAGTTTCTCTATCACACTGTGTAGGAAAGACCAGTTTCTCTATCACACTGTGTAGGAAAGACCAGTTTCTCTATCGCACTGTGTAGGAAAGACCAGTTTCTCTATCACACTGTGTAGGAAAGACCAGTTTCTCTATCACACTGTGTAGGAAAGACCAGTTTCTCTATCGCACTGTGTAGGAAAGACCAGTTTCTCTATCACACTGTGTAGGAAAGATCAGTTTCTCTATCTCACTGTGTAGGAAAGACCAGTTTCTCTATCACACTGTGTAGGAAAGATCAGTTTCTCTATCTCACTGTGTAGGAAAGACCAGTTTCTCTATCGCACTGTGTAGGAAAGACCAGTTTCTCTATCACACTGTGTAGGAAAGATCAGTTTCTCTATCTCACTGTGTAGGAAAGACCAGTTTCTCTATCACACTGTGTAGGAAAGATCAGTTTCTCTATCTCACTGTGTAGGAAAGACCAGTTTCTCTATCGCACTGTGTAGGAAAGACCAGTTTCTCTATCACACTGTGTAGGAAAGATCAGTTTCTCTATCTCACTGTGTAGGAAAGACCAGTTTCTCTATCACACTGTGTAGGAAAGACCAGTTTCTCTATCGCACTGTGTAGGAAAGACCAGTTTCTCTATCACACTGTGTTGGAAAGACCAGTTTCTCTATCGCACTGTGTAGGAAAGACCAGTTTCTCTATCACACTGTGTAGGAAAGACCAGTTTCTCTATCTCACTGTGTAGGAAAGAGCAGTTTCTCTATCACACTGTGTAGGAAAGACCAGTTTCTCTATCGCACTGTGTAGGAAAGACCAGTTTCTCTATCACACTGTGTAGGAAAGACTAGTTTCTCTATCACACTGTGTAGGAAAGACCAGTTTCTCTATCACACTGTGTAGGAAAGACCAGTTTCTCTATCACACTGTGTAGGAAAGACCAGTTTCTCTATCACACTGTGTAGGAAAGATCAGTTTCTCTATCTCACTGTGTAGGAAAGACCAGTTTCTCTATCACACTGTGTAGGAAAGACCAGTTTCTCTATCGCACTGTGTAGGAAAGACCAGTTTCTCTATCGCACTGTGTAGGAAAGACCAGTTTCTCTATCACACTGTGTAGGAAAGACCAGTTTCTCTATCACACTGTGGAGGAAAGACCAATTTCTCTATCACACTGTGTAGGAAAGATCAGTTTCTCTATCGCACTGTGTAGGAAAGACCAGTTTCTCTATCACACTGTGTAGGAAAGACCAGTTTCTCTATCACACTGTGTAGGAAAGATCAGTTTCTCTATCTCACTGTGTAGGAAAGACCAGTTTCTCTATCTCACTGTGTAGGAAAGACCAGTTTCTCTATCACACTGTGTAGGAAAGACCAGTTTCTCTATCACACTGTGTAGGAAAGATCAGTTTCTCTATCTCACTGTGTAGGAAAGACCAGTTTCTCTATCACACTGTGTAGGAAAGATCAGTTTCTCTATCTCACTGTGTAGGAAAGACCAGTTTCTCTATCACACTGTGTAGGAAAGACCAGTTTCTCTATCACACTGTGTAGGAAAGATCAGTTTCTCTATCTCACTGTGTAGGAAAGACCAGTTTCTCTATCACACTGTGTAGGAAAGACCAGTTTCTCTATCACACTGTGGAGGAAAGACCAGTTTCTCTATCACACTGTGTAGGAAAGACCAGTTTCTCTATCACACTGTGTAGGAAAGACCAGTTTCTCTATCACACTGTGTAGGAAAGACCAGTTTCTCTATCACACTGTGGAGGAAAGACCAGTTTCTCTATCACACTTTGTAGGAAAGACCAGTTTCTCTATCACACTGTGTAGGAAAGACCAGTTTCTCTATCGCACTGTGTAGGAAAGACCAGTTTCTCTATCGCACTGTGTAGGAAAGACCAGTTTCTCTATCGCACTGTGTAGGAAAGACCAGTTTCTCTATCCCACTGTGTAGGAAAGACCAGTTTCTCTATCTCACTGTGTAGGAAAGACCAGTTTCTCTATCGCACTGTGTAGGAAAGACCAGTTTCTCTATCGCACTGTGTAGGAAAGACCAGTTTCTCTATCACACTGTGTAGGAAAGACCAGTTTCTCTATCACACTGTGTAGGAAAGACCAGTTTCTCTATCACACTGTGTAGGAAACACCAGTTTCTCTATCGCACTGTGTAGGAAAGACCAGTTTCTCTATCACACTGTGTAGGAAAGACCAGTTTCTCTATCGCACTGTGTAGGAAAGACCAGTTTCTCTATCACACTGTGCAGGAAAGACCAGTTTCTCTATCACACTGTGTAGGAAAGACCAGTTTCTCTATCACACTGTGTAGGAAAGACCAGTTTCTCTATCACACTGTGTAGGAAAGACCAGTTTCTCTATCACACTGTGCAGGAAAGACCAGTTTCTCTATCACACTGTGTAGGAAAGACCAGTTTCTCTATCACACTGTGTAGGAAAGACCAGTTTCTCTATCTCACTGTGTAGGAAAGACCAGTTTCTCTATCGCACTGTGTAGGAAAGACAAGTTCCTTATCACACTGTGTAGGAAAGACCAGTTTCTCTATCACACTGTGTAGGAAAGACCAGTTTCTCTATCGCACTGTGTAGGAAAGACCAGTTTCTCTATCGCACTGTGTAGGAAAGACCAGTTTCTCTATCGCACTGTGTAGGAAAGACCAGTTTCTCTATCACACTGTGTAGGAAAGACCAGTTTCTCTATCACACTGTGTAGGAAAGACCAGTTTCTCTATCGCACTGTGTAGGAAAGACCAGTTTCTCTATCGCACTGTGTAGGAAAGACCAGTTTCTCTATCGCACTGTGTAGGAAAGACCAGTTTCTCTATCACACTGTGTAGGAAAGACCAGTTTCTCTATCGCACTGTGTAGGAAAGACCAGTTTCTCTATCACACTGTGTAGGAAAGACCAGTTTCTCTATCGCACTGTGTAGGAAAGACCAGTTTCTCTATCGCACTGTGTAGGAAAGACCAGTTTCTCTATCGCACTGTGTAGGAAAGACCAGTTTCTCTATCGCACTGTGTAGGAAAGACCAGTTTCTCTATCGCACTGTGTAGGAAAGACCAGTTTCTCTATCACACTGTGTAGGAAAGACCAGTTTCTCTATCGCACTGTGTAGGAAAGACCAGTTTCTCTATCACACTGTGTAGGAAAGACCAGTTTCTCTATCACACTGTGTAGGAAAGACCAGTTTCTCTATCACACTGTGTAGGAAGACTAGTTTCTCGGATCAACACAAAGCACATAAACAGCAGGGGAAACGCGGGGGTGTGTTTATTTAAAGATGAACAACAGAAAAGGAGGAGTGCAGATCTCCTCTTCTTTGTGCAAGCGATGGAGTGATGGAGGAGGAGAGCCGGGGGCGTCCAGATAGGGTTCTCCGCCTCCGAGCCTGGAATAGGACTAAAGAGCTCAGCACTGGGAGTGGGTTCCAGCTCCCTCTCTTCCTGCCCAGGCCTTCTTTTATCCAGCCAGCTGTTGTGGGAAAAAGAGCTGCAGCCGGGCGGCTCAATCGCTGATAAGCCCTCCTGTACCACTGAGGGCAGTTTGGGGGGAACGCACTCCACGGTACTCAATTACTGGATCAGATTTGTATTTATTTATTTGGAGATGCTTGTATCATGTAGTCATTTTACTGCACTGTCTGCTGTCTGTTCTTACCAACTGGTTTGTGTGTGCATTGTAGCATGTACATATACATATAAATGCACATATACGTACATGTACATATACATATAAATACACATATACATACATGTACATATACATATAAATACACATATACGTACATATACATATAAATACATATAAATACATATAAATAAACATATACGTACATATACATATCGAGGGGGATAGAGGACCCCCCTGAAAGAGGAGGTTTTACTGCCACCTACAGGACAACATAAGAATGCTAATTTATGTCAAGCAACTGTATCTCTCTCTCTTTCCATGTTTTCTCTTTTTGAGTCATTAGACCTTATGGAGCTCGCCACCTGCGCTTTTATCCACAGCAGTCTCGCCTTTTTCAACATGTCTCAGAGTTCTGGGTCCAGAAGCTACTTTAGAGTGCAGAAGCTACTTTAAAAACATAGCAGCATATACCCTCTGATAGGATAGCAATGTATTATCTGTGAATAGTACAAACACTATTTCATCTGTGTATAATACAAACACTGTTTTATCTGTGTATAGTACAAACACTGTTTTATCTGTGTATAGTACAAACACTGTTTTATCTGTGTATAGTACAAACACTGTTTTATCTGTGTATAATACAAACACTGTTTTATCTGTGTATAGTACAAACACAATTTCATCTGTGTATAGTACAAACACTGTTTTATCTGTGTATAATACAAACACTGTTTTATCTGTGTATAGTGCAAACACTGTTTTATCTGTGTATAGTGCAAACACTGTTTTATCTGTGTATAGTACAAACACTGTTTTATCTGTGTATAGTGCAAACACTGTTTTATCTGTGTATAGTACAAACACTGTTTTATCTGTGTATAGTACAAACACTGTTTTATCTGTGTATAGTACAAACACTGTTTTATCTGTGTATAGTACAAACACTGTTTTATCTGTGTATAGTACAAACACTGTTTTATCTGTGTATAGTACAAACACTGTTTTATCTGTGTATAGTACAAACACTGTTTTATCTGTGTATAGTACAAACACTGTTTTATCTGTGTATAGTACAAACACTGTTTTATCTGTGTATAGTACAAACACTGTTTTATCTGTGTATAGTACAAACGTTTTTCAGGAACATTTAAAGGAAGCTGCTGTAAGTTCAATGGCTTCCTGAGCAGCAGAGGGTTTGGCTTTATTATCATCCCCCCCAGAATGAGTCAAACATCTCCGTGGGGCAGTAATGACTCCGTGGTGTGGGGCAGTAATGACTCCTCTGTGGTGTGGGGCAGTAATGACTCCGTGGTGTGGGGCAGTAATGACTCTGTGGTGTGGGGCAGTAATGACTCTGTGGTGTGGGGCAGTAATGACTCCGTGGTGTGGGGCAGTAATGACTCTGTGGTGTGGGGCAGTAATGACTCCGTGGTGTGGGGCAGTAATGACTCTGTGGTGTGGGGCAGTAATGACTCCGTGGTGTGGGGCAGTAATGACTCTGTGGTGTGGGGCAGTAATGACTCCGTGGTGTGGGGCAGTAATGACTCCGTGGTGTGGGGCAGTAATGACTCCGTGGTGTGGGGCAGTAATCGCTCTGTGGTGTGGGGCAGTAATGACTCTGTGGTGTGGGGCAGTAATGACTCCGTGGTGTGGGGCAGTAATGACTCCGTGGTGTGGGGCAGTAATGACTCCGTGGTGTGGGGCAGTCATCACTCCGTGGTGTGACACGTCTGATGTTTTATATGATAGTCATGCTATGACCCTCAAGATCACACACCCATATATATATATATATATACACTGCTCAAATAAACTTAATCAACACAGTATAACACCAAGTCAATTAAACTTCTGGTATATTGATCTGTCCAGTTAGGAAGCATAAACGATTGTGAATCAATTTCACCTGCTTTGGTGCAAATGAACGTGACAACAGATGGACATGAGAGGCAACAGCAAGACAACCCCCAAAAAGTAAATGGTTTTGCAGATGGTGGCCACAGACCATTTCTCTCTCCTTATCCTTCCTGACTGATTTTTTTCTAGTTTTGCATTTTGCTAGTGCCCTTGTCACTACTGGTAGCATGAGGCAGTACCTGCAGCCCATTCAGGTTGCACAGGTAGTCCAGCTCCTCCAGGATGGCACATCCATATGTCCCGTCGCAAGAAGGTTTGCTGTGTCTCCCAGCACAGCCTCAAGAGCATGGAGGAGATACCGGGAGACGGGCCATTACACGAGGAGAGCTGGACAGGGCCGTAGAAGGGAAATGACCCAGCGGCAGAACCGGTATCTGCTCCTTTGTGCGAGGAGGAGCACTGCCAGAGCCCTACAAAATGACCTCCAGCGGGCTACTTGTGTGCATGTTTCTGACCAAACTGTCAGAAACAAACTCCATGAGGGTGGCATGAGGGCCCGACGTCCTGTAGTGAGACCTGTGCTCACAGCCCAGCACCGTGCAGCTCGATTGCCATTTGCCAGAGAACACCAGAATTGGCAGGTTCGCCATTGGCGCCCCGTTCTCTTCACAGATGAGAGCAGGTTCACACTGAGCACATGTGACAGACGTGAAAGAGTCTGGAGACGCCGTGGCGAATGTTATGCTGCCTGTAACATCATCCAGCATTACCGGTTTGGTTGAATTGTCTGCTAGCACTAAATGCGAAGAGCACAGATTCCAGTTTTTTATGTTTGATATACATTTACAAACAGAAACTGACAACACACAAAAGCTTTTGTGGTTTGATAAAGGATGATTAGCGACCCGAACCCACCAGACGCGCAAGAGCACAGACGCTTATTGGTTTTTCAGAGCGCATTCCGTGAACGACAGAGACGCGCTATACAAACAAACAATCTACATTCCGGATTTGTGAGCTTCGCTTAATTATGGTTAAGTAAATATTGCTATTGCATATGTCTTACTGCTTAAAAGCTAAATTAAGCCATGTAATGCTAAATGTAGCAAACAAGACAATGCCTCCTTTATAAAGTTCACTTTATATAATCTATTTATTTGGAACAGTAAACAACATTTTTTTTGAGAGAGGAGCTGGGTTTATATTAATAATATTTAAAGGATTAATCCTACTGGGGAGAAGAGCTGGGTTTATATACCCCCCCCCCATGTGCTCTCATTTGATCAGTGACAGGTTAAAGGTCACACAAATCACAGTCCAAAGGGATACTCTGTGCATAACTCTCTGATTAGTTCAATGCAATTGTTGTTTATTTAATGCTATTAACAGTGAGAGATGTCAGTAGTTTGATGTGGCTCTGGGTAATATTTATGAAGCCTGGCTGGATAACGGTGTTCAGGGACTGACACATCAAGTCACAACTGTCAGATTCTGAGAACTAATTAGCATTGTTTTCTGTGCGGTCACAGACTGAACCTGCTCTGTGCAGAACTAAATGACCAAAATATCCCAGCGGTAGCAGAACAGATTTAGCACTCTTTATCGCTCTCCTCGGGTAATGCAAGTTTATGTCAAACGCTGTCTGTATTTCACACAATACATTTAATATATGGATTTTCTATAAAGTGGTAATGGTGCTAATTTAAGTTTTCTTTTCTACATTAGGATTATATTATATGTACAGGATGAAGTTTATATTAGAGATAATAGATTACAGTTGTATTACTTATGTACTGTATTAGGCTTACATTTGGGATCTATAGAAGCACTGGATAAAGATTACATTAGATATATTATAGTTATAGAAAACTATCTTTGGGGTAATTAGATAGATAATGGTTAAATTAGCTGTACCAGATTATGGTTTTATTATATGTACTAGACAAGGACTGTTTAAAATGAAACAGATGAAGGTTGTTTGGGGGTTAGGTTGTTTAGGAGCTGTATAGCCGAGACGGTTGGTGGAGGACATTATTGTGCCATTAAGGTCACATGATAATAACATTATGAAGAGACAACCCAGTGCAGAGATAAGTATGCTTAAACACACACGCGGTCCCCATAAAACACACACGCGGCCCCCATAAAACACACACACAGTCCTCATAAATCTCACAGGCCATCAGAGCTTTGACTTTGCCGTGTCCCATCACGGCAAAGTGAGGGGGGGTGTATTTCTCTGATGGTGGGGGGGGGGGGGGAATTCATCACTGTGTCTCATGCAACCTTGAGAACCGCTCCTGCACGCACACGCACACGCACACGCACACACATATTGAAGCACACACACATGCACACTCGATCAACTGCATCAAGCAACTGTATCTGACAACCATTTTTGCATCACAGATAATTTGAACATTAATGGTGTGAAAGTGCCTTTGGTTCCCAAAAACGAATTCATCGTCTGATGGCGCCCTTCTGGCAATATAAGTGCTGATTACATTTGGGAAACCGAACATGCCTACAGATTGTGCTTTGATGTTGGCCTGCTCACATGCAGCGTAAGGAAATGTTATATATGTAGAAGTCACATGAATCATGAGATCCTAAACCGCTGGCATGATCCAGCTTAGAGATGATTGGGTTATACCGGACTGATCAGCTATCTCTCGTTAAAAGGTACCAGTTGCCAAACAACCCAACGTTATTAAAATTAGCCAAGGGATGGGTAAAGCACTGTTCCTGTGGGTCGGTCTCTCTAAAGAAGGGTCGGTCTCTCTAAAGAAGGGTCGGTCTCTCTAAAGAAGGATCGGTCTCTCTAAAGAAGGGTCGGTCTCTCTAAAGAAGGATCGGTCTCTCTAAAGAAGGGTCGGTCTCTCTAAAGAAGGGTCGGTCTCTCTAAAGAAGGGTCGGTCTCTAAAGAAGGGTCGGTCTCTCTAAAGAAGGGTCGGTCTCCACCATTACGCTCCACCATTATTTTGTTTAATGTATTGAGCGTATTTTGTGAGTATTGTTCTTGATGGGAGGGGAACTTTGTACAAGCCCCCCTTTCCCCTCCTAGCAAAGCCATTTTATGTGCTGAATAAAAAAAAATTTAAATTTAAAAATTCAAAAATAAAAAAATGCTAATTGAATTCTGTAAATTGTTCCTAATTAATTCCAATGAAGCTACAAACCTGTTATGTAGGCTTAATTTAATAATCCTCCCAATAGAAAATAATTGCTTTTCACAATGAAAGAAGTTTCCAGACTAAGCCAGAAAAAGCCTTTTCTGACCCGTTTCTCTGAAACTTAAATTCATCACTTATGATCATCACTCACTCATGTCATTCATCTTCAGAATAATCACCACATATTCCTCTGCACAGAAAGAAGCGTGAGCGTGCTGGGTGCAAAATACGCGTGGAGGTGCGCACTCTCCCACGTCATGTTCCTTTTGTATAAATCCCTAAATCTGTGTGGAGACTGGTGTAGGCTAAATTTGAGGCCTCAACGTTTATTCATGAAGCCCCCTGGTTTTTCCATATTTTTTAAATTTATTGTTTTTATCTGTAAATAGTCTTTGTTACAGTGTTATTTTGTTAAAGTGCTTCTTGCTCTTATTCACACTAAAACTTAGCAGGATACTAATTATTCTGTTATCCTCTCCAGTGACGGCACAAAGTCTCCATTAAAGAGCACTAATGTGTGTAATTGAAAGCGAGAGCTTCGAGCGCAAAGCTCCATCAGTGCCCAGGGTTCCATCAATAGACTCCTCGCTCTGTGCCTTTTATGTTCTCACGGCGTGCATTCCGTGTTCTCGCTGTGTGTGTTCCGTGTTCTCGCTGTGTGTGTTCCGTGTTCTCGCTGTGTGTGTTCCGTGTTCCAGCGGTTCCGTTTCTGAGAGCACCCGTTGGCTCCCTCGCCAATTTTCGGCACCCAAAGAAATCGACCGTCACATTTGCACACGTCAGACTCAGCAATGCTCCCGACACAGTGGGGTCTTGCACTGACCTCTGCATGCTGTGAGTTATTCTATTAAGTAATCTATTAAGACGAGGTTCTTAGACAAGGTTCACAGCACGGGTGTATTATCAGCAGCCGGTGCCCTTCTGTACTGTTAATCATCTGTCAGTCACTGAATACTGGCCACGCCTACTGTGATGTCATAAATGAAGAACTTGTTGAAGGACTGATTGGCCACAAGTGGAAAGGCTGTAACCCAATCAAAGGGCTTTGCACAGAACTTCCTCTTTCTATGTCAAGTTCAGCTCGCTGTTATAAGAGTTTCCTACAATATCTAAAAAACATAAAAATGGCATAATCTTAATTATTATTAGGGGTATATCTGAATCCAATGCATTATGTACAGATATAATTTCATCCTGAAATTGATCAGTGTTATTCAGAAGGTGTTCAGAAGAGGAGAACAGGGTGAGCAATAGAGAGAAAACATAACACCAGTCATTTGTTTTGCACAAAGCCCTGTTTAAATGCATTTCTCCACAAACTGACAGATGCATGATAATAATGGTGTAAGACAAACAGATAAGCCCCCAGTCAGCAGTTTGTCTGCGTCCTCTGAGTTTCAAATGCAGATGCAGTTTATCATACTTTTTTGGTTGGTTCGACAGATAGATATGAGATAGATAGCTGTCACTCACCCATATATATAAATATCATCATCATCATCAATCATCAAATGATTTCAGATCATCATCAGATTTCAATTCAAAATTTAAAAGAGTAAAGTAAAGATGAAATAAAATAAAAATTTAAATTATTTTTTTTTTTTTTTTTTTCTTTCTGTTGCAGCCTGTCCCCAGTAAATGGGTCAGCATGGCTGGTGTGGTTTAGGGTTGGTCAAGCAGTAATGTCTCATGCTGGCATTTAGGGTTAGGGTTCAGCAGTAATGTCTCAGCATGGCTGGGTTAGGGTTAGGGTTCAGCAGTAATGTCTCAGCATGGCTGGGTTAGGGTTAGGGTTCAGCAGTAATGTCTCAGCATGGCTGGGTTAGGGTTAGGGTTCAGCAGTAATGTCTCAGCATAGCTGGGTTAGGGTTAGGGTTCAGCAGTAATGTCTCAGCATGGCTGGGTTAGGGTTAGGGTTCAGCAGTAATGTCTCAGCATGGCTGGGTTAGGGTTAGGGTTCAGCAGTAATGTCTCAGCATGGCTGAGGTTAACTCTTCAGCAACCTCAGCAACACGGTCATTACAACTGGGTGGAAAAATGTTTCTGACTTCCAGAACTTTCCCCAAAGAGCAATGACCTCCGCTCTGATTCCACTCTTACCGCCCCTAAGGCCCATATTTCAGAAGCGCTGAATCTGGATTTGCGCCAGCTTGTAAGGGAGGGGGTGTTAGGGGGGTGTAAGGGGGGGTGTTAGGGGGGTGTCAGGGGGGGGGGGGGTGTAAGGGAGGGGGTGTTAGGGGGGTGTAAGGGAGGGGGGAGGGTGGGGGGGGGGTTACAGACAGGGTCAGCTGCTCTGACTGAAATGCAGTGAATAAGAAAGTCTTTGCTGCATTCAGTACAACTGCCTACAGTCTACACTTCATATTTCAATATTTCATATCACTAGCTGTAAACGCCATGGGCTCTACATCTATATTAACAAATCGTATGACAAAACGACCAAAGAATCGTATGTTTAAATATGTCGTTCAAATTTATACAAAAGTTGAAAAATCTGCACATTTACCAATCTAATGGTTTGTGAAAAGAATGGCAGACAAATTATTATTATATTATGAATTAGATTATATGCACATTAACATTCTCACATCGACCTGAATATTCTAATATTTTGACAAGGAAATTATTTTTGCAAACACCTTATTCCCATAGCCATAACCTGATTTAGCCAATATCCTGGTTATGAGAAACATGCGCGATGTTACTCCGTTAAACTGAATATTTAATCTGATAAAAACCCCATTGAGAATATACTTCCTAATCAGAAATAAGAGTACATCTACTGTGCAAGAAATCTTTGGTCATAACTCACTCCGTTTCTCGCCATTACAGAAAACCTGCTTGCATAAGTGCTGCTCAGGTGAAAAGCATTTCTGTGTCGAAGTTCTGAAAAAGAAAGATATTAATATATTTCTGGGGTGAAGAAAGAATTGCAGCAGCAATGTTTTTAGAAAAAAATGCTGAGAATATTTCTGAGGGCATTGCTGGGAATTATTGTAAGTGTGCAAAAACAGCAGAGGAAAGGAATATGTCTCTTAAATAATGCATAAAACAGGGAGAGTCAGGCCGATCCCACAGGGCATCTGTGAGACGATTAGCAGGAATATCACTGGCCTGTCGTGCATGTAAACAGCTTATTCAGAATATGATCATAAGCAGGATAAGACCATAATTCTGTTTGCATGTTAACATGAGACTACAAATGAAAACCAGAGCTGTGATGGCATCCATATTCTAAAGCTAGCATTCAAAATAAACACAGACGACCTCAGTGTAAAGGACTGGCTGCCCCGTTACTAATCGGGCACGAAACTGGACTTGGCATAGGGCAACCTTTCAGCAGTGGAAAACACTGTGTTTCTTTAAGCACCCAGCAGTGGAGGGCGTTACGCACTGAGCCTCGTCTCTAATGTCACTGCGTAACTTGCTTTCACCTGCCCTCAAATCCTATTATATAAATACCATCATTTGGAATGTCAGGCACCCACACGGCTCTGTACGAAACGGAATGAAAGCTATTTGTCTCCAGTGGTGGAAGGACAGGCGTAAAATCCAGCAGCTTTGAAAACTGAATCACAATTTTCTCCAGAATTGTTTTTATTATCGGTGACACGGCAGACGGCTCTGTTCTTCATTATCGAACGCTTTGACAAAGCTGCCTACTTTTCCACCCAATAAAAAGAGTTTTTAAATGTCACAGACACACAACATGGAGGTGATATTGAATTGCAAGCTGTACAAGATACAGTACAGGCTAAAAGATGGGGGTGTAATGAAATGTTTAAAATATAAAGCAGAAAATGATTCTGATGCATTACGCCAATGCCTCCAGCTTTATGAAAACTAATAAATGCATGAACATTGTGAACAAGACCAAACAAATCAAAAGTACAGGTATAATATGAAGCATTCTTACCTTTATTCAGACTTGATTATCTCTTTTTTTGCATTTAAGATATAATACTGATTGCTAGCATATTAAATAAGTTAATCACACTGATTAACACAGGTCACATATTAAATAAGTTAATCACACTGATTAACACAGGTCACATATTAAATAAGTTAATCACACTGATTAACACAGGTCACATATTAAATAAGTTAATCACACTGATTAACACAGGTCACATATTAAATAAGTTAATCACACTGATGAACACAGGTCACATATTAAATAAGTTAATCACACTGATTAACACAGGTCACATATTAAATAAGTTAATCACACTGATGAACACAGGTCACATATTAAATAAGTTAATCACACTGATGAACACAGGTCACATATTAAATAAGTTAATCACACTGATGAACACAGATCACTTATTAAATAAGTTAATCACACTGATGAACACAGGTCACATATTAAATAAGTTAATCACACTGATGAACACAGGTCACATATTAAATAAGTTAATCACACTGATTAACACAGGTCACATATTAAATAAGTTAATCACACTGATGAACACAGGTCACATATTAAATAAGTTAATCACACTGATGAACACAGGTCACATATTAAATAAGTTAATCACACTGATGAACACAGGTCACATATTAAATAAGTTAATCACACTGATGAACACAGGTCACATATTAAATAAGTTAATCACACTGATGAACACAGGTCACATATTAAATAAGTTAATCACACTGATGAACACAGGTCACATATTAAATAAGTTAATCACACTGATGAACACAGGTCACATATTAAATAAGTTAATCACACTGATGAACACAGATCACTTATTAAATAAGTTAATCACACTGATTAACACAGATCACTTATTAAATAAGTTAATCACACTGATGAACACAGGTCACATATTAAATAAGTTAATCACACTGATGAACACAGGTCACATATTAAATAAGTTAATCACACTGATTAACACAGGTCACATATTAAATAAGTTAATCACACTGATGAACACAGGTCACATATTAAATAAGTTAATCACACTGATGAACACAGGTCACATATTAAATAAGTTAATCACACTGATTAACACAGGTCACATATTAAATAAGTTAATCACACTGATGAACACAGGTCACATATTAAATAAGTTAATCACACTGATGAACACAGGTCACATATTAAATAAGTTAATCACACTGATTAACACAGGTCACATATTAAATAAGTTAATCACACTGATGAACACAGGTCACATATTAAATAAGTTAATCACACTGATTAACACAGGTCACATATTAAATAAGTTAATCACACTGATGAACACAGGTCACATATTAAATAAGTTAATCACACTGATGAACACAGGTCACATATTAAATAAGTTAATCACACTGATGAACACAGATCACTTATTAAATAAGTTAATCACACTGATGAACACAGGTCACATATTAAATAAGTTAATCACACTGATTAACACAGGTCACATATTAAATAAGTTAATCACACTGATGAACACAGGTCACATATTAAATAAGTTAATCACACTGATTAACACAGGTCACATATTAAATAAGTTAATCACACTGATTAACACAGGTCACATATTAAATAAGTTAATCACACTGATGAACACAGGTCACATATTAAATAAGTTAATCACACTGATGAACACAGGTCACATATTAAATAAGTTAATCACACTGATGAACACAGGTCACATATTAAATAAGTTAATCACACTGATGAACACAGGTCACATATTAAAT
Organism: Ilyophis sp. 1 JC-2022; assembly: GCA_022702515.1. Lineage (NCBI taxonomy): Eukaryota > Metazoa > Chordata > Actinopteri > Anguilliformes > Synaphobranchidae > Ilyophis > Ilyophis sp. 1 JC-2022. The sequence continues at coordinate 107,521,645 of CM040397.1, read as the reverse complement.
AAGTTAATCACACTGATGAACACAGGTCACATATTAAATAAGTTAATCACACTGATGAACACAGGTCACATATTAAATAAGTTAATCACACTGATGAACACAGGTCACATATTAAATAAGTTAATCACACTGATGAACACAGGTCACATATTAAATAAGTTAATCACACTGATGAACACAGGTCACATATTAAATAAGTTAATCACACTGATGAACACAGGTCACATATTAAATAAGTTAATCACACTGATTAACACAGGTCACATATTAAATAAGTTAATCACACTGATGAACACAGGTCACATATTAAATAAGTTAATCACACTGATGAACACAGGTCACATATTAAATAAGTTAATCACACTGATGAACACAGGTCACATATTAAATAAGTTAATCACACTGATGGTCACTTGAATTTCTTCACCAATTACTCAATATGTACAAGTGGAGGATAATAGAATATTCAGAATAAAACGAACTTTAACCTCGACCCACATTCTCTGTGTTTGGTCAAAGTAATGAGCCCTGGTCATAACCATCGTCCAGATGAGCTATTACAAGCTCTTATTCCTGCTCTTACCAACGTGCTGACCACACGGAGCCGAATAGAGACAGAGGCCAGTTGATGGCAAACATGTGGATGTGTGTTTTTAATCTGGCGGTGTAACAAACTCCTCTAGTCCTCTCGCCCTTTTATAGAACAGAGAGCTTTGATTTCATATTTTATCATCTAACTTGCAAAACACACATTCCACAACAAACATCCACGCTCATGCTTACAACCTGAAATATGATCCATGCCACCGTCTATCGTCCATAACCACACCCAGGTAGACTAATACAATCATCTGCTTGTTATATTGTTAAAATGCCATTGTGACAAAAGAAAGAGCAGATGATTGGTGCATGTGCTCATGGGTGGTAAAGTGTTATCTCTGCTTTTATGAATAATGAATGCATATCTCCTGCAGGGGCCCCAGGCCTTGTTCAGACCCTCTACTACAGGGGCCCCAGGCCTCGTCAGGCCCTATACTGGAGTGGATCCAGGCCTTGTTACGCCCTCTACTGGAGAGGGTTCAGGTCTTGTTAAGCTCTCTACTGGAGTGGATCCAGATCTGGTTAATTTATATAATGGGATGAAGATATTAATATACAACAAAAAACTTATTATAAAATATTTTTCCTTGTTAGGGCCACCAGTTTGACTAATTATACAACTGAATGGCTAATTGTGTGGTTTATGAAACCAGTTAGTTATTCTAAGTGTTACTGATCTACCCGCTTATTCATTAGCGTTGTTTACTGATCTACCCGCTTATTTATCAGCGCTGTTTACTGATCTACCCGCTTATTCATCAGCGCTGTTTACTGATCTACCCGTTTATTCATCAGCGCTGTTTACTGATCTACCCGCTTATTCATCAGCGCTGTTTACTGATCTACCCGTTTATTCATCAGCGCTGTTTACTGATATACCCACTTATTCATCAGTGCTGTTTACTGATCTACCCGCTTATTCATCAGCGTTGTTTACTGATCTACCCGCTTATTCATCAGCGCTGTTTACTGATCTACCCACTTATTCATCAGTGCTGTTTACTGATCTACCCGCTTATTCATCAGCGTTGTTTACTGATCTACCCGCTTATTCATCAGCGCTGTTTACTGATCTACCCGCTTATTCATCAGTGCTGTTTACTGATCTACCCGCTTATTCATCAGCGCTGTTTACTGATCTACCCGCTTATTCATCAGCGCTGTTTACTGATCTACCCGCTTATTCATCAGCATTGTTTACTGATCTACCCGCTTATTCATCAGCGTTGTTTACTGATCTACCCGCTTATTCATCAGCGTTGTTTACTGATCTACCCGCTTATTCATCAGCGCTGTTTACTGATCTACCCACTTATTCATCAGCGCTGTTTACTGATCTACCCGCTTATTCATCAGCGCTGTTTACTGATCTACCCGCTTATTCATCAGCGCTGTTTACTGATCTACCCGCTTATTCATCAGCGTTGTTTACTGATCTACCCGCTTATTCATCAGCGCTGTTTACTGATCTACCCACTTATTCATCAGCGCTGTTTACTGATCTACCCACTTATTCATCAGTTGTTTAAATCATTAGTGTCCAATTTTCTAATGAAGCTGAATTGGATCTATGTGCCAGTCACTGAATTAATTATTGGTAATGTGCCTGGATATATAAAGAGGCTAATTAAAGAGGGCCAATCTCATTAGCATGATGTTACTAAGCTCTGAAGTCACTCCCGTTTCACAAAGGACCATCAGCTCAGAATAACTATGGCGTCTGTAAGCCCCTACACAATGCATGTGCTGCCAGGATTGTGGTCATTTCCGAACCTGACCCCAGCCCTGGAGTGTGGCGTGAGTTACATCTGACCCCAGCCCTGGAGTGTGGCGTGAGTTACATCTGACCCCAGCCCTGGAGTGTGGCGTGAGTTACATTTGACCCCAGCCCTGGAGTGTGGCGTGAGTTACATCTGACCCCAGCCCTGGAGTGTGGCGTGAGTTACATCTGACCCCAGCCCTGGAGTGTGGCATGAGTTACATCTGACCACAGGCTTGGAGTGTGGTGTGAGTTACATCTGACCCCAGCCCTGGAGTGTGGCGTGAGTTACATCTGACCCCAGCCCTGGAGTGTGGCGTGAGTTACATCTGACCCCAGCCCTGGAGTGTGGCGTGAGTTACATCTGACCACAGGCTTGGAGTGTGGCCTGAGTTACATCTGACCCTAGTCTTGGAGTGTGGCCTGAGTTACATCTGACCCCAGTCTTGGAGTGTGGCCTGAGTTACATCTGACCCTAGTCTTGGAGTGTGGCCTGAGTTACATTGGATCAAAATGAATCAAAAGGTTTAAACAAAGTAAAAAGTACTAAACATAACAGATAAATGGTATAAACTAAAAACCTCTCTAGCTAAACATTACTCCCGTTTTCCACAAAACCCATAGTAACAACTGCCCTCGGCCCAGAATAATCACACGATTCACTCCATGTTGAATGAATGGTACATGTACATTAAACATTTATGGTAACTTTTTATATTATATTGTATAATACTGAACTTGCATACATTCTTTACTACTGTTGATTTCATCAATATATTGACTAATGTTAATGTATGCCATGTTATGTTAATGCATAAAAACATGTGCACACTCTCACACACTTACACACTTACACACTCACACACTCACACACACGTGTGCAGACTCACACACGCACGCACATGCACATTTTAGGAGAGATCTGGGCCAATTATGTTGGAGGATTTGCTTGTAATGGAGTCTAGCGTCTCCTGCATGACTGTTTTAGGTTTGTTGTAATTGTGTGCCGTGGTGTTTGAGTTCTTGGATTTAGTTTGAGCTTTTTCTCTGCTGTATGTCGTTACTATTGTCCCATCCCATTCTGTCAGTCATTGCAGTTATGCAAAGATCTTCCCGTCTAAATATAAATATGAAAATGTGTTCCTGTTATTGCCATTACTTTTTCTCATTCTATCGACCAGAATGTGATTCTGAGAATTGGATTTGCCATTATGCAATTATGTAATCATAAATGTGAGAAGACCAGAGGGGCTAAAGCATTACTGCCCAGATTCCTATTTCTGTAATGACAGCACGAGGCAAAGCCTTTTCCACAGGCTCCAGTGGAATTCACAGAATTTACCTGAGGCTTGGAGCCAATGAATCAAAGTGACAAAAAATATTGAACTTTTTCACGATATTCAAATTTTTTGAGCTGCACCTGTATATATATATATATATACATACAGTGCCCTCCAACATTATCCAAAGCATTGATAGATGAATGGCTGTAAAAAATGTATGCAGGTAATGAGCTGTAGTATATTCTCAAAAATGTGAAAAAAAAGTTATATTTAAAGATAATTTTTTAAATATATTTTATTTTAAAAATGTAATATCATGGCTTTGATTCCAGTCAGTCCACAAGCTTTCTGTGACATCACCAGTGATGTTATTCTAACTTGTTTTCTTTCCCTTGGCACAATGATCATATGGGGGAATCTGCAGGTATGGGGGATCATGTCTCTTCAGCTGTATCTCTTCACGCACAGCTTCCTGAGAAAAGGTCACTTCTCTTTCCTTTCCTCTCTGCCCCACGCTGTTCCACTCTGTCCAACAGAGATCAACTGCTGTGTCTCATCTTTGACTCATTCTAAAGTTTCGACCGACTTTTTAAAAGTTTGGCAGTTTGCCTTCATGCAGCTGAAGAGAGCATGCCAGATGTGTCAATCATCGCCGGCGGTCGAGCACAGGAGATGCGTGTAATGCGTTTTGCAGCATAAGCATAAGCAGAAGCAGAAGCATAAGCGTGAACTGAAATTGCAATTTGAGTGCATCCAATAAAAAGGCGCTCGGAGGTCTGCAGAAACAGTAAAGTTGTTTATACAGCTTCAGCATTTGACTGTAAAGTTGTTCATACAGCTTCAGCGTTTGACTGTGTAAAGTTGTTTATACAGCTTCAGCATTTGACTGTAAATTTGTTTATACAGCTTCAGCGTTTGACTGTGTAAAGTTGTTTATACAGCTTCAGCGTTTGACTGTGTAAAGTTGTTTATACAACTTCAGCGTTTGACTGTGTAAAGTTGTTTATACAACTTCAGCGTTTGACTGTGTAAAGTTGTTTATACAACTTCAGCGTTTGATTGTGTAAAGTTGTTTATACAACTTCAGTGTTTGACTGTGTAAAGTTGTTTATACAACTTCAGCGTTTGACTGTGTAAAGTTGTTTATACAACTTCAGCGTTTGACTGTGTAAAGTTGTTTATACAACTTCAGCGTTTGACTGTGTAAAGTTGTTTATACAACTTCAGCGTTTGACTGTGTAAAGTTGTTTATACAACTTCAGCGTTTGATTGTGTAAAGTTGTTTATACAACTTCAGTGTTTGACTGTGTAAAGTTGTTTATACAACTTCAGCGTTTGACTGTGTAAAGTTGTTTATACAACTTCAGCGTTTGACTGTGTAAAGTTGTTTATACAACTTCAGCGTTTGACTGTGTAAAGTTGTTTATACAACTTCAGCGTTTGACTGTGTAAAGTTGTTTATACAGCTTCAGCGTTTGACTGTGTAAAGTCGTCTATACAGCTTCAGCTTTTGACTGTAAAGTCGTTTATACAGCTTCAGCATTTGACAGTGTAAAGTTGTTTATACAGCTTCAGCGTTTGACTGTTAAGTCGTTTATACACCATCAGCGTTTGACTGTGTAAAGTTGTTTATACAGCTTCAGCGCTTGACTGTGTAAAGTTGCTTATACAGCTTCAGCGTTTGACTGTAAAGTCGTTTATACACCTTCAGCGCTTGACTGTTTAAAGTTGCTTATACAGCTTCAGCGTTTGACTGTAAAGTCGTTTATACACCTTCAGCGCTTGACTGTGTAAAATTGCTTATACAGCTTCAGAGTTTGACTGTTTAAAGTGGTCTGTTTAGCCCATGGAATAATTTTCAGTGTTTAAATAATGAAGAAGAAAGTCAAAAGAATAGACTGACAATTAAATGAAAACATATATTTTAGCCTGATATCGTCAGACTGTAAACTAAACAAAAAACGCCCAATCTTAAATGCCCACTCAGTAAATTTTGGTTGACTCAGTAAAGTTACGTGTAAGTACCTCTGTGTATATCCTCGGTGGATCATGATTCCGTTTTCTTTACTGTATCCAGCTACAATACAATGTGACAAAACCATTTCTAAGGCGTTGGCAAAATGTAAGCTTTTTGACATATATGATGAGTGAGCACCAAGTAAAAACCACTCCCCTGTTGCTGGCATATTCACACCACTCCCCTGTTGCTGGCATATTCACACCACTCCCCTGTTGCTGGCATATTCACACCACTCCCCTGTTGCTGGCATATTCACACCACTCCCCTGTTGTAAACTATGTAAAAGTAATGAAAATGAAAAATAATTTACGACTTAAGCTAAACAAACAAGCAAGAATAAGTTTCATTATATTAATATTTATTTTTGAAAGCATGATTATAATTTAACATGGAATCGTAGCTTTTACAAAAACAAGAGAAATTTAACAAGGGTCGTTTGTTACTTTGTTTTATATTATAGTAGCCTGTGGTCTCAGACTCAGAAACCTGCTCTAACCGGAGACATTCGCTGCTGATTCTGTTCCTGCACATGAGGCTGAGAAGCCCGTTAGATGGGAGCTTTCAGTAGATCACATTAGATCACTGCTGGTGAAAGGCCGCTGAAGAGCCCGTTAGATATGAGCTTTCAGTTGATCACATTAGATCACTGCTGGTGAAAGGCCGCTGAGGAGCCCGTTAGATAGGAGCTTTCAGTAGATCACATTAGATCACTGCTGGTGAAAGGCCGCTGAGGAGCCCGTTAGATGGGAGCTTTCAGTCGATCACATTAGATCACTGCTGGTAAAAGGCGGCTGAGGAGCCCGTTAGATAGGAGCTTTCAGTAGATCACATTAGATCACTGCCGGTGAAAGGACTGCCAAAAATTATCTTTAGGAACCCATTAACGATGAGGCAGAGACAAGATTTAATTTGAACAATTCAACATACTTTGTGACGACAGCAATACACATTTTAAATTGAACTAAACGTGCATATCAGACAAAAAAACACAAAGATGTGATTTCTATAAGCAAAAACAAACAAGCGTCTCGCAGTCACATCACCACTTAAACATTTCACCGTGTTACTAGTACTGACACTTCAAGAACAAAGAATTGCATCCTCTCAAACTATTTGAAAAAACAAGTACCAGTATCTCATTGCAAAAAAATCCAGAGAGGCTTTTCAAATAGTCAGTATTTTTCACTCGCCTGTTACTTTTACATTACAGCTATAAAAAAAACTTATCATATCACAAATGCTTTTCAAATGGCACATGATATGTGAAGCACTGAGACAGTTCCACTGCTTGTTCCCCTTGTTAAGCCAACTGGAAATACAAGTGAATGAAGATGAAAGATGAGATGTGTAGTGTTTCTACAGGGATATAATCGAAAGGGTGATGTGTGAAAAGAAGACATGAAGGAATGGAGGGGGTTGAGGGGGTTGAGGGGGGGATGGGGTTGAGTGGAGGTTGAGAGGGAGATGGTGTTGAGTGGGGGTTGAGAGGGGGGAGGGGTTGAGTGGTGGTTGAGGGGTTGAGAGGGGGGAGGGGTTGAGTGGTGGTTGAGGGGTTGAGAGGGGGGTGGTGTTGAGTGGGGTTGTATATATTTTGTATATTAAGATAACTTCCACAATGGTGTACCTGATTGATGATGTTATCCAATGGCCTGTCCAATAAGATGGATGATTGATAATGTAATGTAGTTGATCAAACAGCATGTCTATTTTCACACACAAACACACAATCTGTGACAGAATAGTTCGCCTGCCATCTCCCACATCTAACCTTTGGGCAAATGACACAGTGGGCGTGAGGTTTATTTATGCAGAGATGAATAAAGCTACAGTGTATAGCTGTTGTATTCACTGAGAAACACAGCCGGCCTCTGTCTTACCTTAGTCCTCAGGTGAGATAACCATCCCTCACCGACACCAGCCCAAGTTCAAATCAAACTCCAATAAAACTCCTTATAGTTAGGACCTCAAAATAGTTTCTATTGAATTTATACTAGATATATAAAAGTAGATAAGTAGATTATGAAATATGTTGAATTTATTTTGTTTATTTTAATATTATTCATTGAACAGTAACAGGCAATTATCTTATGTAAATCCACATAACTAGTGCTTAGTATCCTTCATACCAGTGTAATAAGCACATGCACACTCGTCCATACAGAAAGTGAATTATGAGACTGCCATTCTGAAAGAACTGTCATATGTATGCATAAACAGTGTATATAAATGTGTATGTATATACAGTGCCCTCCACACACTTCATAAAGATGAGCACAGAAGGCTGAATAAGAGAAACAGCGCAGGTGACAAGCAACATTTTATGATAAAAACTGGAAAGATTTTACTTTTTTGTACGAATTCAAAAATACATTTTGAAGGGTGTTTTGCTCAAGTAATATTTTAACATTATTATTTAGACCCATGTTTTCAGTACTATTATTATTATTATTATTATTATTATTATTATTATTATTATCTGCTTTTGAAGAACCCAATGGCATTACACAAAAACAAAAATAATAAGTTCAGACATGTGTAGATAAAGAACAATGAGGAGAACAGAACCCTGAGACTGTAATGGAAACAAAAACTAAAGAAGGTCTGTGTTAGGAGAGGACTACCTCACTACTGTTAACCTCATATCAGACACAGCTCTTCCCTAACAAAGAGTGTGTGTGTGTGTGTCTAATGTAGGTATGTAGGTGGAAACAGAGCTGTTAACCTAATATCAGACACAGCTCTTCCCTAACAAAGAGTGTGTGTGTGTCTAATGTAGGTATGTAGGTGGAAACAGAGCTGTTAACCTAATATCAAACACAGCTCTTCCCTAACAAAGAGTGTGTGTGTGTGTGTCTAATGTAGGTATGTAGGTGGAAACAGAGCTGTTAACCTAATATCAGACACAGCTCTTCCCTAACAAAGAGTGTGTGTGTGTCTAATGTAGGTATGTAGGTGGAAACAGAGCTGTTAACCTAATATCAGACACAGCTCTTCCCTAACAAAGAGTGTGTGTGTGTCTAATGTAGGTATGTAGGTGGAAACAGAGCTGTTAACCTAATATCAGACACAGCTCTTCCCTAACAAAGAGTGTGTGTGTGTCTAATGTAGGTGTGTAGGTGGAAACAGAGCTGTTAACCTAATATCAAACACAGCTCTTCCCTAACAAAGAGTGTGTGTGTGTCTAATGTAGGTATGTAGGTGGAAACAGAGCTGTTAACCTAATATCAGACACAGCTCTTCCCTAACAAAGAGTGTTTGTGTGTCTAATGTAGGTGTGTAGGTGGAAACAGAGCTGTTAACCTAATATCAGATACAGCTCTTCCCTAACAAAGAGTGTGTGTGTGTCTAATGTAGGCGTGTAGGTGGAAACAGAGCTGTTAACCTAATATCAGACACAGCTCTTCCCTAACAAAGAGTGTGTGTGTGTGTCTAATGTAGGTATGTAGGTGGAAACAGAGCTGTTAACCTAATATCAGACACAGCTCTTCCCTAACAAAGAGTGTGTGTGTGTCTAATGTAGGCGTGTAGGTGGAAACAGAGCTGTTAACCTAATATCAGACACAGCTCTTCCCTAACAAAGAGTGTGTGTGTGTCTAATGTAGGCGTGTAGGTGGAAACAGAGCTGTTAACCTAATATCAGACACAGCTCTTCCCTAACAAAGAGTGTGTGTGTGTCTAATGTAGGTGTGTAGGTGGAAACAGAGCTGTTAACCTAATATCAGACACAGCTCTTCCCTAACAAAGAGTGTGTGTGTGTCTAATGTAGGTATGTAGGTGGAAACAGAGCTGTTAACCTAATATCAAACACAGCTCTTCCCTAACAAAGAGTGTGTGTGTGTGTCTAATGTAGGCGTGTAGGTGGAAACAGAGCTGTTAACCTAATATCAGACACAGCTCTTCCCTAACAAAGAGTGTGTGTGTGTCTAATGTAGGCGTGTAGGTGGAAACAGAGCTGTTAACCTAATATCAAACACAGCTATTCCCTAACAAAGAGTGTGTGTGTGTCTAATGTAGGTATGTAGGTGGAAACAGAGCTGTTAACCTAATATCAAACACAGCTCTTCCCTAACAAAGAGTGTGTGTGTGTCTAATGTAGGTATGTAGGTGGAAACAGAGCTGTTAACCTAATATCAGACACAGCTCTTCCCTAACAAAGAGTGTGTGTGTGTGTCTAATGTAGGTGTGTAGGTGGAAACAGAGCTGTTAACCTAATATCAGACACAGCTCTTCCCTAACAAAGAGTGTTTGTGTGTCTAATGTAGGTGTGTAGGTGGAAACAGAGCTGTTAACCTAATATCAGACACAGCTCTTCCCTAACAAAGAGTGTTTGTGTGTCTAATGTAGGTGTGTAGGTGGAAACAGAGCTGTTAACCTAATATCAGACACAGCTCTTCCCTAACAAAGAGTGTGTGTGTGTCTAATGTAGGTATGTAGGTGGAAACAGAGCTGTTAACATAATATCAGACACAGCTCTTCCCTAACAAAGAGTGTTTGTGTGTCTAATGTAGGTGTGTAGGTGGAAACAGAGCTGTTAACCTAATATCAGATACAGCTCTTCCCTAACAAAGAGTGTGTGTGTGTCTAATGTAGGCATGTAGGTGGAAACAGAGCTGTTAACCTAATATCAGACACAGCTCTTCCCTAACAAAGAGTGTGTGTGTGTGTCTAATGTAGGTATGTAGGTGGAAACAGAGCTGTTAACCTAATATCAGACACAGCTCTTCCCTAACAAAGAGTGTGTGTGTCTAATGTAGGTATGTAGGTGGAAACAGAGCTGTTAACCTAATATCAGACACAGCTCTTCCCTAACAAAGAGTGTGTGTGTGTCTAATGTAGGCGTGTAGGTGGAAACAGAGCTGTTAACCTAATATCAGACACAGCTCTTCCCTAACAAAGAGTGTGTGTGTGTCTAATGTAGGCGTGTAGGTGGAAACAGAGCTGTTAACCTAATATCAGACACAGCTCTTCCCTAACAAAGAGTGTGTGTGTGTCTAATGTAGGTGTGTAGGTGGAAACAGAGCTGTTAACCTAATATCAGACACAGCTCTTCCCTAACAAAGAGTGTGTGTGTGTCTAATGTAGGTATGTAGGTGGAAACAGAGCTGTTAACCTAATATCAGACACAGCTCTTCCCTAACAAAGAGTGTGTGTGTGTCTAATGTAGGTGTGTAGGTGGAAACAGAGCTGTTAACCTAATATCAGACACAGCTCTTCCCTAACAAAGAGTGTGTGTGTGTCTAATGTAGGCGTGTAGGTGGAAACAGAGCTGTTAACCTAATATCAAACACAGCTCTTCCCTAACAAAGAGTGTGTGTGTATCTAATGTAGGCGTGTGGGTGGAAACAGCGCAGAAATTAAAGAAGCTGGCTGGAGATAGAGTGGTAGGTGCGGTTCTCACCGCTCTGGTTGAAGCTGGCTGGAGATAGAGTGGTATGTGCGGTTCTCACCGCTCTGGTTGAAGCTGGCTGGAGATAGAGGGGTAGGTGTGGTTCTCACCGCTCTGGTTGAAGCTGGCTGGAGATAGAGGGGTAGGTGCGGTTCTCACCGCTCTGGTTGAAGCTGGCTGGAGATAGAGGGGTAGGTGTGGTTCTCACCGCTCTGGTTGAGGGCCGGCTCAAGCACGCGCTTCCTCCAGCTCCAGCTTCCCTCTCTGGAGGAGTCTTCACAGGTTCAGAAGTTGATTTTCTTTGGTTGGAATCATCAAAAAAAAAAACACAAAACAAACTAAACTAAACTTTGCCAGTAAACACCCGGCCAACAGGAAATCTTCAAGGCAGTCAAACCCAAACAATCTTCGCTGGCAAGCAGCATTGGAGGCCTGTAGCAACATGAGCAACCAGAGCACCCAATGTGCTCCAAACTGCAAAAAATAAATAAATAAAACTGGGCAGGGCACTCAAAAATGGGCCTTCTTATAACTTCTCCCCAGTCACCTGACTGCCCACAAAATGGCCTCTTCTCAGTCACCTGACTGCCCACAAAATGGCCGCCTCTCCTGACTTCAAAATGGGAGAGTGCACCATCTCACCAGCCAGCAATAGGGAAAGACAGAATAGAAAGTATAGAAAAGTGTGCCTATGAAAATGCAGGTCCCTTCTAACGTCCCTCACCCCCTCAAAAAAAAACTATCCAACCTACTTTGTGTTTTTTTTCTTTTATACTTTTATACATAATACTCCATGAAGGGTTTTCTTTTTTTTTTTTAATTAACAAAACTATGTACAAAAATTGTGACCGAGCTAGTTAAGTGAAGATACCACCTGTCTGAGCTGGGCAACAGTGGTGATTCTCAAGGTAGGGGCAGCATGAGTTATAATGAGTTATAATGAGGGGAGAAAGGGAGTTGTTAGCTAAAGGTTACAGAGCTGTTAAGAAAATTATTTTGTAATTGATGTAATGTTTGATGAGAATACAATGGAGGTTCTGTAAAGCAGGAGTGATGTGGTACCAGGACTTGGCATTGATAACATCTGGCAGCAGAGTTCGAAAAAATGGAAGCATTTGGCGGGATCTGTAACTGATAACAGAGTAATGGAGACAGCAGGCGAGGTGTTCACCAGCATCCAAATCCACTAAAACCTGGAAAATTCAACAGTTTATAACCAATAAATATCACACACTGGTTCAGCAGATGTACAGCACCAGAAAAATAAAGAACCACCAATTGTCAAAACACTTCCACTTTCAAAAAGAGTTCCAGAGAAACTCACAACACATTACAACACTTGATGAACTGAAACATAACCCACATTCATTCAGCTCAGGAATCTCAAAAGGCTTTCAACAAGAGCATGACTTTGGGGGCACTTTTCTTTATAACGTGTGAGCTGTGATAATTAGACTCCGCCCTTTGTAGACTCTACAGAACTAGAGACTGAAAAAGTTCTACATACAACATGTTTCTAACAAACAAAAGTAATTTTGCACAGCATGACAGTATGTTTTGCAAACAAGCCTAATATAGACCCCTCACAAGAGACTTTTAGCTGACTTGCTGTTACCCAGGTACAGTTTGCAAGTGTGTAATGCATTCTGGATTTTCAGTCAATTAGCCCTCCATAAACAGACTGGTATGAGCACACACATTAATCATGTGCTTTTATTAAGTATCAAGTGATGGGCGATCAGCTTTCCAACCACCTCTGACACTGTGAAATACTCGCTCACAAAAGTTGGAAGCAACAGAACTGAACCGGAGATGGAAACGCCGAGCGGAATTGTAAGCTGTACTGCTATTTTCCTGAACAAACAGGTCCATCATAAGTGCAGGTTTATGATTGGTTTTGAAAAGTGAGGTGGGAACCGGTTCAGTGAATCCTCAAGAGCGAAGCATTTCTCAATGAGCAAGACATGACCGGCCTCAGCCCCAAAAATAAGAAATTTGTCTCAGGGATTCATTGGTTATTGCGGGTGACAAATCAGCCATTTCTCAGTATTTTGTGGGATGTGTCCCCTGCCAAAGATGCTCCGTTATGCCTTTGACTGTCAGGATTTTTTATTCCAGCCAAGTGCAGGCTCAACGTGACAACCCTCTCATTACGCTCAATTGCAAAACTCAATGAGAAGTGCAGATTATTGGCAGAAGAAAATGCCATGGCAATGTCACTGGAGGAATTCTGAGACTCAGCTGAAGAGATTCAAAAATAAAAATAATACTGAGAAGGTAAAGTGGCTTTCAACACTCCTCACACAGAGGCACAGCCTTTATCTGTTTCTATAACACAGCATTAAGCACAGAGAACAAGAACTCAAACACAGAGGCATAGCCTTTATCTGTTTCTATAACACAGCAGTAAGCACAGAGAACAAGAACTCAAACACAGAGGCACAGCGTTCATCTGTTTCTGTGTGTGTGTGTGTGTGTGTGTGTGTGTGTGTGTGTGTGTGTGTGTGTGCGTGTGTGCAGAAAGTGTGTGGTATGTACGTGTGAATTAGTGTATGTCTAAGTGTGTCTTTGCGTACGTGTGTGTGTGTGTGTGTGCAGAAAGTGTGTGGTATGTGCGTGTGAATGCGTGTATGTCTAAGTGCGTGTGTGTGTAGCAAACGTGTGGTACATACTGTATGCGTGAATGTGTGCATTAGACTATGCTTATGTAATTATAAAATTTGCGATAACTAGATAGATGAGCAGGAAATTTGTATTATTAACATAGTGCCAGCAAATGTGTGTGAAACCCAATACGCCACTTCAAAGGGCAAAACAAAATCTACTGCAACCAGCTCTATCGATGCATCTCTTGATACAAACGTGTTCATCAATCAAAAACCTGTTAAACATCCGACCTTAATCAAATTTAATCACAGAGTTTAAAATATTGAATTTTCATTTGAACCTTGATTGCATTTTTCATTTTTAATATACCTCTGCTGAAATCTATTTAAAATTAACTTTTCTCATCTTTAATGTATTTTTCACTACTTCAAACAAAAAAAACTACCGTACAAGACTTTAAAATACTGCCACATGCACACAGTCCTAAATGACACTGAATTTAACATGTGAGTGTTGCTTGCTGTTGATCATTGTCAGTACTAAATCAGAGTTAATTACTTTATCAATTTAGATTGCTGGAGTGGTGAGATTTGGACGTTTGTTTGCCATGTGCTTTCGCTAACAAGCTATTGCTATTCTTGTATAAGTACGTATATGTGAGGAAATAAGTGGAGATAAACGTGTGGCCTGACTCACATGCCTTCCATCACCAAGATAAAAATAATTTTAAAAATTAATGAAGGAATGGTGAGTAAGGTGGGTCGGTGGGAGATACAATAAAGACGTCCTTGCATGACTTTGTAACCACCCGTCAACAGCTGCACTATGGTGGAACCTCACATTGTCCCATACACTCTCAGAAGCAAGGGTTTCAAAAGGCTCCTCTGTGAGTCTCCTATTGAGGAACCCTATCTACACTCTCAGAACAAAGTGTTCGAAAAGGCTTCTATGTCTCTATAGAGGAAACCTACCTAGTGCAAGGGTTCTTTGTCAGGCAAAATCTTAATCTGGGAGCATTCACAATTTTCATACCTATCATAGAGGGTTTCATGAAGAACCTAATAGCCAAAAAAACCTTTTTATCTGAGTTTATAATGATGACGTTGGGCAACTGTTGTCAACACCACTCCTCTCTGTTTTTTTTTCCTGTGTTCACATTGTGACTAATCTCTTTTTTTGTGCGATCTAAAACTGATCAGCCAATTAAAAGCTTCTTCCTTTACGATTAGTATATGTGACTAAGTCGTTGGCATAATATTTACTCCCATTTTGAAAGAAGTTTGAGATGTGTGTGAACATTTGAAATTAGTAAAATTTTGAGGCTATTCACAGTTTGGATTTTGTGTAAAGCATGTTTACTGTGTGAAGAGAACCGCTAATTATTCAAAGCAAATTACTTTGAGGTAGTGAACACTGTGTGAATGCATTTGCAATCTGTGACCACAGTTACCAGAAAAGCACTCAAATAATTAATAAAAACTGTAGTTTTCTGTTTGCTAATAGTTTTTTAGACATGTTTTTTTTTCAAGGACAGAGGGTAAGTTTGTCTCTTGCTGTAGGTTGCTGTAGGTGTTGCTGTAGGTTTGTCTCTGTGGAGTGTTGCTGTAGGTTTGTCTCTGTGGAGTGTTGCTGTAGGTTCGTCCATGTACACATGCGCACACGCACACACAGACGCACACACACGGCACACACACACACCACTTGTGTTCTATTTCATACCGGTCAACACGCCACGGTATGGGTCATCCTCGCCGAGAGGGGGAGCTACTAGGAGATTGTTTATCAAATTAACCACCACTACGGGCGGAACCACGTCACGCCATAAATATGGCGCTGGTACACCGCTCGACCTCTTTTTGCCTCCTCGAAGGCGAGCTGAGATTGTGTTTGTTGGTTCCTTTGGAATCTGCGATTTTCGCAAAAACTTTTTGTTTTCTGCCTCTCCCGATCGCCCGGACAACGAAAGTTTCCGGGGCTTTCCCTCCCCCAGCAACGCGGAACTGCGGTTTGCTTGCTGTTGTTTGCTGCTTTACACGGTAAGATATTACCTTGTTGTAGCCGGTTCACGGCCGGTTTTTTTCATTACAGAATTAGATCGGATTTACCCGATATCTTTCTGATTGCATTGCGTTGTTTTCACTTGTTATTTGCATAGCAATAATTACACGCATGATACAATAAAGTAAGCCTCCGCGTCCTCTCACGGTCCTCCAGTGCTACTGTTGCGGACCCTTGACTGGCGCTGGATTCGCTTGAAAAAAAAAAAAAAAAAAAACGTTGTTGTAGGCAGATTGCTGCCGTTCTTTACAGAAGTTGATATTATTATTAACTAATATTCTTCTGTCTTATATTAGCCACTGGGCTTGGTGTTGTTAGTTGTGCAGTAGCAACAAGAACAACAATAAGAACAACGAAAAGGCTGGAAGGAGCCCCTGTGTCCGTTAGGGCAGACGCTACCTGAAGCTTCCACACCCACCTCGGTCCTTCAGTACCACTGATTTGGGCCCTCGGCTTGGTGTTGGACATACTCTATTCCTGTAGGTTTAGGCAGCACGCTTCTTCTTCTTCTTCTTCTTAGATATTTTATGGCGGGGGCCGCCGCGGTGGTACAGCGGTAAAGAGCGCTGACTTTCAGTCAGCGCAGTTGTACTCCGAGGATCGGGGTTCGCGCCCCGGTCCTGCCATAGCCGAGCGTGGCCGGTGCCCTGTGGAAGCGACAATTGGCGGTCGCTTCCGGGTGGGGGGAGGGGCTCGGAGAGAACCACTGCGCACAGAAGGACCCAGGGCGTGTCACGGTCAGGAGCTGCGCCCTGTAGAGGACGTAGCGCCCTCCCTAAAAATACCGATTGACGGGGTTGTGCAGCGGTGGTTCTCTAGCGGTTGCTACACGGGGGGGAATTGAATTAGAATAGGGGTTCAATTGGCTACTAAATTGGGAGAAAAAGGGAAAAAATCAGAAACAAATTTATAATAAAAAAAAGATATTTTATGGCGGTTTGCATCCAACTTTAGGAGCTTTACCGCCACCTACCGAACTGGAGTATGGACCAGGGACCCAACCCACTAAACCCAACCAACCACATTAAACATCCTACAAAACAAATTAAACCACCCAACTACCACCAAGAATACATACAATTGGAAAATAAACTCTTACTGTACATTAATTAAACCACAAACAAAATCCTCTAAACCCTTTTATATAAACCCGTTTCCCTCAAAAATCTAAATAAGTGCCTATATCCCCCATCCCCAGAGTGTATCTAAAAACCCCATCTCAAACTCCACCCCACTCTCCCTCATTCGTGCTACCATCCTCTCCCTCTCCCTCCCATACCTCCCGCACTTCATTAGCACATGCTCCACCGTCTCCTCCTCCTTACAATACCCACACCGCCCATCTGGATGTTTTTTTATTACCCTTAGACCCCCATTCAAACCCGCATGCCCAACCCTAAGCCTTGTTATTATTGTTTCCTCCCTTCTACACCTCCCCCATGTCTGATCCTACTGTTTTCTGAACCTTATACAATTGCCTCCCTCTGCCCTCCCGGTCCCATCCCTCCTGCCACATTCGTTTAACCCTCTCCTTAATTAATGTATTTGCCTCCGCCCTACCCATCTTCACACCCACCTCAACTTCGGCCTTCCCTACCGCCCTCCTAGCCAAAACGTCAGCCATCTCGTTTCCCTCTACCCCCACGTGCGCCGGCACCCACACAAACCTAATCACCAACCCCATCCTTCTTAACCTATACAACGCCTGTGACACCTCCCAAATCAGATCCGGCCTACTTCTAGATCTGCCTCCCTTTAGACTTTCCAGCACAGCACTGGAGTCTGAACACACCACCACCCTATCTGGTCTCACCTCCTCCACCCACTGCAGTGCTAAAATAATTGCTACCATTTCTCCCGTGTATACTGACAGCTGATCATCCACTCTCCTCCCCACCGCCACCCCAAACTCCGGAACCGCAAATGCACACCCTACCCTCTCCGTCACCGGATCCTTTGACCCATCAGTGTATATTTCTAAATGCCCATGATATTTCTTCTTTATATACTCACCTACCTGTTCCTGTCTAGACACCCCCCCCCCCTCCTCCCACCCCCTTCAGCAGCTCCAGATCCACTTCCGGCTGCGGCAACAACCACGGCGGTACCGCCGGCAACACCACCGTTTTAATGTACTCCCGTCCCCATAAGCCCATCTCCCTAGCCTGACTATCCCCCACCCAAGCAAAACTATTGATCCTCCTCCTCCCGTGTTCCCAGCATTCCCCCATAATACCCTTCGTCGGGTGATTCTCCCCATGCCCCCTCAAAGCCACCCAATAGCTCATCGCCAGCTGCTCCCTCCTCAACCGCAAAGGCATTTCACCCACCTCTACCTGTAACGCCGGCACTGGAGTGGTTCTAAATGCCCCAGAGCATATCCTCAGTGCCCTTGCCTGCACCACATCCAGCCTCCCCAACACCGTGACAGACGCAGATCTATATGCTGTGCTCCCATAATCTATCACCGATCTTATTAACCCCACATATACCGCCCTTAACGCCGACCTATCTGCTCCCCACTCCATCCCCGCTAAACACCTCATTACATTTATTACTTTTTTACATTTATTAACTACTGCTTCCACGTGCACCGTCCAAGTGAGTCTAGTATCAAACCACACCCCCAGGAACCTAAAGGACCCCACTCTTCCCAATTCACTCCCATACATTTTTAACTCGTGCCCCCGACCCACCTTCCTCCTCGTAAAAAAAAAGTGACTGAGTCTTCTCCACCGAAAACCTGAACCCCCATTTTAGTGACCATTCCTCTACCCCGTCTATTGCTTCCTGAACCCTCTTCACCGTATGTCCCATATTTCTCCCCCTCTTCCACAGAGCCCCGTCATCCGCAAATAGTGACCTCCCAATATCCGGTCGGATTCCGGAGAATACGTCATCAATCATGACTGAAAACAGTAGAGGACTAATCACACTTCCCTGAGGTGTTCCATTTTCTACTGTATACCACCCAGAATACCCACTACCCACCCGCACTTGAATGGAACGACATGACAGAAAATCCTTCACCCAATTAAACACCCTGCCACCCACTCCCATCCCATCCAGTTTGATTAAAAGACCCTCCCTCCACATCATATCATACGCCTTCTCCACATCAAAAAACACCGCCACCACCACCTCCTTGTTTACCTGTGCCTTCCTCACCTCCGACTCCAGGCACAACACTGGGTCCATTGTTCCCCTACCCTTCCTAAAACCACTCTGATATGGAGACATATACCCCCCCGTCTCAAGGTAAAATGTCATCCTCTCCGCTACCATACGCTCCATAGTTTTACACATATGTGAGGTTAAAGCTATTGGCCTATAGCTTCCCGGCTTCGTAGGGTCCTTCCCCGGTTTTCTCACCGGCACCACCACCGCTTGCTTCCAACTGCCCGGTAACCTCCCTTTTGTCCACACTTCATTAAATAACCTCACCACCACCCCCAGTGCCACATCACTAAGTTGAGCCAACGTCGCATAACGCACCTCATCCCTCCCCGGTGACGTCAACCCAGCCCTACTAACTGCCCTCCTGACCTCCGCCAATGTAAACGGAGCATCCATCGCATCTTCCCTCCCTTCTCTCACCCCCAACACCCCTATATTCACCACCCTAGTTTCCTCCCTCCCACTCCTCCCCTCCTCTGTCATGTTACTAGAGCTATGTACCTTCACAAAGGCCTTTGCTAACATCTCCGCCTTTTCCCCATCACTCACCGCTGTCCCCACTCCATTATCCAGCACTGGATAGTTCCACTCCCTCCTCACCCCACTCATCCGCTTAATCATACCCCAGACCTCCCCGACCGGCGTGCTCCTCCCTATTGTCCCACAATACCCCCTCCAATAAGACCTCTTAGCCTCCTTGACCACCCTCCTGACCAGTGCCTGCAACCTCTTATACACCACTAAGTGCTGAAAATTGTGCGTCCTCTTTAAAACCCTGAATGCCCTATTCCTATCCACCACAGCCTCCTTACATCCCTCTGTCCACCAAGGCACCGCCTTCCTATTTCCCCTCCCTGACTTCTTAGGTATAGACCGCTCCGCAGCCCCTATTATTGCCGCTCGAACCTCCTCATTAAGTTCATCGACACCCTGTCCCACCCCCACCTGTGCCAAACCCTCTTCACTCATTATCCGGAACCTACCCCAGTCCGCCTTTCCAATTACCCATCTGGCTAAACCAGTCCCGTTCACCCCTGCTGACACCAAACCCACTTCACACTTCACCGGATAGTGATCACTCCCCACCGTAGACTCCTCCCACACCTTCCATGAGCAAATTCCAGCCATCTCCTCCGACACCAAAGTAAGGTCCAAAACTGATGCTGCCCCTGTTCTAAAATCTATCCTAGTTCCCCTACCGTCATTAAGGCACACTAACCCCCTCGCATCCATCAATTCCTCTACCACCAGCCCATTCCCATCATTCCTATTACCCCCCCACAACATACTATGCGCATTGAAATCCCCACACCACACCACCCTCCGACCATCACGCCCTACCACACCCTCCAACAAAGACAACTCCAATCTGAGACAAGGATTATAAAAGTTCACCACCACCAGACTCACCTCCTTCAACCACACCTCCACCACCACATATTCCAAATCCCCCCTTAATGAAAGTAACCTACTCTGTACCTCCCGTTTCACAAACGTAGCACACCCTCCCCCACCCCCCCTCCCCCCCCCTATCCCTCCTATAACACTCATATCCCTGCAACACAAATTCCAAACAAGGCTTAAGCCACGTCTCCTGAATACATATTATTTCAGGCTTGCACAACATGTCCTCTATAAAACCCTTAAATTCCTGCCCATTCGCTATCAAACTCCTAGCATTCCACTGAAGAATGAAAAACATTATTACAACTAACCTTCCTAACATACTGCTTCCTGACTTAGCTGTTCCCTATTCAAATCCTCCCTGACCTTTTCCCATGACAGCTCCTTGACTCCCAAATACCTCGCCGCACTCTTCACAATAATTTTTATTCTCTCAGTTCTTGTTTTTGCCTGTGCAGAACAGTTTATCACATCAGCCATGAACATCACAAAACTTATTTTTTCAACCAGTAGCGTATCTCCATCCACCCCCTTTCCCCCCACCATTCCCTCCACCTGACCCCGTCCTATACCCTGCCTCTCCACCCCACCCCCATCTCCTAACCCCCCTCCTGCCCCTTCCACCCTCCCCACCTCTCTCACCTTCCTCACTGCCTTAGCATATGTTCCACCATCCCTCGTCCTAACCTTTTGTACTTCTTCCGCCCGCTTCCTCACCTCACACCCCCCATAATTCACCCTATGCGCACCACCACAATTTGCACATTTAACCGGTTGTCCTCCAACACATTTTTCAAACTCATGCTCACCCCCACACCGCCCACATCTCACCTTCCCGTTACACACTGCAGCTACATGTCCGTATCTCTGACATTTAAAGCACCGCAGCGGCGGCGGCACGAACGCCCTTACAGGAAACCTCACATATCCCACTGTCACTCTCTCAGGCAATACATCCCCCTCAAACCTCAGCAATACCGACAAACTATCAACCTTCTCCCCGCCCCGCACCGCCTTCAACCTCACCGCGTCCTTAACACATCCCCCCCGAACGTTTTCGTCCAACTCTTCCATGCCTTGCGACACCGGCACCCCCGTTATCACTCCCCGTAACAACGGCTTAACCCCTCTCACGCTACATTCGCTCACCTCCTTCCCACATATACGTTTCACTTTCATCGCCTTCGCCCTTTGTTCCGTATCTGCACATACTACTAACAATTTCCCATCTCGCAATACTGTAGCCGTTACTATTTCCCCAATCGCCACTTTCAACCCATTCGTCAACTTCATCGGGCTCACATCCACCACACCACTCTCCCCCTTAAATCCATATACAATTTTAAATTCCTCTCACCTTTTTCCTTATCGGCGGCATTTCCCTTTCCTCCTCCGCCGAACTGTAATCACCCCCAGCCCCTCCACCACCTCTAATCCGCTTCACACCGCTACCAGGTTTCACCCCCTCCACCCTCACTCCCCGTCCTCTACCCCTCCCAACCCCACTCACCTCCCATCCCTCCAGAACCTCCATCCCACCTTCCACCTCTCTCCCTCCCCCGCTACTACCCGCCATCCCTGATCCACTCACAGCCCGGCCGTGCAAACCGCCAAACTCCAGACACTCGACACCGCTTGGGCTGCTGCATATGCACCCGTTACAGCATTGGGCGACGGCACAGGGAGTGAGCCCGCACGAAGATGGGCGGCGACTCCTCCCCATTTCCCAGAAATGCCTAAAGATGGTGGATTGGTGGCTCACCAACCCTGGCCTCAAGGAGGGCGTTCCCTTGGGGCCGGCAGGGGTGAGGGTGACAGTCACCACGGACGCCTCCATGACTGGCTGGGGAGCGGTCAGAGGTGGCCAGTCCGTGCAGGGATCGTGGAGCCCCTCATGGGCAGGGAAACACATAAACCTTCTAGAAATGGAAGCAGTGCTTCGGGCATTGTACCACTTCCTCCCAGTGGTCTGGCACAGACATGTTCTTGTCCGGACAGACAGCTCCACGGTAGTGTCCTACATCAACCGCCAGGGTGGGGTTCGGTCCCCAATCCTGCATGCGAAAGCACGTCAAATCCTGCTTTACATCATAACCAATGTGGCAGCCGATATGCTGTCCAGGGGTGGCCCGAGACCAGGGGAATGGCGCCTGCACCCAGAAATTGTGCAGTCCATTTGGTCCCGCTTCGGGGAAGCACAGGTGGACCTCTTCGCATCCAGGGAGAATGCTCACTGCCCCCTGTGGTACTCTATGATGGACATGACGGGGACATTGGGCGTGGACGCACTGGCACACCAGTGGCCTCCAGCCCTGCTCTATGCTTTTCCCCCCATGCCTCTCCTGCCCACAGTTCTGGCGAGGATCAGGAACTCAGGGGCACAGGTTCTGCTGATTGCAAGTGCCCTCAAGTCGGCAAAAGAGGTCGAGCGGTGTACCAGCGCCATATTTATGGCGTGACGTGGTTCCGCCCGTAGTGGTGGTTAATTTGATAAACAATCTCCTAGTAGCTCCCCCTCTCGGCGAGGATGACCCATACTGTGGCGTGTTGACCGTATTCATAGAACCGGGGTTACATCCGTAACCCGTACGTTCTCTCCCCTCTGCTGCAGTGGTTCTTTAGGAACATCGGTTCTGTTCAAATCCAGAGATGATACCAGGAGCCACTGATTCATTACAGGAGAGGATGAGACATATGTAGCAATGACCTTAGAAAGTGTAATTAGCTCAAGTAAGAAGGTTCATCTGCATGTAAGTAAAACAGAAATTAGTGGTTGGCTACCATAGAGAGGAGCATGACTTACAACGACTGGAAATACACAGTCAAACCACCGGAGAGGTAGCTACCTTTACATTTGGCACAAAGTAGCCTGGGCGACACGTCGCTGGTACAGCGCTTAGCACAAGGTAGCCTGGGCGACACGACGCTGGTACAGCGCTTAGCACAAGGTAGCCTGGGCGACACGACGCTGGTACAGTGCTTAGCACAAGGTAGCCTGGGCGACACGACGCTGGTACAGTGCTTAGCACAAGGTAGCCTGGGCGACACGACGCTGATACAGTGCTTAGCACAAGGTAGCCTGGGCGACACGACGCTGATACAGTGCTTAGCACAAGGTAGCCTGGGCGACACGTCGCTGGTACAGTGCTTAGCACAAGATAGCCTGGGCGACACGACGCTGATACAGTGCTTAGCACAAGGTAGCCTGGGCGACACGACGCTGGTACAGTGCTTTAACTCAAGGTAGCCTGGGCGACACATCGCTGGTACAGCGCTTAGCACAAGGTAGCCTGGGCGACACATCGCTGGTACAGTGCTTAGCACAAGATAGCCTGGGCGACACATCGCTGGTACAGTGCTTAGCACAAGGTAGCCTGGGCGACACATCGCTGGTACAGTGCTTAGCACAAGGTAGCCTGGGCGACACATCGCTGGTACAGTGCTTAGCACAAGGTAGCCTGGGCGAAACGACGCTGGTACAGTGCTTAGCACAAGGTAGCCTGGGCGACACATCGCTGGTACAGTGCTTAGCACAAGGTAGCCTGGGCGACACATCGCTGGTACAGTGCTTAGCACAAGGTAGCCTGGGCGAAACGACGCTGGTACAGTGCTTAGCAGAAGGTAGCCTGGGCGACACGACGCTGGTACAGCGCTTAGCACAAGGTAGCCTGGGCGACACGACGCTGGTACAGTGCTTAGCACAAGGTAGCCTGGGCGACACGACGCTGGTACAGTGCTTAGCACAAGGTAGCCTGGGCGACACGACGCTGGTACAGTGCTTAGCACAAGGTAGCCTGGGCGACACGACGCTGGTACAGTGCTTAGCACAAGGTAGCCTGGGTGACACATCGCTGGTACAGTGCTTAGCACAAGGTAGCCTGGGCGACACGACGCTGGTACAGTGCTTAGCACAAGGTAGCCTGGGCGACACGTCGCTGGTACAGTGCTTAGCACAAGATAGCCTGGGCGACACGTCGCTGGTACGGTGCTTAGCACAAGGTAGCCTGTGCGACACATCGCTGGTACAGTGCTTAGCACAAGGTAGCCTGGGCGACACGTCGCTGGTACAGTGCTTAGCACAAGGTAGCCTGGGCGACACGACGCTGGTACAGTGCTTAGCACAAGGTAGCCTGGGCGACACGACGCTGGTACAGAGCTTAGCACAAGGTAGCCTGGGCGACACGTCGCTGGTACGGTGCTTAGCACAAGGTAGCCTGGGCGACACGACGCTGGTACAGAGCTTAGCACAAGGTAGCCTGGGCGACACGTCGCTGGTACGGTGCTTAGCACAAGGTAGCCTGGGCGACACATCGCTGATACAGCGCTTAGCACAAGGTAGCCTGGGCGACACGACGCTGGTACAGTGCTTAGCACAAGGTAGCCTGGGCGACACGTCGCTGGTACAGTGCTTAGCACAAGGTAGCCTGGGCGACACGACGCTGGTACAGCGCTTAGCACAAGATAGCCTGGGCGACACGACGCTGGTACGGTGCTTAGCACAAGATAGCCTGGGCGACACGACGCTGATACAGCGCTTAGCACAAGGTAGCCTGGGCGACACGACGCTGGTACAGCGCTTAGCACAAGATAGCCTGGGCGACACGACGCTGGTACGGTGCTTAGCACAAGATAGCCTGGGCGACACGTCGCTGATACAGCGCTTAGCACAAGGTAGCCTGGGCGACACGACGCTGGTACAGTGCTTAGCACAAGGTAGCCTGGGCGACACGACGCTGGTACAGTGCTTAGCACAAGGTAGCCTGGGCGACACGACGCTGGTACAGTGCTTAGCACAAGGTAGCCTGGGCGACACGTCGCTGGTACAGTGCTTAGCACAAGGTAGCCTGGGCGACACGTCGCTGGTACAGTGCTTAGCACAAGGTAGCCTGGGCGACACATCGCTGGTACAGCGCTTAGCACAAGGTAGCCTGGGCGACACGACGCTGGTACAGTGCTTAGCACAAGGTAGCCTGGGCGACACGACGCTGATACAGTGCTTAGCACAAGGTAGCCTGGGCGACACGTCGCTGATACAGCGCTTAGCACAAGGTAGCCTGGGCGACACGTCGCTGGTACAGCGCTTAGCACAAGGTAGCCTGGGCGACACGACGCTGGTACAGCGCTTAGCACAAGGTAGCCTGGGCGACACGTCGCTGATACAGTGTTTAGCACAAGGTAGCCTGGGCGACACGACGCTGGTACAGTGCTTAGCACAAGGTAGCCTGGGCGACACGTCGCTGGTACAGTGCTTAGCACAAGGTAGCCTGTGCGACACGACGCTGGTACAGTGTATGTGAGGTTAGGCATACTCATAATTGCTTTTGGTCAAGGCAATGGCCTCAGACCTGGAGTTGGTCTCCGGGCGCTGCACTGGGGCTGCCCACTGCTCCCTAGTAGTTAGGATGGGTCAAATGCAGAGGTCTAATTACCCCACAAAGTCAATAAAGTATAATGTTAACCGGACTCATTTGTCCGGAACATTCTCTCCAGTTTTTTTAAGAAAAGTGCAGATTCACTTTCATGTCGCTTAAGTTCAGCTTTTTCAAAATCACTGCGAACAAGAAAATAACCAATTGTGAGAAAAAAGACTGAAACGGTCTGATGGAAAATAAATAAATTGAGAACAGTATCAGTAATGTACACCCAGTTACAAAGGTGCCCTATTAAAATGCAGCGATCAACATTTTCAAAGGCAGCACTGAACTCCAACAGAACTGAAATAGAACGCTTTTCAGTGTCTGCATTCATGAAAGGGATATTTGCCCCTTTAAGCAGGGTTGTTTTTGTACTCTGATTTGGCTGAAGGTCTAAATTAATTTAGAAAAGAAAAACGAATTTAATCACTGCATTGAAGCAAACTTCGCTAAGCTTGGAAAGTGGTTTGTAGTTATTTAAGACAGAGAATAATGGGGTTGTGAGGTGAGCTGCTTCACGATGCCGTGCAGTAGAACAGCGCAGTGCGCCTGGATATCGCATGCTTCATTCCCCTGAATTTAGTGTGCGCCTTTCACCTGGGGTACTCAGGTGAAAAGTGTTAAACGTGAAGGTGTGCACGGATGACTGCCTATGAAAGCAGTCACGCCTCCATCCTCAGCCTGATACCTGCTGTTCATACATCTACAGGTGTTACTGTAATGCAAGACTTCAATAATCTACAGGCTTCAAAATATGTTTTTGAAAAACATGACTTCAAGTTTGAATCATGAAAAAAATACATTTTTAAATTTACCATAGAGCAGGTGTCACTCGACTAAAGGACATGCGGGAACAGCAATGTGCCTCAATGTCTGTCAGATCCTCAATGACGGTGACATCATAATTAACACTGTCTTCTCTGCTGCCATGGTTACTTATAAGACATGATGTCAAAGTACCCCGAAGAAGCCCCTGAGCGCCCGTTTCAGCCCTGAAGGGGGCGGTTTGGGGGCCTCTACAGCCTTTTGGAGAGATTGGTGGGAAGAGGAGTGTTGAATGGGCGGTACTAGGGTTTCAGTTGAGTAACTTCAGCTCCTACAACATGACAAAACGTCCTGTTC
Source organism: Ilyophis sp. 1 JC-2022 (assembly GCA_022702515.1). NCBI lineage: Eukaryota > Metazoa > Chordata > Actinopteri > Anguilliformes > Synaphobranchidae > Ilyophis > Ilyophis sp. 1 JC-2022. The sequence goes on along the minus strand of CM040397.1, from coordinate 107,494,815 downwards.
TTTGTGCAAAATCACCCTGTTCTTTGTGCAAAATCACCCTGTTCTTCATGCAAAATCACTCTTGGCCAAACTTTGGCCATAAAGACAATTAGAGCTGGAGGCAGCAGGAGACGTGGACTAATTATGCAAACATCATTTATAAAGAGAGAGAGAGAATGAAAAAGAGAGCGAGACAGAGAGAGAAAGAGAGAGAGAGTGATATTATTATGGGATAATGGTAGTATTTCAGGTACAGTATGGAGAGCGTATAGACTTTAATGGGATAATGGCGGTATTTCAGGTACAGTATGGAGAGCATATAGACTTTAATGGGATAATGGTGGTATTTCAGGTACAGGATGGAGAGCGTATAGACTTTAATGGGATAATGGTGGTATTTCAGGTACAGTATGGAGAGCGTATAGACTTTAATGGGATAATGGTGATATTTCAGGTACAGTATGGAGAGCGTATAGACTTTAATGGGATAATGGTGGTATTTCAGGTACAGTATGGCGAGCGTATAGACTTTAATGGGATAATGGTGGTATTTCAGGTACAGTATGGAGAGCGTATAGACTTTAATGGGATAATGGTGGTATTTCAGGTACAGTATGGAGAGCGTATAGACTTTAATGGGATAATGGTGATATTTCAGGTACAGTATGGAGAGCGTATAGACTTTAATGGGATAATGGTGATATTTCAGGTACAGTATGGCGAGCGTATAGACTTTAATGGGATAATGGTGGTATTTCAGGTACAGTATGGAGAGCGTATAGACTTTAATGGGATAATGGTGGTATTTCAGGTACAGTATGGAGAGCGTATAGACTTTAATGGGATAATGGTGATATTTCAGGTACAGTATGGCGAGCATATAGACTTTAATGGGATAATGGTGGTATTTCAGGTACAGTATGGAGAGCGTATAGACTTTAATGGGATAATGGTAGTATTTCAGGTACAGTATGGAGAGCGTATAGACTTTAATGGGATAATGGTGATATTTCAGGTACAGTATGGCGAGCGTATAGACTTTAATGGGATAATGGTGGTATTTCAGGTACAGTATGGAGAGCGTATAGACTTTAATGGGATAATGGTAGTATTTCAGGTACAGCATGGAGAGCGTATAGACTTTAATGGGATAATGGTGGTATTTCAGGTACAGGATGGAGAGCGTATAGACTTTAATGGGATAATGGTGGTATTTCAGGTACAGTATGGAGAGCGTATAGACTTTAATGGGATAATGGTAGTATTTCAGGTACAGTATGGAGAGCGTATAGACTTTAATGGGATAATGGTGATATTTCAGGTACAGTATGGAGAGCGTATAGACTTTAATGGGATAATGGTGGTATTTCAGGTACAGTATGGCGAGCGTATAGACTTTAATGGGATAATGGTGGTATTTCAGGTACAGTATGGAGAGCGTATAGACTTTAATGGGATAATGGTGGTATTTCAGGTACAGTATGGAGAGCGTATAGACTTTAATGGGATAATGGTGGTATTTCAGGTACAGGATGGAGAGCGTATAGACTTTAATGGGATAATGGTGGTATTTCAGGTACAGGATGGAGAGCGTATAGACTTTAATGGGACGGGGGGAAGCACACCACCCTAGAGGTGTGAAGGTGTAACTGCATCATCCACCATCACCATAAGCACACTGAGCCCAAGTCTGGATCCTGAGAAGCGATGAGAGTCTGCCCCAGTAGCGTGCGTGTAACTGCAACATGTGTGTAACCGCAGCAACGCCTGAGGGAGTGCAAAGAGGCCAGAGGCTTGCCCAGGTGAGATAGGAAGAGGAGGCTACACTAATGATGGAGCAGTAGGTTCGAGTGTACCTGAGGAGGGAGGACAGCGTGTGCTGATGAGGTCAGGAAGCCAGAGAAAACCTCCTCTGTACCATTCTTTCTGTTTATGTGTCTCCGGAGCTGTTTGTGACGCAACTCTTCTCCAGAAGCCCTGCACACACACGCACACGCACACGCACACACACACGCGCGCACACGCACACGCGCACACACGCACACACGCACGCGCACGCACACACACACGCGCGCGCACGCGCACACGCACACGCACACGCACACAAACACGCACACACACACAACTCCAGTCATATAATATGAATATTGGTTTGCATTTGTGTTCAGTTCGGTTCACTTGCTTCAATAATCCTCTTTTATGTCTAGCTATGTTTCTGAAATAGGTACACACAACTTCGTTTTTTTTTGTTTTATTTGTCATGTAAAGGTTATATTGGCCTTTTCTATAAAATACAGCAGAACTATTTGCACAGAAGTTCAAGACATCATTTTGATCTGCTCTCACACTCCTTTTTCTGCCTGCAATCGCTCTCTTCCCCAGCAAAAAAAAGATGCCTCAGGAAGCTGTCATCCTCAGTACAGTGACTCTCTCCTGTGGCTCTGTGACCTTGTGACCTTTGCCTGAAAGCGGAGGTGGAGCCAGGAAAGAAATCCACACTTCTCACAAACCAGAGAGAATGGAAACACACCAGCAGCAGCATCCTAACGGGCACAAACCCGCCTACGTACATTTGAGCTTTTTGTAAATGGTGACTTCGGTGTGTGGGACAGCCTGGGCCACGGGAGCCCGTCCTGCCCTCCTGGTGTGTGTTTAGCGGTGTGTATCTGGCAGACGGGGTGGGGGTGGGGGTGGGGGTGGGGGGGAAGACTGCACTATTCTCAGCTCAGCTGGCGTTGATCTGCGCAAAATGTCTGCGTGACTTCCACCTCTTCCCTCGTTCTCTCTCTCTCATTCTCTCGCTCTCCTTCTCTCTCCTTCCTTTCAGTTCCTCTCTCTTTCTGTTTACCCCTCTCTTTCTGTCTCTCAATCACTCCTTCTATATTATTCTCTTTCCCTCTCTCACGCTGTCTCTCTCCCTCTCTTTCCCTCTCTCTCTCACGCTGTCTCTCCCTCTCTTTCCCTCTCTCTCTCTCACTCTCCCTCTTTCCATCTCTCTTTCACTCTGTCTCTCTTCCTTTCTTTCCCTCTCTCTCTGTCTCTTTCCCACTCTCTCTCTCACTCTGTCTCTTTTCCTCCTTCTCTTTTCCTCCCTCTCTCACTCTCCCTCTGTTTCCCTCCCTTTCTTGCTCTATCTCTCCTTCTCTGTCTCTGTCTCTCTCAATTTTCCACCTCTTTCCGTTTCTCTCTCTGTCTCGATATAGCATCACACGGTGCCGGGAGAGTGTTTTATCCGTACATTGGGACTTTGAAAGCAGCCACCAGCCATTTTAATTGCATGTACTTACACTCAATTTCTCCAGTACCTGGCTGGCATAGAATCACATGGCCTGGAACCACCAAAAAAAAACCTGTTCAATTTAATTTGAAATACATGTTTCGAATCAACATTCTAAAATTACCTTTAATAAAATATTTATTTTGATGACAGAAGTTGAAAATCTTTATCCATTTAATTTTTCCTACATAGCAATGAAAAAAAAACAAAGCTAACCACACTGAGCCCTCCCCTCTCTCTGAGGGAGTAAAAACGACAAATATTTAATATTAATAACAATATTTATATAATATAATATTAATTATTATTATTTTATCTGTAAAAAATGCAGATAATGTCAAAGCAAAAGTAAAGATATATTTTCTTTATTCTCTTTATGGTTCCAACGTTACATTTAAAATAGTCTAAGTCAATATCCCATGGACTCTAACACGGCCTTCAGCAAGCACGGCCTTCAGCAAGCACATACACGCACATACACATACACGCACATACACGTACATACACGCACATACACGTAAACAAGCGTGTTTTTCAGATTCCGCTCGATTTCTCCTTATCATATTTTGGACAGAAAGAGTTTTTATCATTAAAATGCGCTCTTTTTAAAAAACATAAATCTAATTACAGAGTAATGAGCACTGGAAGTAGGCAGACTGTGAAGTGTAATGAATTGAATATGGCTTTGATCAGTTATGTTTGGGGTTGGAAAGTGCTTATTAGCCCAAATCCACTGCTGAAGGCCTTTGTAATTATGCCATTTGGACAAGAGATCTGTTTGTTAATTAGCCATTAGCATCCCCAGACAACAAGGTAGCATAAACTTGATACTGTTTGTGTGTGCATGTATGTGTGTGTGCGTGTACAGGTAAGTGTGTGTGAGTAATACATCTTTTAAAGAATGTGTGCATGAGAGTGTGTGTAAGAGTGTGTTTGTGCTGAAGATGTATTTCGGCAGAGTGAGAGAGCGGAGCTGCTCTGTTTATTGTAATGGTGATCTGAGATAATTATACTAATGCCCCCCTCCCCCCGTAATGAAGCTGATTTACAGCCATGACTCAGCAGAGGGGGCAACAGATCTCTTATCCCTCCCGTTACCAACCAAGACCCCCTGCTTATGAAGGAGGGAGAAAGAATGAATGAATCTTCTCTAAATCACCTTCACCTGAAGAGTAATTACCATTTTATATTCAGTTTTCACTCTTTCCCTTTCTCTCTCTCTCTCTCTCTCTCTCTCCATTTCTCTCTCTCTCTCCCTTTTTCTCTCTCTCTTCATCTCTCTCTCTCCCCATCTCTCTCTCCATCTCTCTCTCCATCTCTCTCTTTCTGTCTCTCCATCTCTCTCCCTCTTTATTTGTCTCTTTCTCTGTATTCACCCTAAATTTAATTGGTATTTACTCTGAATTTAATTGGTATTCTCCGTGCGACCCATGTTTGTGCCACATACAGATAGAAGAGAAAGAGAGGCACGTGATCCTGACCATGACTGTCTCACAAGAGCAGAGGCCATGTAAGCCACACAATATAACCTCTGACCTTTATAACTGCTCTATACCATTCATAAGCTTGGAACAAGGCAGATAGACAAAACCAATTACAGGGCGTGGTGAGGAATCTGACACCCATCAATTAGGAGGCAGTGTTTTGGCGGTGCTACAGTGATTGAATTAGCATACTGTTTACACGAGTAGTACCCACTTTACTCTGCATTTAATCAGCTGTACCAGCAGGGGGCAGAATCTGACTAGCACACCTGTACATTTCACTGTCAGGGTGTTTGACAAAGTGCAGCTGGACATGGGTGAGTCACATATATAGGGCACTGCTACAGTGGTGGGGGGGGGGGGGGTTGTTCTGTCACTGAGCTGTTTCTAAAAAGGGGGGGGGGGGGGGGGGTAATTTATTGTTCCTCTGCTCTGTTCTCTGAGTCAAAATCACAGAACCCTCATATCACCAGCAGGCCAGGCCTGCCCCCTAGAGGTGTGAAGGTGTAACTGCATCATCCACCATCACCATAAGCACACTGAGCCCAAGTCTGAGTCCTGAGAAGCGATGAGAGTCTGCCCCGGTAGCGTGCGTGTAACTGCAACATGTGTGTAACGGCAACATGCTTGTAAAGGCAACATACATGTAATTGCAGCATGTGTGTAACGGCAACATGTTTGTAACTGTAACTTTGCATAAGCGGATTTCTGACTTTCTCCCTGAGCATTCTTTTACTCAGAGTTTCATACATGTGGTCCCAGGTGAGTTAAATCTCTGGCCAATCAGTGGCATTAATCGAATAAATTAACTATCAGGTTGAAAAGAAAAGCAGTGGTACAACTGGCCTCTCGGGCCAGATTTGAGTATCCCTGGATTAAAGATTTAATTAACAGCCATTCACAGTCAACAACCAGAACTGCCCGTATGTCAATGATCCTTTATCACGCTCCAAAACCATCACGGGCGCGTTTGTGAGAATGTTATGTATCATGCGGCCCGGGCTGCGCTTTCATCTCTCTCAAATCCTCTCAGGTTTTTATATAGTTTATGCAATATCTCATCCCAAAAGTCCCTTCCCTCTCCATAATGCACTTATTCTTTTTTCAATCATTCCCTTTTCTACAATACTGAAAAAAAGCATTCAGCCTTTCATCTTGAACAATTTACTTTTCAAAGTGCTTATTTTTAACACTGGGGAGCAGCTATTGTACATGTACAATCATAACTAATACAAAGGAGGCATTCGAGTATATTGAGATTAAGATGGAGATGAGCTATAAAAATCACAAACGCTTGAGAACAGTAATTCAGCAGGGTCTTATGACACTTACAGTAAGTCTGAAAACTTTGGAAATGTCTTATACATGGAAACAAGGCTGTATAATGCCAATAATGTGGGGCTGCAGGAGAAGGCTGTTTCACCACTAGGCGTGGGAAGTACATACCTTGCTTCTAAATGTTCCTGAACACGGAGGCTCCATATTCTTGGTTTTAACTTTGTCCAATGTGGATTTGCATGTTTAATAAAGGCTTGTTAATGATTAGCCAACTTTAAGAAGAGTGCTTTCCCCTATTGGTCCATTCTGGTCCAGGAAACTACAGGCCTATGAGTGTAACCAGCATTGAGTTCAGGAGATGTTCTGAGGCAGGTTTGAGAAAATCATTCTGGGTATTTATTTCCAATGTTTGTCATGACGTCACTCTTGCTGTATTTACTGGTTAATGACCTGATCCTGGGTTTCCATTCAAACCTTGGACAGGCTACATACACCAGACTTAAACAAACCTTTATTTGAATGCGCGTTTTAACTTTGATCTTGATATGCTTGATTGCTGTCATGTTTATATATTTTATTGCTTTGATGTTGATATCTGTTATGGCTTTGATGTTGATATCTGTTATGGCTTTGTTGTTGGTATTTTTTATCTCTTTGATATGCGTGATTCTGCTTGTTGGTGCTGTAAACTCCACCAGATTGGACAGGCCACTCTTGGTCAGATGCATAATCCATCTGTGATAAAGGAGAGGTTCACTTTTTTTCAACCCAGACCTTATTGAAATGTTGTTTCCCACCATTTATAATTGTATAAATATAGGAGCACACTGAGCTGCTTCCGGCTTGGATGGAGCCAAGAGAAGGGATTAGCGCAAGTGAAATTAAGTCAATACAACCTGATAGAAAGCACGGTTTGAAACCCAGTTTTTGGAAGAATATATAAAGACATGTCTGAGCATACTGTGAGTTTCCTAAAAGATTGCCCCATTGCACTGTGTTTAAGCCCACGGAGAAGCTGCAGCAGAGGGGTAGGTTTCTCAGTACTGAAGCTATCAGTGAGGTTGTGCTGTGCACGGTTATAAATAATGGAAAACAACTTTCAATAAGGTCTGGGTTGAAAATAAAGTGAAGCTATCTTTTAAGCTAACTTCTTCTTCTGTGGTGTTCGCAGTGCCAGGTTCTGATTGGTTAGAGCCATAGGTCACATTCCTCCGCAGGTGGAACACTGGGGACCAAAGTCCCTGGGGCTCAAATGAAGGAGTGTAGAGAGATACGCATATCAGTGCTAATAAGAACTTCTTTAAGACTGACCCACAGGTTACACACACATATACTCACAAACACGCACATACAGTACATCCATATAGAGAGAAACACCCACACACACACACACACACACACATTCGAACACACACACACACACACAAACACACATATAAATATACACACACTCTCCCTGTCTTTCTCTATCTCTCTCTCTCATTCTCTCTCTCTCACACACACGCATATACGTAACACACTTAAACACACATGCACACTCTCGCAAACACCCTTTATTTTGGACACAGAAAGCTAGTTGTGTTTATTGTCCTGACGGTACATAGTTTACATTTATCTCTCACATTCAAACAGACACTCCCCCAGCAGGAGGAGGAGCTCAGTAAATGTGCTGTACTTATTACACCTGTTTACCTGTGTCTCTCGCAGACCAGCGCAGATACCAGCGTTCACCTGTCTCCTACCCAATGCCAACAATACTGCTCAGGTGAGCTTAACACACACACTCAACACGCTACACAGGTGAGCTTAACACACACACTCAACACACTACACAAGTGTGCTTAACACACACTCAACACACTACACAAGTGTGCTTAACACACACTCAACACACTACACAAGTGTGCTTAACACACACTCAACACGCTGCACAGGTGAGCTTAACACACACACTCAACACACTGCACAGGTGAGCTTAACACACACACTCAACACGCTGCACAGGTGAGCTTAACACACACAGTCAACACACTGCACATGTGAGCTTAACACACACACTCAACACACTACACAAGTGTACTTAACACACACTCAACACACTGCACATGTGAGTTTAACACACACACTCAACACACTACACAGATGAGCTTAACACAACCATATGAAAAACAGCACTCACAACACAGCTGAGCGCCGGAGAGGAGGAGTAACACAGCCCAGAAACACACATCCTACAGTTTTCTATATTAGTATATTTACATTTGTGTAGTGTAAGTACTGGTTTAAATATGGTGTTGTGAAAATTAGGACTTATCGACATTTTAATTAATTTTTATTTATGATGTATATTTTTTTATTGTAGTATATTTTTATTGTAGTATATAATAATTATACTGAAACATAACCACAGCATGTCAGTTCTGATTAATATAAGATTTTATAGTGACGCTTGTCCATTCTAATGACAAATTATGGCAGCATTCAGTTGTGAGAAGAGCATAGCAGTGTTTGAATGGTTATAATAACATCAGTAATCAGCTGCATAGTGTTCTCTGTGCTACGCTGGAAATGTGTCCTCAGCATCCAACAACGTTACACCAATGTTCCTGAGCACGGACGTAGAAACCGCCTATCCCTCCCTCCCAAAAAATTCTGTAAAGGAGAACCGAGCAGCTTGTACTAACACATGACTGAGCAAGGCTAAGCAACTCTTTAATAGAGCAGGTCTGAGCAGCTCTTTAATAGAGCAGGTCTGAGCAGCTCTTTAATGAAGCAGCATGATCAGTTTGAGCAGCTCTGTAATAGAGCAGGCTTGAGCAAGTTTGAGCAGGTTCGAGTGGCTCTTTAAAAGAACATGCTTGAGCAGGCTTGAGCAGGTTCGAGTAGCTCTTTAATAGAACAAGCTTGAGCAGGCTTGAGCAGGTTCGAGTAGCTCTTTAATAGAACATGCTTGAGCAGGTTCGAGTAGCTCTTTAATAGAACAAGCTTGAGCAGGCTTGAGCAGGTTCGAGTAGCTCTTTAATAGAACATGCTTGAGCAGGCTTGAGCAGGTTCGAGTAGCTCTTTAATAGAACAAGCTTGAGCAGGCTTGAGCAGGTTCGAGTAGCTCTTTAATAGAACATGCTTGAGCAGGCTTGAGCAGGTTCAAGTGGCTCTTTAAAAAAACATGCTTGAGCAGGTTCGAGCAGCTCTTTAATAAAACATGCTTGAGCACGTTCGAGCAGCTCTTTAATAGAACATGCTTGAGCAGGGTTGAGCAGGTTCGAGTAGCTCTTTAAAAGAACATGCTTGAGCAGGGTTGAGCAGGTTCGAGTAGCTCTTTAAAAGAACATGCTTGAGCAGCATTGAGCAGGCTTAAGCAGGTCTGCAATAGAACAGGCTTGAGCAATTTGAGTAGCTCTGTAATAGAACAGGCTTGAGCAGGTTTGATAGCAAGAGCTCATAATAACTCTGTACTCTGTGTGCAGGATGTTGACGAGCACTTTGCTGATCCTGGCCGTGACTGGTACGACTCTTCCCCTCCTCTTCTCGCCTCAGACTAAACTAAAATACCTCTTCATTCATTTCTGATCTGTTCTTATTGTGATTTTGGGCTCACCGGTGTGGGGTTCTCTTGTTATAAAAATGCAATGATAAGTGAAGTGTGGTGTATGTGATGATAAGCTTACCTGTGTGGTGTAATGTATGTGATGATTAGTTACCTGTGTGGTGTGATGTATGTGATGATTAGTTACCTGTGTGGTGTAATGTATGTGATGATTAGTTACCTGTGTGGTGTAATGTATGTGATGATTAGTTACCTGTGTGGTGTGATGTATGTGATGATTAGTTACCTGTGTGGTGTAATGTATGTGATGATTAGTTACCTGTGTGGTGTGATGTATGTGATGATTAGTTACCTGTGTGGTGTGATGTATGTGATGATTAGTTACCTGTGTGGTGTAATGTATGTGATGATTAGTTACCTGTGTGGTGTGATGTATGTGATGATTAGTTACCTGTGTGGTGTGATGTATGTGATGATTAGTTACCTGTGTGGTGTAATGTATGTGATGATTAGTTACCTGTGTGGTGTAATGTATGTGATGATTAGTTACCTGTGTGGTGTAATGTATGTGATGATTAGTTACCTGTGTGGTGTGATGTATGTGATGATTAGTTACCTGTGTGGTGTGATGTATGTGATGATTAGTTACCTGTGTGGTGTAATGTATGTGATGATTAGTTACCTGTGTGGTGTAATGTATGTGATGATTAGTTACCTGTGTGGTGTAATGTATGTGATGATTAGTTACCTGTGTGGTGTAATGTATGTGATGATTAGTTACCTGTGTGGTGTAATGTATGTGATGATTAGTTACCTGTGTGGTGTAATGTATGTGATGATTAGTTACCTGTGTGGTGTGATGTATGTGATGATTAGTTACCTGTGTGGTGTAATGTATGTGATGATTAGTTACCTGTGTGGTGTGATGTATGTGATGATTAGTTACCTGTGTGGTGTGATGTATGTGATGATTAGTTACCTGTGTGGTGTAATGTATGTGATGATTAGTTACCTGTGTGGTGTAATGTATGTGATGATTAGTTACCTGTGTGGTATGATGTATGTGATGATTAGTTACCTGTGTGGTGTGATGTATGTGATGATTAGTTACCTGTGTGGTGTAATGTATGTGATGATTAGTTACCTGTGTGGTGTGATGTATGTGATGATTAGTTACCTGTGTGGTGTGATGTATGTGATGATTAGTTACCTGTGTGGTGTAATGTATGTGATGATTAGTTACCTGTGTGATGTAATGTATGTGATGATTAGTTACCTGTGTGGTGTAATGTATGCAATGATAAGCTTACCTGTGTGGTGTAATGTATGCAATGATAAGCTTACCTGTGTGGTGTAATGTATGTGATGATTAGTTACCTGTGTGGTATGATGTATGTGATGATTAGTTACCTGTGTGGTATGATGTATGTGATGATTAGTTACCTGTGTGGTGTAATGTATGCGATGATAAGCTTACCTGTGTGGTGTGATGTATGTGATGATTAGTTACCTGTGTGGTGTAATGTATGTGATGATTAGTTACCTGTGTGGTGTGATGTATGTGATGATTAGTTACCTGTGTGGTGTAATGTATGTGATGATTAGTTACCTGTGTGGTGTAATGTATGTGATGATTAGTTACCTGTGTGATGTAATGTATGTGATGATAAGATTACCTGTGTGGTGTAATGTATGTGATGATTAGTTACCTGTGTGGTGTGATGTATGTGATGATTAGTTACCTGTGTGGTGTAATGTATGTGATGATTAGTTACCTGTGTGGTGTAATGTATGTGATGATTAGTTACCTGTGTGGTGTAATGTATGTGATGATTAGTTACCTGTGTGGTGTAATGTATGTGATGATTAGTTACCTGTGTGGTGTGATGTATGTGATGATTAGTTACCTGTGTGGTGTGATGTATGTGATGATTAGTTACCTGTGTGGTGTAATGTATGTGATGATAAGATTACCTGTGTGGTGTGATGTATGTGATGATTAGTTACCTGTGTGGTGTAATGTATGTGATGATAAGATTACCTGTGTGGTGTAATGTATGTGATGATTAGTTACCTGTGTGGTGTGATGTATGTGATGATTAGTTACCTGTGTGGTGTAATGTATGTGATGATTAGTTACCTGTGTGGTGTAATGTATGTGATGATTAGTTACCTGTGTGGTGTAATGTATGTGATGATTAGTTACCTGTGTGGTGTAATGTATGTGATGATTAGTTACCTGTGTGGTGTGATGTATGTGATGATTAGTTACCTGTGTGGTGTGATGTATGTGATGATTAGTTACCTGTGTGGTGTAATGTATGTGATGATAAGATTACCTGTGTGGTGTGATGTATGTGATGATTAGTTACCTGTGTGGTGTAATGTATGTGATGATAAGATTACCTGTGTGGTGTAATGAATGTGATGATTAGTTACCTGTGTGGTGTGGTGTATGTGATGATAAGCTTACCTGTGTGGTGTAATGTATGTGATGATTAGTTACCTGTGTGGTGTAATGTATGTGATGATTAGTTACCTGTGTGGTGTAATGTATGTGATGATTAGTTACCTGTGTGGTGTGATGTATGTGATGATTAGTTACCTGTGTGGTGTGATGTATGTGATGATTAGTTACCTGTGTGGTGTGATGTATGTGATGATTAGTTACCTGTGTGGTGTAATGTATGTGATGATTAGTTACCTGTGTGGTGTAATGTATGTGATGATTAGTTACCTGTGTGGTGTAATGTATGTGATGATTAGTTACCTGTGTGGTGTAATGTATGTGATGATTAGTTACCTGTGTGGTGTAATGTATGTGATGATTAGTTACCTGTGTGGTGTAATGTATGTGATGATTAGTTACCTGTGTGGTGTAATGTATGTGATGATTAGTTACCTGTGTGGTGTAATGTATGTGATGATTAGTTACCTGTGTGGTGTAATGTATGTGATGATTAGTTACCTGTGTGGTGTGATGTATGTGATGATTAGTTACCTGTGTGGTGTGATGTATGTGATGATTAGTTACCTGTGTGGTGTAATGTATGTGATGATTAGTTACCTGTGTGGTGTGATGTATGTGATGATTAGTTACCTGTGTGGTATGATGTATGTGATGATTAGTTACCTGTGTGGTGTGATGTATGTGATGATTAGTTACCTGTGTGGTGTGATGTATGTGATGATTAGTTACCTGTGTGGTGTAATGTATGTGATGATTAGTTACCTGTGTGGTGTGATGTATGTGATGATTAGTTACCTGTGTGGTGTAATGTATGTGATGATTAGTTACCTGTGTGGTGTGATGTATGTGATGATTAGTTACCTGTGTGGTGTAATGTATGTGATGATTAGTTACCTGTGTGGTGTAATGTATGTGATGATTAGTTACCTGTGTGGTGTGATGTATGTGATGATTAGTTACCTGTGTGGTGTAATGTATGTGATGATTAGTTACCTGTGTGGTGTGATGTATGTGATGATTAGTTACCTGTGTGGTGTGATGTATGTGATGATTAGTTACCTGTGTGGTGTAATGTATGTGATGATTAGTTACCTGTGTGGTGTGATGTATGTGATGATTAGTTACCTGTGTGGTGTAATGTATGTGATGATTAGTTACCTGTGTGGTGTGATGTATGTGATGATTAGTTACCTGTGTGGTGTAATGTATGTGATGATTAGTTACCTGTGTGGTGTAATGTATGTGATGATTAGTTACCTGTGTGGTGTGATGTATGTGATGATTAGTTACCTGTGTGGTGTAATGTATGTGATGATTAGTTACCTGTGTGGTGTGATGTATGTGATGATTAGTTACCTGTGTGGTGTAATGTATGTGATGATTAGTTACCTGTGTGGTGTGATGTATGTGATGATTAGTTACCTGTGTGGTGTGATGTATGTGATGATTAGTTACCTGTGTGGTGTAATGTATGTGATGATTAGTTACCTGTGTGGTGTGATGTATGTGATGATTAGTTACCTGTGTGGTGTAATGTATGTGATGATTAGTTACCTGTGTGGTGTGATGTATGTGATGATTAGTTACCTGTGTGGTGTGATGTATGTGATGATTAGTTACCTGTGTGGTGTGATGTATGTGATGATTAGTTACCTGTGTGGTGTGATGTATGTGATGATTAGTTACCTGTGTGGTGTAATGTATGTGATGATTAGTTACCTGTGTGGTGTAATGTATGTGATGATAAGCTTACCTGTGTGGTGTAATGTATGTGATGATTAGTTACCTGTGTGGTGTAATGTATGTGATGATTAGTTACCTGTGTGGTGTAATGTATGTGATGATTAGTTACCTGTGTGGTATGATGTATGTGATGATTAGTTACCTGTGTGGTGTAATGTATGTGATGATTAGTTACCTGTGTGGTGTAATGTATGTGATGATTAGTTACCTGTGTGGTGTGATGTATGTGATGATTAGTTACCTGTGTGGTGTAATGTATGTGATGATTAGTTACCTGTGTGGTGTGATGTATGTGATGATTAGTTACCTGTGTGGTGTGATGTATGTGATGATTAGTTACCTGTGTGGTGTAATGTATGTGATGATTAGTTACCTGTGTGGTGTAATGTATGTGATGATTAGTTACCTGTGTGGTGTAATGTATGTGATGATTAGTTACCTGTGTGGTGTGATGTATGTGATGATTAGTTACCTGTGTGGTGTAATGTATGTGATGATTAGTTACCTGTGTGGTGTGATGTATGTGATGATTAGTTACCTGTGTGGTGTAATGTATGTGATGATTAGTTACCTGTGTGGTGTAATGTATGTGATGATTAGTTACCTGTGTGGTGTGATGTATGTGATGATTAGTTACCTGTGTGGTGTAATGTATGTGATGATAAGCTTACCTGTGTGGTGTAATGTATGTGATGATTAGTTACCTGTGTGGTGTAATGTATGTGATGATTAGTTACCTGTGTGGTGTGATGTATGTGATGATTAGTTACCTGTGTGGTGTAATATATGTGATGATTAGTTACCTGTGTGGTATGATATATGTGATGATTAGTTACCTGTGTGGTGTGATGTATGTGATGATTAGTTACCTGTGTGGTGTGATGTATGTGATGATTAGTTACCTGTGTGGTGTGATGTATGTGATGATTAGTTACCTGTGTGGTGTAATATATGTGATGATTAGTTACCTGTGTGGTATGATGTATGTGATGATTAGTTACCTGTGTGGTGTGATGTATGTGATGATTAGTTACCTGTGTGGTGTAATGTATGTGATGATTAGTTACCTGTGTGGTGTAATGTATGTGATGATTAGTTACCTGTGTGGTGTGATGTATGTGATGATAAGCTTACCTGTATGGTGCAGTCACAGGTCTCCACGCTCTGCCCTTGCCTCTACGGGACGATACCTTCAGTCCGCTCCAGGTCCACGCTGCTGTTCCAGAGGAGTTCCGCAGGCAGGGGACCCAGCCTTCTCGCCCACACATAGTGGACCTGCGCTCAGGCCTGCTGCTGAACCAGCTGAGTGAGATGGACAGAAGAGTCAGCCACGGTACGAAATGCCCCTGCCAATAAGCATGGCTGTGTGTGCATGCGTGTCTGTCTGTGTGTGTGTGTGTGTGTGTGTGTCTATCTGTCTGTGTGTGTGTGTGTGTCTGTCTGTGTGTGTGTGTGTGTCTGTCTGTCTGTGTGTGTCTGTCTGTCTGTCTGTCTGTGTGCATGTGCGTGCATAAGCACGTTATAACATTGCCTCTCTCTGTCTCTTTCTGTCTCTCTCTATCTCCATCACTTTCTCTCTCTTTCTCTCTCTCTCTATCTCCATCACTCTCTCGCTCTCTCTCTCAGATTACTATGTTCCGTACGCTGTAGACCAGTTTCGGCAGGGTACGCAGAACTCTCACGCGGTCCTGGTGGATCTGCGCACTGGGCTGCCCAACGAGATAATGGGAGAGATGCAGAGGAACGTGGGAAACAGTGAGTCGGGATGGGCTGTTATAGTCCTGACTGTGTCTATCCGTGCTGTAATAGTCCTGGCTGTGTCTCTCTGTGCTGTTATAGTCCTGACTGTGTCTCCCTGTGCTGTTATAGTCCTGGCTGTGTCTCTCTGTGCTGTTATCGTCCTGACTGTGTCTCTCTGTGCTGTAATAGTCCTGGCTGTGCCTCTCTGTGCTGTTATCGTCCTGACTGTGTCTCTCTGTGCTGTTATAGTCCTGACTGTGTGCTGTTATAGTCCTGGCTGTGTCTCTCTGTGCTGTTATAGTTCAGACTGTGTCTCTCTGTGCTGATATAGTCCTGACTGTGTGCTGTTATAGTCCTGGCTGTGTCTCTTTGTACTGTTATAGTCCTGACTGTGTCTCCCTGTGCTGTTATAGTCCTGGCTGTGTCTCTGTGCTGTTATAGTCCTGGCTGTGTCTCTCTGTGCTGTAATAGTTCTGACTGTGTCTCTCTGTGCTGTTATAGTCCTGGCTGTGCCTCTCTGTGCTGTTCATTTATTTCATTTATTTGTTTATTTAGACGGGACAATGCATATTAATGAACACTACATAAAGCAGTGTAAATACACCGGATTTAGCAAATATGCTAATTTCCATCCGCAGTCCCCACACAAAACATCAAACAAGGAAACAAGCATGAAACATACATAACAACAATACACATATACAGGTGTGAACCTCTCTAAAATTTAGCAGCGTTTTTGAAGGCAATACAGATTTGTATCTAAAGTGACTTGTGCATAAAGTGCAGTATTTCTTTCAGATAATACATGATTCAAGTATACAGGATACGCTGTTAAAGTGCACTGTGCTATTTGATTAGACATGGTAATACATGATTCAAGTATACAGGATACGCTGTTAAAGTGCACTGTGCTATTTGATTATACATGGTAATACATGATTCAAGTATACAGGATACGCTATACGTTATAGTCCTGACTGTGTCTCTCTGTGCTGTTATAGTCCTGACTGTGTCTCTCTGTGCTGTTATAGTCCTGGCTGTGTCTCTCTGTGCTGTAATAGTTCTGACTGTGTCTCTCTGTGCTGTTATAGTCCTGGCTGTGCCTCTCTGTGCTGTTATAGTCCTGACTGTGTCTCTCTGTGCTGTTATAGTCCTGACTGTGTCTCTCTGTGCTGGTATAGTCCTGACTGTGTCTCTCTGTGCTGTTATAGTCCTGACTGTGTGTTGTTATAGTCCTGACTGTGTCTCTCTGTGCTGTTATAGTCCTGACTGTGTCTCTCTGTGCTGATATAGTCCTGACTGTGTCTCTCTGTGCTGTTATAGTCCTGACTGTGTCTCTCTGTGCTGTTATAGTCCTGGCTGTGTCTCTCTGTGCTGTTATAGTCCTGACTGTGTCTCTCTGTGCTGTTATAGTCCTGACTGTGTCTCTCTGTGCTGTTATAGTCCTGACTGTGTCTCTCTGTGCTGTTATAGTCCTGGCTGTGCCTCTCTGTGCTGTTATAGTCCTGACTGTGTCTCTCTGTGCTGTAATAGTCCTGACTGTGTCTCTCTGTGCTGTTATAGTCCTGGCTGTGTCTCTCTGTGCTGTTATAGTCCTGACTGTGTGCTGTTATAGTCCTGGCTGTGTCTCTCTGTGCTGATATAGTCCTGACTGTGTCTCTCTGTGCTGGTATAGTCCTGACTGTGTCTCTCTGTGCTGTTATAGTCCTGGCTGTGTCTCTCTGTGCTGTTATAGTCCTGACTGTGTCTCTATGTGCTGTTATAGTCCTGACTGTGTGTTGTTATAGTCCTGACTGTGTCTCTCTGTGCTGTTATAGTCCTGACTGTGTCTCTCTGTGCTGATATAGTCCTGACTGTGTCTCTCTGTGCTGTTATAGTCCTGACTGTGTCTCTCTGTGCTGATATAGTCCTGACGGTGTCTCTCTGTGCTGTTATAGTCCTGACTGTGTCTGTGCTGTTATAGTCCTGACTGTGTCTCTCTGTGCCGTTATAGTCCTGACTGTGTCTCTCTGTGCTGTTATAGTCCTGACTGTGTCTCTCTGTGCTGTAATAGTCCTGACTGTGTCTCTCTGTGCTGTTATAGTCCTGGCTGTGTCTCTCTGTGCTGTTATAGTCCTGACTGTGTGCTGTTATAGTCCTGGCTGTGTCTCTCTGTGCTGATATAGTCCTGACTGTGTCTCTCTGTGCTGGTATAGTCCTGACTGTGTCTCTCTGTGCTGTTATAGTCCTGGCTGTGTCTCTCTGTGCTGTTATAGTCCTGACTGTGTCTCTCTGTGCTGTTATAGTCCTGACTGTGTGCTGTTATAGTCCTGACTGTGTCTCTCTGTGCTGTAATAGTCCTGACTGTGTCTCTCTGTGCTGTTATAGTCCTGGCTGTGTCTCTCTGTGCTGTTATAGTCCTGACTGTGTGCTGTTATAGTCCTGGCTGTGTCTCTCTGTGCTGATATAGTCCTGACTGTGTCTCTCTGTGCTGTAATAGTCCTGGCTGTGCCTCTCTGTGCTGTTATAGTCCTGACTGTGTCTCTCTGTGCTGTTATAGTCCTGGCTGTGTCTCTCTGTGCTGTT
>CM040397.1:107244232-107474232 GCA_022702515.1 Ilyophis sp. 1 JC-2022 | reverse complement strand
ATCAGTCTGTACTAAGTGGGGTATTTGTGTGTCTGTGCTGAGTGGGTATCAGTCTGTACTAAGTGGGGTATCTGTGTGTATGTAGTCTGTACTGAGTGGGTATCAGTCTGTAATAAGTGGGGTATCTGTGTGTATGTAGTCTGTACTGAGTGGATTATCTCTATGCTGCAGTCCTCCTGCAAACAGCTGGCTCTTGAGGGACACCTGGCCTCTGTCACCAGCTCTGACCTGCACTCCCATCTCGCTGCCATGGTAATGGAGGCAAGCAACGGCCCTGTCTTAACATGGCTGGGAGGAGCTCTGCAGGTGAGATAGCTCCACTCTGCCACCTGTCAATCACAAAATCAAATTTCCAAAGAGCTAGAAGAACAGTCATTTCTCACTGTTTGTGTGTGTGCGTGTGTCTGTGTGTGTGTGTGTGTATGTCCGCGTTTGTTTGTGTTTATGTGTGTATTCCAGGTTGATAAATTCCAGTGGATAGATGGCTCTTCCTGGGACTACAGTGACTGGATGCCGGGACAGCAGCAGGAGGGTGGTGATGGCGGGCGGTGCCTGGAGATGTTCCGTGTTGGTGAGTTTGATCTTCTGCCCCATTAAGAGACCGCACCGTATTAATTAGCAGGTTACACATCGCACAGCAGCACTGCAGCTCCGTATTCATTAGCAGGTTACACATCGCGCAGCAGCACTGTATCTCCATATTCATTAGCAGGTTACACATCGCGCAGCAGCACTGCAGCTCCGTATTCATTAGCAGGTTACACATCGCGCAGCAGCACTGCAGCTCCGTATTCATTAGCAGGTTACACATCGCACAGCAGCACTGCAGCTCCGTATTCATTAGCAGGTTACACATCGCACAGCAGCACTGCAGCTCCGTATTCATTAGCAGGTTACACATCGCGCAGCAGCACTGTATCTCCGTATTCATTAGCAGGTTACACATCGCGCAGGCAGCAATAAGTATTTACAGCACACGCTTATCGCATTGGAGCACATTATCAATGCAGCCCGATAAAGCTGAGATCTCAATGTTCTCATGCAATGGGCAGAGTTCAGCTGGAAATTGAACATGGTGCTGCTGATCACTATTAATGGAAGGTCAGTGTTCTGGACACCTCTCTCAACGCTTGAGCAACAGGTTATAAGCCCAGTTTCACATTGTGGGAGAAATGAGAAACAGCAAAAAGTGAAAATGTGTATAAGAGTATATGTATGTGTGTGTGCATGTGTGTGTGTGTGCACGTGTGTGTGTGTGTGTGTGCACGTGTGTGTGTGTGTGTGTGTGCACGTGTGTGTGTGTGTGTGTGTGTGTGTGTGCACGTGTGTGTGTGTGTGCATATATATGTATGTGTATGTCTGTACATATGTACAGTATATACTGTATGTGTGTGTATAATATGTTTGTGTGTGTGTTTATCATGTGTATGTCTGTACATATGTACAGTATATACTGTATGTGTGTGTATAATATGTTTGTGTGTGTGTGTGTATCATTAGAGACTTGAGGGTGTGGATGTGTGTGTATCTTTAGAGAATTGAGGATGTGTGTGTGCGCGCGCGCGCGTGTGTGTGTGTGTGTGTGTAAATGTTTATAAGTGTGTTTGTTCTTTGTTCATGTATGGCTCTTTTTGCAGATGAGAGATGGTGGAGTGCTGCTGACTGTGATCATCAGAAACCCTACATCTGCTCTTACCCCCTCACTGCCTGAAGATGTGACCACAAATTTATCTTCAATTATATTAAAAAAACTGCCAAATGTTTTCAATGCTTACTTATGATTACATTTAAAGCAAAGCAATATTTCCTGAACAATAAATTCACTAAGAAGCTATAAAATGGCTTTTTGGCTTGCTCTTCAACCAAAACAGCAGTCTAATACTGCCCCCTGTAGTCCAGTTAGAAATTTGCAGCACTGATTTATTGTGGCCAGTAGTCCACCTCTCCTAATTTCTATATGTGTAAATGTATTATTATTATTAGTTGTAGTAGTAGTAGTACGCTGCAAAAAACTTTTAAAATATATATATTAATCTTATATTTAGACTTTATAATCTCATTTCTGTTACTTTTTTGCTAAATAAGATAAACTATCTGCCAGTGGGGTGAGATAGTTTTACTCATTTCAAGATTTGCCAGTGGGGTAAGATAATTTCACTTATCAAAAAAAAAGTTACTTAAAACAAGCTAATATTTTCTATTTTTGAGACAAAAATAAAAAATAAAAAATTCTCATTACAAGACTAAAACACTTGACTTTTTTGCAGTTTAGTAACATCTGTGAGTAGCAATTTAACAGATTTCCCATGAAATATACACAAATCCACACAAACACACAAACACACACAGAGAGTGTTTAACCTGTAGGTGCCTTTTGTGACTGAGGAGCCCTGGCTGTGTGTGCCCCCGACACTGTTCATTGTATGCCACAGTTCCTTTTTGGCTCTTTTAACGCGCAAGCTGGCCACTTGTGTCTCGTTCACACCAGTTCCATTTGTACTGCTCTCCCATGCGTTTTCAAACAAGGCTCGTTTTGTTTGACAAATGTAATTTGTTCCAGTCGTAAGATAAACAAATGTTTTTTTCACATACATTCTGAAGTAATTAAAACTTTTGTTGTTGATATTGCTTCACTGTAAAACCCAGGAGTTCTGTTTACTCAAATGGTTTGAGGAAATAAATTGCTTTGAACCATTTGCATAGGGCAGTTTAATCTGTTAAAATATGAACTGATCCCAGTCAGAAAAAGAACGGCACATACAGCTTCAGCAAGCAGACCCCACGTGGGGGTGGGGGGGGGGGGGGGGGCATTGTTGTTTTTATTGTTTTTGATGATGAGAAGAACAACAACAACAACAACAGCTTTCTGAAAATTCTACTCTTAAATATCTATTAAAATAACTCATTGTGGAGTATAGTTCTGGGGGGGAAATAACACAACCTGCACACACGCTTTAAGAATATATCCATTGGATATGAGCTTTTTTCTCACACAAGCAATGCAAGCTGGCATTTTCATCAACCACCACATATACTGTTGCAATGCAAATGATCTGAGATACATTGTCAACAAGCCCCTGCTGAAGCAGGAAATCTAAATTGAAAAAATCTAATCAAAATGTATCTATTTAGCGCATTTCAAAAACAATTGTCACAATACGCTTCACATAAAACCCTGGCCTAAACCCCCACAAGAGCAAGCCAAAGCTGGGACGGGGGAAACAAACGCGGCAGGGGAAAACAAAACTCACTCTACACAGTACACTTCACATTATAGGGAAGCATCCAACCGGCTTTTGTGATCATTGTCAGATACCAGAAACTGTAGAGCACGTGCTTGTTAGTCGCAGGAAATATGTATCAGAGAGAAAGGACATGATGGAAGAAATTAAAAGAGTAGGGATAACAGGAGCAGGAGTAAAGAATATTCTGGAGTGTGGTGGAAGCGAACAAAGGCGGAAGATGATTGGCCAGCTTCCTGAGAACAGGACTGATGAGGAAAATATTAAATACTGGACAATATAAGAATTAACTAAAACCAGAAGATGGCAGTAGTGCAACATTAAGGATGCAGCTGCCGTTAAAAACCAAAGAAGAAGAAGAAGAAGGGTATCCGTTAAGAATTGGCGCTGCACAGATCCATATACCATTTGGATGGTATAGTCAAAAACACAAATTATTAACTGTGGTTGATTTATGCAGTAAATCTGTGAAGTGCATTGTTCAATTTCGGTGTTTAAAAATATTATTTCTATCAGAATGGTGGGAACCAGAACAAATCGTACCGAAGAAAGAGAATGCATTCTTTGATCATTAAAAAAAAAATCGAGTGCATTGTGGTATGCCGAAGTCTTCCTGGCTCTAGAGGATTCTGGGATTTTGGAGGTCCTCGTTGCTCGCGCTCAGTGTCATGGCGACCGACATCGAACAAATTTTCCGGGATTTCGTTATGAATAAAATCAAAGAAATTGAAGACGAAGGTCAGCATACTGGGTAAATATGTGTTTAGAAGGTAGTTGTAGCGGAACGTGGATGACTAGACAGGTACTTTGAATGGGGTAGAGATTTATTTCAGGCAATGATCTTTCTAGTTGAAAGCACAGGCCGGTGCGGGATGGCAGACTACGGCGTGCCTTGTTGTGTTTGTACCTGCTAGTTATATATTATATAAGCTCCTAAGTAGCGTCCCTGCGATGTAATTAGTTATACAGCGATTGATGCGAAAATGGGCGGTTGCGAGATAACCATCTAACGTTAGTTTAAAACGGGTTAACGTTATAGTGAGCTTCCAAGAAATCAAACTTTGTATAACGTTATCGCCTGTGCTAGCTAGTCGGTGTACATTAGTTTATTCATTTTAGCAACAAATGTAGCTAGCTAGCTAGCTTGCTAACGTTAGTTATCCATCTAACGTTAGCTAGCTAACTGTTTTCCATCTACTGGAGACGCACGTTTTAAATATTTATATATATATATATATATTATATATAGTTTCAAACAAAACATCCGAGCTCCAGTTCTAACGTTATGTACATCGTGGGCCAATTAGTCCCCCGACCACTTTCTTAAATGGGTTTGTCCACTAGCTGCTACTCCATTAGCTTTGTTCGCGGTCCCCTTTTTTTTTTTGCGCCATATTGTCTCATCGGTTAGCCTAGCTACCTAGCAGGCTAATCACCAGTCAATAGACTTTTATGTGCAAGTTAACCCATGTGGTTATATTGATTTAATATATCGTTATGCGCGCTTAAATAAAGTTGGCTAACGTTAATTGATTAATGCATTTAGATTCGAACATCCACATTATACTCTGGTAACGTTGGCTAACTGTGGCTTGCGCTGGTTTGAGGCCTAAAGTAAGCGGCTGTAAGGCTGGGTGGGGAGCGGGGATCGCGCTGGTATGAGGCCTAAAGTAAGCGGCTGTAAGGCTGGGTGGGGAGCGGGGAACGCGCTGTGTTATGCGCTGGTATGAGGCCTAAAGTAAGCGGCTGTAACGCTGGGTGGGGAGCGGGGAACGCGACGCACCGAGCCGCTCAGGCGGGGTGTAGTAGTGCAGCGCTCTGGGGCGGTGAGCCGAGCAGGCCGCAGCCATTCCGCTCAGGAGACGGTAGTAAAGGTGATTTGCAGTTATGCAGTTGAGATGGGGAGCAGCACACAGGGCCCGTGCGATCGCAGTTCCGGGGAGATGGGAGTTTATCTCCTATCTATTGTTGTGCTACAGGTGGAGGGCGACATCGATGCAGCGTCCATTTAATCTGCAGCCTGTTCAAGTTCAAGTTTTCAGTACATATTCATGCGTAATAGATTAACAATAGCGTTACCTATGCTAACATTTTATTGTGGGCTGTTTGGTGGCAATGAGTATATAACGTTATGTGTTCTGGCGCAGAACTAGTATTGACGGTACACTAATGACGTTGATGTAACGTTTACGTAAAGTCCACGAAAATATTATTTGATAGCTAGCTAGCCAGTTAGCACATGGTTGATGGTTGAAGTCGTGTATTTAGCGAACGTTCGGACTGTACGGTGCGAATAAACGGCTCGAGCTGTTGACTCATTTTTAATCTGCTGCCAATGAACTCCGAACCAGATTCCGCCAGAGCGAGAGCACACTTTGCCTCGAGCTGTTGCACACCTCGCCTAGCAGCGCGCGATAGCGGAGGCTTGACGGTGTGTGTCAGTGTTCGCTCAGCTAACGTAGGTTTAAGTGTCATAACGTCGGGACTGGGGTGTAATGTTTGCATGTGTGCTAGTTTTTCCTACCAAGGCGCCATAATGTATTTTAATCTCAAATATGTTTTAGGCCTGATTAATCGAAGTTCCGTTTAATCCCACCTGTGACCCGATTAAACCATTGTTAGAATCTCATTAAATTTCGGATGACAGTCCGTCAGCTTTCAGTTTTACAGGTTGAAATGTTCTCATGTATTGGTGTTCATTTTCTATTCTTACACCGTGTGAGTAATACAATGCCTTTATGGTTGGCGTGTTTATTCGCAACGGTCCAGCATATGTAAAATGCTATAATATGCTATGATGTTCCCGCTCATGACTGTTCTCCTGTGTCTGTAGATGAAATGTGTCCAGTTTTTCTGATGTTGTAACAAGCTCCTGACATTGTGTGATTGCAAAATTAACTGCCTTCTTAATGCTCAAGTCTCCTAGATTGGGTCTGAGGTTACTCTGTGGAAGGCAAATCTGTACTTTGCACTGCCTGTGTTTTGGGTAAACAGTGAGTGTGTATCAACTGTGAGGATAGTCTGCTCTGATTGCACATTGTGTGAATTACTGAGTGCTTTTAATCAGGGTATGAAATTAACTTTCACCCACTGGCCAGAGTGGCTTGTGGATTCTAAAAATCAACAGGCATTTTTAACATTTTACCAGCTACATTACCTTTTACAATATAACACATCCTGGTTGGTTACCGGCCAAAGTGGCTACTAGAATAAAAATCTTAACATACACAATCAAAACTTTTTCAACATTTGGCTGGTGGCTGGTTTTAATTTCACATCCTGTCAGTATTTAAGCTAATGCATAGGCAATGCACAATTTAACACGAATGGAATTATTGATATGTCTTGTTTATTTATTTATTTTTTGATTGAATTTTGTGTTGCTGAAGAGTCACAGTTAGACCCAGAGTTGCCTGTGGAAATCTATCTCAGTATTTCTGGAAGCTCTAGTTTAAAAACTGGAATATGTATAATTTGCACGGGTATATAAACTGAGCTGTATTCCTGGACAGGGCAGCAGCCGTTATGAGCGCTAGCATGTTTGCATGCCAGCAAGAACACAGAAGAACCCAAAGACTCCCATTATCAGGGTGTGAAATCACCACTCGCCACCAGCCAAATGCTGGTAAAATTTAGATTATGGCTGGTAAGATTTTCTACACTAGCAACCACTTTGGCAGGTAACCAACCAGGTTGTGTTATATTTTAAAAGGTAATGTGGCTGGTAAAATGTTGAAAATGGCTGGTGATTATTTAAATCCACAAGCCACTCTGGCCAGTTGGTGAAAAAGTAAATTTCATACTCTGCCCATTATCCAGCCTTAATGGGAGACAAGTTTTCTAAAGCACACAAGTGTCCTCACGAAGGGGGCAGACTTCCCAATCTTCCTGTAGTCCGAGCTCGCTGTGTGAACGGCAAATATTGCCAACATGGTTATTGACCAGTACAACACATACTCCACACTCCCTTATGCACTTTTCTGAATTGAATCAGCTTTGTGTGGCTTGTTGGTACTTTCCTAGAAGGCCGAGTTGTTAACGGCTGTAAATGTAGCAGTAGGGGTAGCATTAGGCTACATGGTGGTCTGTGATTTGCCCCGGCCTGAACAAGCATGTCTGTGTGTCTGGGGGGGGGGGGGCTTATCTTCCACACACACACACCCACACACATTTAAACCCACACACAGACTCACACACACGCACACCCACCCACATACACACTTAAACCCACACACACACACACATTTAAACCCACACACAGACTCACACACACACCCCCACACACACTGAAACCCACACACACACACACACACTTAAACCCACACACAGACTCACACACACGCACACCCACCCACATACACACTTAAACCCACACACACACACACATTTAAACCCACACACAGACTCACACACACACCCCCACACACACTGAAACCCACACACACACACACTTAAACCCTCACACACACACACTTAAAGCCACACACACTTAAACCCACACACTTAAACCCACACACAGACTCACACACTTAAACCCTCACACACACACACACACACTTAAAGCCACACACACTTAAACCCACACACACACACTTAAACCCACACACACACATTTAAACCCACACACAGACTCACACACACTTAAACTCACACACACACACTTAAAGCCACACACACTTAAAGCCACACACACTTAAACCCACACACACACATTTAAACCCACACACAGACTCACACACACTTAAACCCACACACACTTAAACTCACACACACACACTTAAAGCCACACACACTTAAAGCCACACACACTTAAAGCCACACACACTTAAACCCACACACACTTAAACCCACACACACACATTTAAACCCACACACAGACTCACACACACTTAAACCCACACACAGACTCACACACACTTAAACCCACACACAGACTCACAAACACACACCCAAACCCACACACAGACTAGACTCTCACACACACACATGTGCACACACACACTTAAACCCACACATAGACTCTCACACACACACACAAACCCACACACAGACTAGACTCACACACATATGCGCACACACACACTTAAACCCACACACAGACTCACACACACACTCTGTCATATCCACACACACACTTAAACTCACACACACACACACACTCACACTCTCGCAGTCACAGCCACACACTCACTTCCACACACATGCAAATTGTATGCACACACATGCACTCACACGGACTCGCATGCGAACTCACGTGGCCGTGTTGTCGTGCAGAGTGACGAGCGAGGGCCAGCCCAACGGCGGGGTGTCTCATCCTGTGCAAAAGTCCGGTTTGGGGAAGAAGATGGCTGACCCATCTGAGAGTGCGGGGGAGCCCTACACTCCCCCCTGCCCAGTGCAAGCAGTGGAACATGCCAGAAACACAAAGCTAGGTGAGTCTGTCTCAGCAACTACTTAATTTGCATATTAACGAGCCTGTTATCTTTCACACATTGTGGCTTGATGCCCCCTAAGGTTCAGTTTTTATGTGCTTTTGATGTGCATTACTCCCACTGTAAAATTGTCTGCATAAAGTGTATGCCTTTCAGTCAAAGATTACTAGCCGTTTTATACAGGGGACGATATCTGCTGTTTCGTGTGTGTGTTCAGGAGGGTATGTTCGCACACACGAGTGTCACTGTTTTGTTGGTAATTGAGATGTCGGAGATATTCAGAGAATTTACCGGACAAGCCGAGTGGTAACTGTAATGCATCCTCCCAGCTGAAGAGGGCGACGGTGTCCAGAGCGCAGTGGTTTTGGAGGAGCCGGCCAACAAGGAGGGCAGCGAGACGCCGCGCAAGAAAAACAAGAAGCATAAACGACACAAAAGCAAAAAGAAAAAGAGGAAACGCAAGGAGGAGAAGGGGAGCAGCTCGGAATCTGGGGCGGAGTCAGACGGCAGGGCGCGCGCCCAACCCAGGTGAGGCTGACCCGCGTTTCCGGTCACGTGTCGCGCGTCGCGCGTGAACACACACCTCTGCTTCTCTCTGTAGCCTTGTTGCAAGTTAAGACTTTAAAATGGCGTATTATCATGTTACATCTTTATTTTTCTGATGTTCTTCAAATCTAGGTGGGGTTGGGTTTGGCCTGGCAAGCTGCCGAGACTAATTGTGGGAATCCCTACTGGCTGTACCTGTTTAGTAGTGACAGGCTGTACCTGTGTAATAGTGACAGGCTGTACCTGTGTAATAGTGACAGGCTGTACCTGTGTAGTAGTGACAGGCTGTACCTGTGTAGTAGTGACAGGCTGTACCTGTTTAGTAGTGACAGGCTGTACCTGTGTAATAGTGACAGGCTGTACCTGTTTAGTAGTGACAGGCTGTACCTGTGTAATAGTGACAGGCTGTACCTGTGTAGTAGTGACAGGCTGTACCTGTGTAGTAGTGACAGGCTGTACCTGTTTAGTAGTGACAGGCTGTACCTGTGTAGTAGTGACAGGCTGTACCTGTGTAGTAGTGACAGGCTGTACCTGTGTAGTAGTGACAGGCTGTACCTGTGTAGTAGTGACAGGCTGTACCTGTGTAGTAGTGACAGGCTGTACCTGTGTAGTAGTGACAGGCTGTACCTGTTTAGTAGTGACAGGCTGTACCTGTGTAGTAGAGACAGGCTGTACCTGTGTAGTAGTGACTGGTTGTACCTGTGTAGTAGTGACTGGTTGTAGGTGTGTAGTATAGAGATAAACCTTTATTGATCCCCGAGGGGAAATTCAGGTGTCCAGTGCAGCAACAGGTTACAGGCAGAAACAAAAAACACAGGCAAAAATAAAATCATGGGTAGCTACCAAATAAAAAGATTTATTAATTTTAAGTGCATTTGCTAAAACAAGTATGCTTATGTAATAAATAGATAAATAATAAATAAATATAGGGTCTAAGAAGTCTGTAGTCCTAGCCCTAGCCCCCTAGCCAGACCTGTTGTGGAACCCAATGGCCGTTGACACAATGGACCGGCAGAGTCGATCTTTGGTGATCCGTGGGGGGATAAGCCTGTTGCTGAATGTACTCCTCATACCCACCAGTTCATCATAGAGGGGGTGGCGGGGGTTCTCCAGGATAGCGATCAGCTTCCTCCTCGTCCTCACCTCCGCCACCACCTCCATACTGTCCAGTTCAGCTCCAACAACAGAGCTGGCCCTCCTCACCAGCCCTCCTCACCAGCCCTCCTCACCAGCCCTCCTCACCAGCCCTCCTCACCAGCCCTCCTCACTAGCCCTCCTCACTAGCTCGTTCAGCTTGCAGGCATCTCCTTTCCGCATGTTACCCCCCCAACATGCAATTACAAAAAATATAATAGTAATGTCAGGTTGTAGGCGTGCATTAGTGACCGGTTGTAGGTGTGCGTTAGTGACCGGTTGTAGGTGTGCATTAGTGACCGGTTGGAGGTGTGCATTAGTGACCGGTTGGAGGTGTGCATTAGTAATCGGTTGTAGGAGTGCATTAGTGACCGGTTGTAGGTGTGCATTAGTGACCGGTTGTAGGTGTGCATTAGTGACCGGTTGTAGGTGTGTATTAGTGACCGGTTGTAGGCGTGCATTAGTGACCGGTTGTAGGCGGGCATTAGTGACCGGTTGTAGGCGTGCATTAGTGACCGGTTGTAGCTGTGCATTAGTGACCGGTTGTAGATGTGCATTAGTAATCAGTTGTAGACGTGCATTAGTGACCGGTTGTAGATGTGCATTAGTGACCGGTTGTAGGTGTGCATTAGTGACCGGTTGTAGGTGTGTATTAGTGACCGGTTGTAGGTGTGCATTAGTGACCGGTTGTAGGAGTGCATTAGTGACCGGTTGTAGGTGTGCATTAGTGACCGGTTGTAGGAGTGCATTAGTGACCGGTTGTAGATGTGCATTAGTGACCGGTTGTAGGTGTGCATTAGTGACCGGTTGTAGGTGTGCATTAGTAATCAGTTGTAGACGTGCATTAGTGACCGGTTGTAGGTGTGCATTAGTGACCGGTTGTAGGTGTGCATTAGTGACCGGTTGTAGGTGTGCATTAGTGACCGGTTGTAGGTGTGCATTAGTGACCGGTTGTAGGTGTGCATTAGTGACCGGTTGTAGGAGTGCATTAGTGACCGGTTGTAGGTGTGCATTAGTAATCGGTTGTAGGTGTGCATTAGTGACCGGTTGTAGGTGTGCATTAGTGACCGGTTGTAGGTGTGCATTAGTGACCGGTTGTAGGAGTGCATTAGTGACCGGTTGTAGGTGTGCATTAGTAATCGGTTGTAGGTGTGCGTTAGTGACCGGTTGTAGGTGTGCGTTAGTGACCGGTTGTAGGTGTGCATTAGTGACCGGTTGGAGGTGTGCATTAGTGACCGGTTGGAGGTGTGCATTAGTAATCGGTTGTAGGAGTGCATTAGTGACCGGTTGTAGGTGTGCATTAGTGACCGGTTGTAGGTGTGCATTAGTGACCGGTTGTAGGTGTGCATTAGTGACCGGTTGTAGGTGTGCATTAGTGACCGGTTGTAGGTGTGCATTAGTGACCGGTTGTAGGTGTGCATTAGTGACCGGTTGTAGGTGTGCATTAGTGACCGGTTGTAGGTGTGCATTAGTGACCGGTTGTAGGTGTGCATTAGTGACCGGTTGTAGGCGTGCATTAGTGACCGGTTGTAGGCGTGCATTAGTGACCGGTTGTAGGCGTGCATTAGTGACCGGTTGTAGGCGTGCATTAGTGACCGGTTGTAGGCGTGCATTAGTGACCGGTTGTAGGTGTGCATTAGTGACCGGTTGTAGGTGTGCATTAGTGACCGGTTGTAGGAGTGCATTAGTGACCGGTTGTAGGTGTGCATTAGTGACCGGTTGTAGGTGTGCATTAGTGACCGGTTGTAGGTGTGCATTAGTGATCGGTTGTAGGTGTGCATTAGTGATCGGTTGTAGGCGTGCATTAGTGACCGGTTGTAGGCGTGCATTAGTGACCGGTTGTAGGCGTGCATTAGTGACCGGTTGTAGGCGTGCATTAGTGACCGGTTGTAGGCGTGCATTAGTGACCGGTTGGAGGTGTGCATTAGTGACCGGTTGTAGGTGTGCATTAGTGACCGGTTGTAGGCGTGCATTAGTGACCGGTTGTAGGCGTGCATTAGTGACCGGTTGTAGGCGTGCATTAGTGACCGGTTGTAGGCGTGCATTAGTGACCGGTTGGAGGTGTGCATTAGTGACCGGTTGGAGGTGTGCATTAGTGACCGGTTGGAGGTGTGCATTAGTGACCGGTTGTAGGCGTGCATTAGTGACCGGTTGTAGGCGTGCATTAGTGACCGGTTGTAGGCGTGCATTAGTGACCGGTTGTAGGTGTGCATTAGTGACCGGTTGTAGGCGTGCATTAGTGACCGGTTGTAGGCGTGCTTTAGTGACCGATTGTAGGCGTGCTTTAGTGACCGATTGTAGGTGTGCATTAGTGACCGGTTGTAGGTGTGCATTAGTGACCGGTTGTAGGCGTGCATTAGTGACCGGTTGTAGGCGTGCATTAGTGATCGGTTGTAGGTGTGCATTAGTGACCGGTTGTAGGCGTGCATTAGTGACCGGTTGTAGGCGTGCATTAGTGACCGGTTGTAGGCGTGCATTAGTGACCGGTTGTAGGCGTGCATTAGTGACCGGTTGTAGGCGTGCATTAGTGACCGGTTGTAGGCGTGCATTAGTGACCGGTTGTAGGCGTGCATTAGTGACCGGTTGTAGGCGTGCATTAGTGACCGGTTGTAGGTGTGCATTAGTGACCGGTTGTAGGTGTGCATTAGTGACCGGTTGTAGGTTTGCATTAGTGACCGGTTGTAAGTGTGCATTAGTGACCGGTTGTAGATGTGCATTAGTGACCGGTTGTAGATGTGCATTAGTGACCGGTTGTAGGTGTGCATTAGTGACCGGTTGTAGGTGTGCATTAGTGACCGGTTGTAGGTGTGCATTAGTGACCGGTTGTAGGTGTGCATTAGTGACCGGTTGTAGGTTTGCATTAGTGACCGGTTGTAGGCGTGCATTAGTGACCGGTTGTAGGCGTGCATTAGTGACCGGTTGTAGGCGTGCATTAGTGACCGGTTGTAGGTGTGCATTAGTGACCGGTTGTAGGCGTGCATTAGTGACCGGTTGTAGGCGTGCATTAGTGACCGGTTGGAGGTGTGCATTAGTGACCGGTTGGAGGTGTGCATTAGTGACCGGTTGTAGGTGTGCATTAGTGACCGGTTGTAGGTGTGCATTAGTGACCGGTTGTAGGCGTGCATTAGTGACCGGTTGGAGGTGTGCATTAGTGACCGGTTGTAGGTGTGCATTAGTGACCGGTTGTAGGTGTGCATTAGTGACCAGACTGTATTTTGTTAGTGTGAAGACGGAAGTCCTGCCTGATGAACAGTCTCAACCTGTGGGGGAAACGACCGGGACCACACCCCTCTCAGGTAAGTCACACACGCCCAGCGCCGCCCACGACTGGCTCTCCTTATCAAACCGCTAGATGATGGCAAGGCTAAGGATCCAAAGGACCAATCTCCCATTAGTACAGTGATAATTGTACAGTGCTAATGAACTTCCCAAGATTCAACCCAAGTAGCCCATATGGCTCAAAAAGTCACTTGTTCTGAAGAGGTTTGTTACACCACATACTGTCCTGGAGCGTCAGAGACAGAGTGGCCTTTGCTTATAAAGCCACTGATTTTTCACCCTTGAAAGCTGGTTGTTTCATAGGAAATTGACTATGAGGCCATTTGAGCAGGTGAAGCTGCCCAATGTTTGTTGTGGTGCTGCAAATAAAACATATCTTGTGCTGGCGTTATTGGACTATATGTTCTAGCACATGTAGATCAGCCAGTTGCTGAACTGTTTTGCGAATAAATTATTGATAAATCTCAGACTTAAAGCTAACAATTGTATGCAAAAATCCGAGATATCACACAAAGATGGAACTGATCCTTGCCATACTGTCAAACTCACATTGTAGTGTTGTGAAATATTACCAAGTGATGAAAATATTAAAAATATAAGGCCATGAGTGTCTTTATGAATCTTGCAGGGGAAGAGGGTGATGTTAAGTCCAAAAAGCAGAAACGACACACGAGCAAGAAAAAGAAGAAGAGGAAGAAGAGAGGTGAAGAGGAGAAGCTGGAGAAGAAATCTCCTTCCCGTTCGCGATCGGAGAGCACCTCAGCCTCTGGGTCAGAGTCTGAGATTGAGTCCAGACCCCCCTCTGGGCTGCCCCCCACCACTTCCCCCGCTGCCCCCCCCTCTGACTCTGCACCCGCTATTGAGCCGCTGGGTGTTCTGGCTAAGGAGTACAAAGGGGAGGACTCTAAATCCAGTGTACCCGAGGAGGCCCCGGCCTCGACCCCGGACATGGACGCATCCTCACCCGCGGAGGGCGAAGGGGCGGAGCATAACGGCGGCTCGGCCGGCAGTTTCTGCACAGCTCAGGACCTGCCAGATATAATACCAAAACTGGAGAGTGCGCACAGGGAGGAACCGCCGAGGATGGACTCGGACGCCGCAGCCGACACCAACGGGAAGCGTGAGGGTAGGAGTGAGGAAAAGCACGGCAGCCGCTCTAGGTCGCACTCACGGTCGCGGTCCCTTTCTAAGACCGGCAGAGTGGCGTTGCGGCCAAGCCCAGCGAGGAAGAGCCGCAGCCGGTCAGTGAGCATCAAGCGCGTATCTGGAATGGCCGCTAACAGGGCCCGCTCCTCCTCCCGCCGGAGGTCCAGCCCAAAGAGGAAGCACAGGTCCCGTTCCGTTTCCAAGAGGAGGCATCGCTCCAGGTCACAGTCACACACCAGGAATAGGAGGTCCAAGTCTCGGTCGATCCGACGCAGACAAAGCAGATCCAGGTCTGTTGGGCGCGTTCGTCGGTCCCGGTCACGGTCTCTCTCCAGGCGTAAGCGCTCACGGTCCCGGTCGAAGAGGTCACGGTCTCGCAGGCATGCTCGGCGGACCAGGTCGCGGTCAATCCGGAGAGGCAGGCGGTCCAGGTCTCAGTCACGCTCACGCCACAGGCGGTCTCGGCGAACTCGGTCACGATCCATTGTGATCCTTAGGCGGTCACGGTCTAAGAGAAACAGGCGGTCTCGATCACTGCGAAGGAACAGATCGAGGTCCAGGTCTCCAAAGAGAAGGCGGTCTAAAACCCCATCGCCACGCCGATCAAGGCGAACTAAGTCCAGATCGCCGGCAAGGAGGCGCCGCTCAAAGTCTCGATCGCTAAGACGGATTTCTAGGTCACCCTATCGTAGCAAGCGATCAAAGTCTAGGTCCCCGGCAAGGCGTCATCGCTCAAAGTCCAAGTCCCCCAAACACAGTGGTAAACACTCTAAATCTCCCAAAAGGAGTAAGCGTTCATACTCAAGCTCCCCCAACAGAAACAAATCAAAATCTAGATCTATCTCAGGAGACAGGCAATCATCTGAAATGAGCCCCTCTCCTACCAAAGGTGAAGGCAGGGGCTCAAAGTGTGGTTCACCCGACCGAGACCTCCAAGACACGGACCTGACCTCCCCTGACCAGCTGGGGAAAGGAGCCGGTGAAACGGGCTCTGGAGCTGTGATAACGGAGGAGAGGTCCTTGGATCTGAACCCTGAAACGGTACCAGAGCAGAGTGCTGACCACACAGAGACAGGGGCAGCCTCCGCTGGCGGCTGGAAACCAGTGCCGTTTTTAGCGGCTAGCAAGACCAAGGCCGGCTCTGCCCCCTCTGAAGCACCTGCCGACACCCATGAGTGCACATCTCCGCAGACGGCTCCCGCTGAGCAGGGCTTTACCTCCGAGGTGTCTTCCACAAATCAAGACTCGCCAGAGCATGCGGCACATGACACTGCCCCTGTTGAAAGCCAATCAAAACCTTGCGCCACCACGTCCAGATCCCGGTCTGTTTCCCCTCAGACTGAAGGAGAGGGGCATAGCCTAGTCGATCCCCCGGAGGAGAACCCTGACCTGCCGGCTATGTCTCCACATGAGCATCAGAGCTCCAGGTCATGCTCTCCTGCCAAACACGATTGCGACCGCTCCAGATCACGGTCGCCCTCCAAGCCTGCCGCTGAAGAGGACTCTAAATCCCCATCGGTTAGCAAAAATGCTAAATCATCAAAACAGAGGCGATCCTCATCTCCTGCTAGGAAGAAAAGATCCAAGTCCAGAACGCCCTCCCGGAAGAAGTCCCGGTCCCGCTCCCCCGCACACAGAAAACGCTCGCGATCCAACTCGTCCTCTTCGCGGAAACGGTCCCAGTCCAAATCCACTACTCGAAGGAAGAAGTCCAAGTCAAAGTCCCCGGCAAGGAAGAGAAAGTCTAGATCTCCCTCTCGCACTAGGAAGAGAAAATCCAAATCTAGGTCTCCCGTGAGGAGGCGGAGATCCAGGTCTAAATCTGCAGCTAGGAAGCGGAAGTCACGTTCAAAGTCTAGAACCAGAGCTAAGCGGTCAAAGTCCAGATCCCCCAGGAGGAAACGATCAAAGTCAAGGTCACCAGCAAGAAAGAAACGCTCAAAGTCCCGGTCACCAGTGCGTAGGAGGAGGTCCAAATCGGCAGATAAGAGCAAGCGTTCAAAATCTCGCTCTCCTGTCAGGAAGAGACGGTCACAGTCCCGATCTAGAGTCCGCCGCTCGAGGTCCAGCTCTCGCCGGAGGAGGAGTGGATTCCCCTTGGACCGGCGCGACCGATGGAGGCGTACACCAAGCCATTCCCCCATCCTCATCCTCCGCAAGAGGAGGTCCACCTCCAGAACCCGCCGCAGCTCCAGCAAGACCCCACCCCGCCTCACAGAACTGGGTAAGAGTATATACCCTGACCTGTCCCTCCTTATCCCACCACACCCCGCCTCACAGAACCTTTTTGGATATCATATTCGAGCAGAGATACGCATTTGAATTGATGTTTTTGCATAAACTATGTATGCGCACCAAAATTCACTCGACTCGTTCTGCTGCTCTTTTCATAGCAACAGTACATTGCCAATGACCGTCTTTGTACAATTCCCTCTGTAGTGACCCCTCTATACAATACTGACCCCTCTACACTGTACTGACCCCTCAGTACTGATCCCTGTGTACCACCCTATTTGTGTTGAATTCTCTGTACTACTCCCTCAGTACTGACCCAGTTTTCATCCACAGATAAGGACCAGCTGCTGGAGATAGCCAAGGCCAACGCGGCTGCCATGTGTGCCAAGGCTGGCGTGCCCATCCCAGAGAGCCTGCGGCCCAAAGCTATTCTGCAGCTTCCCCTACCTACCCCAATGCCCACACCCCTGTCCTTGCCTCTGCCCCTACCCATGAACCTGCCTATGAACCTGCCTCTCAACATGAATATGCCCAACATGAACATGCCCAACATGAATATGCCCAACATGAATATGCCCAACATGAACATGCCCAACATGAACATGCCCAACATGAATATGCCCAACATGAATATGCCCAATATGAACATGCACAATATGAATATGCCCAACATGAATATGCCCAACATGAATATGAATATGCCCAACATGACTATGGGCATGAGCATGTCCAGTATGAGTATGACCGCGGCGGTGGCCACCATGACCGCTGCGCTCTCCACCATGAGCGCCCTGTCTGCTATGCCCTCCCTGCCAGCCCTGCCCACCATCACCAACAAGCCGCCGCCCATGGCCATGCCCATACCCAACACCGCCAACATTGCGGAGGCCAAGAGGAAGGTCACGCAGAAGGCCAACAGCATCAGCATCAAGGAGCTCACAGAGGTGAGAGCTGGAGGGGAAGAGGCAGTGTACTTACCGACAGCAGGGGAAGAGGCTGTGTACTTGCCTGCAGAAGGTATGGTTGTATCGGTAGGCGTTTGTGGTGAGTTGACACGGTGTTGTGTGTATTCTCTCTGTAGAAGTGCAAGAAGATTGCAGAGAGCAAGGAGGAGATGGCCATCGCCCAACCACACGTCTCTGACGATGAGGAAGATGAGAAACCGAAGGGAAATTCCTTCAGTCTCAGTGTGAGTGTCACCACCTAACGTTCTCACAATGTTAGTAACCGTCCCAGTAGGGCTGGACGATGTGTATCATGATCATATGTTTTATATTGCTCGATATCGATAATTATCACAATATACACTTAATGCTCCATTTAAACTTTGAAGAGTATTACGCTTATGACTGACCCCTGAAGAAACCAGAAGGTTTGTTATGGTTATTTATTATTTTTTAGAAACAACGGATTGACTTAAGCATTCAACTCTACCAAAATGTCTTTACCTCCACTCCAGTAATAAAATGCCTCAACAAAGCAAAAAATGGAAAAAGATGCAGAAATTCTCTTATATAGACCATAAGCACAGATTTATCTGCCTTAATTTTCCCTTCTGATTATTTCACATATAATAAAATAAGCATTAGGACCCAGCAGATGCCTGCTTGGGCGTAAGTCAGCCTATACAAAGGGATTCCCGATAGGCGGCCCATGGGCCACATCAGGCCCGTGAGGCATTTTAATTTGGCCCTGCAAAGTTCTATGAATCAAACTCGAAAAAAGCAAATTCTATGTACGTTTCTCTTATGACAATAGCGGTTTATTTTATTGTGAAATTTGGCGCGCAGACTGCTTTTATTATGAAACGTACACATAGGGGAGCAAACGCTTTCGCGCAACTAGCGGAGGACTTTTATTACGAAATGTACACATAGGGGAGCTTTCACGCACTAAACTAAACGCAACAATATTATTATTAAAAGAGCATTTTTGTTGTTGACGTTTTCAAAGGTGTTTGAAATATAGGCCTAATTTAATTTTTTTTTTAAATAATAATTTTAATTGGAGCATGCGATATATGGTTTATATCCTTGTACCACACAGGCTAATCCAGGAACGTTTCGGCTCATTTCGTTTTTTTATTTGAATGAGGGAGCGAAGAGGGGTTACGCAGCGCTTCGTACGCAGCGTCTGATGCAGAAGCTTGTATAAGCTGGGTAGGACTGTGGGAAACTGACAGTACACACTCATTGGCTAGCAGCACTGTCAATCACAGGAGTGTGTACGTATTTCCGGTACGACGTGGTGCATTGGGTTTTATCAGTCCGCCGGGAAGCAAGTTGTGCTAACTAATTAGGAGCTAGTGAATGCTGCGAATCCATCAAGAACAATGAGTGTTTCGGACTAAGAGTTTAACGCTGTATTGAAGAAAGTTTTTGAAGTTCATGACATTTCTTCGGTGTGATGGACTGTTTTACTGGAGATCGCCGTGCCGTTTATGTAAATTTGTTTCACGCGGGTCTGTTCTTCTTGTAGCGCTGTTTCTGATTCGACCGCTCTCTGTAGCGCCTCAATATGTCACGGAACATAGACGGTCTCTGGTTGGTTATATTGCATGTCAATCAAAGGCACCATCTTGTCAAAGTGGGTGGCTATTTACTGCGTTAAGCAAGTCTATGGACCAGACTTTGTGTTTATCACAAAGTCTGGCCTTCGCGAGACTACATTGTTAGTAACCATCCCTATGCTCGTGTTAGTCACTCTCGAACATTCTCACAACGTTAGTAACCACCCCAGTGTTAGTCACTCCTAACCTTCTCACAACGTTAAAGTAATCATCTCAGTGCAGCTGTACCCTAACTTTCAAACTTTTCTAACCAGGTTAAAATAGTGAGTCATCCCTAATTGCATTCAAGTTTCCGTATCCAAGATGCTGCATTATCCAGGTCCTCTGTTAATGTTTTGACAACGTTTCTGGAGTTTTTAATAATTTCACAGCCTGGAGGTAGCAGCCATGTAAAAATTCCCCTCAGTACAGAACAGACATCTGGGGTGAGTCCCAATACTCGAAAAATGCACCCTCCTTTCCTCCTTTCCTCCTTGCCCTGGAAATGGATCTTTGTGTTTTAATCTAATGTTGCTGATTACATCTTAATTACGTATTAATGGTTGCATATTAATGTCTCAACGCAATCCGCAATGTCGGTACATTGTATACTGTACATGTAAATACTTGTACTCGAAATGTTCAGGCAGGTTTGCATACTTCCGGGAAGGAGAGGAGTGGTAGTGGGGGAGTGGAGGAAGGGAGGTGGGGAGTGAAGAATATTGGGAAGCACCCCTGGCTCACTTATCTCCGCTGAAGAGAGAAAGTTCCTCAAATATCATTCTTACTGTCTCCGACTCTGTTTTTGCAGTAACCCGCCCCCTGCCCTTCTCGGCCCCTTGGCGAGACCGGAGGCTTTGCTCCCGTGCCACCGGTGTCGTCAGGGTCCCAACGCCACCCAACGGAGCGGACAGGCCCCACAGGGTCCCTGTGGGCACATGGACAAACAGATGGACAGGAAGGGCCCGAGAGCAGTCATAGGGTCTTACCTGACGCCGCCCCTCCACCAGGCCGGTCTAACATCCACACTCAAAACTGGGCTTTTCTTCTGTGGCGCCCCCTCTCTGTGCGGAGGTTAAATTGCACAGAGCTGGAGGGTGAGCCGTACTCTGAGAGCTTCAGGGAAAATGGACACTCCCTGTCCCAGCAGCTGGTTTAATTACTGATTATGGATGATTAGGGTGCAGAATGTTTGTAATTAAGCCTTGTAAACGAGGGTGAAGAAATGGGCGAAAGGATCCCTGTTGACCCGTGGGACTGGCGCTCTGCTCTGCCTCTCCAAAGAGACTTCATTAAGAGAGCAGCAGACACGTAAAAGGATTTTAACTTTTTTTTTTTGTGAAGGACTGAATCTTAGCCGTTTGCCCTTTCTTTTCCATACTCAGTTTCTTGCTTATATTTTATTTTCTTGCAAACATTAAATATGGGGTCAAGTTGAATTTGTGAGTGATGGCTGCACTCTTGTTGCCAGGTGGGTGTGGTCTGCTGCGTTCCCAGCATGCAACGCTGTATGCTCCACCGCGTCACACACCTGCCAGAGAGCTGCGGGGAGTGGCTTACCTGTGCATACTGTTGCCATGACGACATTGGCAGTCCGTGTTTGGATGGATAAAGGTGAATTGTGAATTTAGGCCTGATTACGATCGCTAAAGGTTGATTACCATGCAGCATTTTGGATCAGCACATCCCGTGTTCGGTGTCTGTTTGAAATTTTAAACGTCCAGACTTTGAACCTACATAAAGAGGACTGTTTCCAAGTCAGTGCAATTCTCCTGTAGTATATAAACCACAATAAAAGCTGCCCATGTTTTTTTAAGGGGTAAAAAAGGTTAAAGAAAATGGACCTGGTGCGTTGTCTAAGGAGAAGAGAAAAAAGAAAAAAAAGTTTTTTGAACATCTTTACTGTATTGTGTAATGTTTTGGGTGTTTAATTTCTGTGCATTTATTTTTTTTTGCATGGGCTCTGACCGCACTCTGCTCAGACATCCGCCCTCTCGCCTATTGTGTGGAACCGGGGGGGCAGGGTTGGGCATGTGCGAGGGAGCTGGGCGCCCGGGTAGGTTGGGGGGGGATGTAAGGCGGGCACGGGGGTAAAGGAAGGAGTTTCGCTGCCTCCTGAAATGGTTTTGATTCCAGACACGCCTTCCTCTCCTGCCACCAATTCAGAATCGGCCTCAAATCCAGAGCATCACTGCAGCCTGTCACACACACGCGCGCGCACACGTTTCCCTCACACACACACACACACACACACACACGTATCTCCATTCGCAGCTGAGGAGCAGTTAGTTTAGATGCGAGTACATTATTGCCGCTGAAAGTATTGCGCATTCTGAATATAAAAATGTATGAGAAGAGAGGGTGGAGATTGCAGTGTGTGTTATGCTTAGAGTAGTGGGTGAATCGTGCTGTCATTCAGAGACGGAACAGTGGAGGTTAAAGGTTTGCAGTGGACGGAGCTTATAGGTCCTCCTGAGACGGTGGGCGGGTACCGTTTCCCCAGTTATTGTGTGTTGGGTGGAGTCTGACCACACGCAGTAGTGGATGCCGTCAGGTTTCAACCACAACATAACTATAAACGGGCGCGATAGAGCGTAGGTATAGAAATACTAGATTGGATACGCCTGTACAACGATTAGCTGTACTGCACAGAGACGATGTGGGGTCTGTTACTGGGGTCTCCAGAGTGCTTATTCAGGGGAATGTTTTTCTGTCTAATCTAGTAATTCTGCATCTATGACGTAGAACTCCACATTCCCGTAGAACCTCACACTTCTGGTGTAACCACATTTTGCTTAATTGTCTTTTTATATAAAATGGCATTTTAGAATTATTATTTTTTTAGTTCTTAGGATGTTTTGTTTGCTCTGTACATAATGCAATGTTGATTATTGATTATTAAAGAAATCTCCTAAAATGATTCCAGTCGATTTTATTTTTAATGGTTTCAACATTTTAGTGACTTGTAACATTAAGTAGATAGTCAAAAACATCCTTGATGGTCAAGGTGGTATATCGTCTGACTGTAGTCTCTAAGAAAGTAAAGCAGGCATGAGTGTAATAATAGACCTTTATTTAACCAGTCCATTGAGAACAAATGCTAATTTACAGTGAGGAGCTGTGTGTGGAACGCAAGACGGCTCAAACAGCGTAGAGGAGCTCTCTCTTTTGATGGATTGTTTTCGCTTTGGTTTCTGGGTAAACTGTAACATCTGTGGGAAACGCATGGGAGAGTGTTCCATCTGCTTATTCTCTAATGTCGTGGTTCCCAAACTCGGTCCTCGGGGCCCCCCTGTGTATGCTGGGGTCCCCCTGTGTATGCTGGGGCCCCCCTGTGTATGCTGGGGTCCCCCTGTGTATGCTGGGGCCCCCCTGTGTATGCTGGTTTTCGTTCCAACCACAATTGCGATCAGAGAATTTTAACAAGCTGTTAATTTTTCTTAATTAGGAGCTTTACATGTTTAGAGGGATTATTTTCCCTCTTCAGCAACATTTTCAGTAAATTGCCTTGCATGCCATGTAGAATACATTTTCCATGTTCACATTTTGCTTATTGTGCAATATTGCAAACAATTTCATTAACACAAATGAAAGGCCGAGGTGAATCAATAGGCTCCTAATTGGTGAAAGTGTGGACACATGGGCACTAAAACTAACCATTTGGTTGATAATGAACAATCCAAAGATGACACAAATTGATGAGCCAAACCTGCATTGTGTTAATAAGTTTAAGGAATCAAAATTATGAAAGAACTTACGCATGTTTAACAACCTTATTAGGAACATACTGATTCACCTCAGTCTTTAATTTGATCAGTTGTAAGATTTTGTTAATGTTCTACATGGCATGCACAGCAATTTTCTGACATAATTTGGCTTAAGAGGGTAAATAATCCATCAAAACATCAAAAGTGTAATTAAGACAAATTAACAGTTTGTTAAAATTCTTGGATCGCAATTGTGGTTGGAACGAAAACCAGCATACACGAGGTCTCCAGCATACACAGGGGGTCCCCAGCATACACAGGGGGTCCCCAGCATACACGAGGTCTCCAGCATACACAGGGGGTCCCCAGCATACACAGGGGGGACCCAGCATACACAGGGGGGACCCAGCATACACAGGGGGGACCCAGCATACACAGGGGGGACCCAGCATACACAGGGGGGCCCCAGGACCGAGTTTGAGAAGCACTGCTCTAAAGGAGCATTTCAAAGTGCTATACATAATTTATCCTGCAGACTTGGTTACAGAAGTAGATATTCTTTTGTCTTCCTGTGGGGGTTGGGGGGTGGGGTTATTGGGGTTCGTGCAGCACTGTGAAACTAAATATAATGTACAGTACTGCACTGTGTACGTTTAGCTATTCTAATTGTGCCCCATATGGAATTACAGCATGGGTGCTCATTGATCCTCCACCCACCCATTGGTTATTAGTTGCTTAATTCATGTTCTATAACTTTTTTTTTTTTTTAAACATGGCTTTTTTGGCAGAAAAAAATAACATTTATTTTAAAATCCACAATTCTGAATCCTACCCCAGTTTCCCCGAGGTATCCACAGTCTACTCATGTTTGGACCATTTGTGTCAAAGGACTTGAAAAGCGGAACACATATTAACCCCCAGTACAACACCTGGGGAGCTTTCAGATATGAATGGATGTTCTCTGATTTTTATGCATCTTAAGTAGATGCACAATAATTTGCATTTGAAGTGTTGTTGACAATTTTCCTGCCGAAAACTTTTTTCCTTGAACAGCTGAGACGGGTACTGTATCGTGACTACATGGTGATGACTAGCATGCAAAACCGGGGAGGATTAGAAACATTGTTTTGGATTCAGTTGTAAAAACACTGGAAAGAATAAGGTGGGTACAGAAACATCTAAAAATGACCCAATGTTCACACAGTCACCATTAAACCATTTTACCGCTTACAACTGGAGACTGAACAGGTCACGCGCACGGAGAGGTCACGCACACGGGCACGGCGGTGCCTTGACATCAGTTTCAAGTGCCACATCACCGGTCTCCATGGCAGCAGCACGTGAAAGGCGGGGCCACACTGACCGCTCCAGCTGAACTGATTGGTGGAGGAGCTGTTTCTGTCATGCTCAATGTTTAGGGTGTGTGGATGTTTAACCAAACAGAATACTGTAGTTCTGATATCCCAACCATCAATCAAATCCATCCATTTACACAGAGCACTTAGAACACTGTTTAAGGGCATCTGCATTTGACCATAGAATATTCCAGTTTCCCTGGCTAATGTGAACATTTGAACTTGTAATCACACGGTTAAATGCAATGTGTAGAGGCGTGCCCACTATGTAATGCATTAGCACAGTTTATAGCACAGTTTATAGAGGTTTAAGCAGTATGTTATACATTGACATTGGTTGTAATTACTGGGAGAGGTGTGTTAGGTATTGCATTCTGGTTATAATCTAATTTATAGAGAGAGGAGTGTTCAGTGTGTTTTACTCGAGGGCGGATGATGTGGTAAGAGTTGCAGATTTAGACGCGTCGTTAAAAACATCCAGTGCCGTGTTCCCTGTGCTGTCCACAGCTTGCAGAGAGCCTGGAAACGCCAGCCAATCAGCAGTCAGGGGAGGGCTGTGTTTCCGTGGTGATATACAGCAGGTGGAGGTTTTGGGCGGCTGCTCCAGGATGGATTCGGGGCGCAGGTCGTCAGGGACACCGCCACCGGGACCCCACACGTTGAGTTAACCGAACACGCCCGTCTCCATCATTTCCTCCTGCCAGGGAAGGGCCACGTTGCCCGACGCAAACTCATCGCAGAAGTGCTTGTCCTTCTCCAGGTTGACGCCCTTCACCGTGGAGAAGAACCTATGTCGTCCAGGCTCTTGGCGTAGACGAGTATGCCTGCCATATACAGAAAGAATGGGCT
Organism: Ilyophis sp. 1 JC-2022; assembly: GCA_022702515.1. Classification (NCBI taxonomy): domain Eukaryota; kingdom Metazoa; phylum Chordata; class Actinopteri; order Anguilliformes; family Synaphobranchidae; genus Ilyophis; species Ilyophis sp. 1 JC-2022. The sequence goes on along the minus strand of CM040397.1, from coordinate 107,448,759 downwards.
CAGTGTGTAAAACAACTTACTATTTATCTGTCTGTCTGTCCATTGAGACTGTGGAGAGAGACTACCTTTGTCTGTCTTTCTGTCTATAGAGACTAGAGAAAGACTACAGAGATTACAAAGCTGTGGGGTAACATTATCATTGTGTGTGTGTGTGGGGGGGGGGGGTTACTGTAGTGTGCATGTTTGTGTATGAATGGGTGTGTGTGTGTGTATTGCAGGTGTTACAGGTCTGTGTTTGTGTTTATGTGCGTACGTGTGTGTTCCAGGTGTGTGAGTACATGCATCCAGTTTCCTCCAGTTAATGTGCCTCTCAGCTCATCACTGCTCCCGTTCCTGAAGCCAAGTCTGTTCTCCACCTCTTTGGCCAGCAGGCCCTCACACAGAGACCTGAAGCCCAGCCCTCACACAAAGACCAGGCGTTCTCACTGAACCCCGTCACAGGGTTTTTTATTATTTTCTTCTTCAGTTCCATACTCTCCACCTGCGCAGTTCACAACCCCGTCAGCCTCCACCGTGGCCAGTCCTCCGAATGCACACTATCATGCACACACACACACACACATGCATTTAAACAAACAACTCATGCTATGTTTATATTTGGCCACCAGGGGGCAGAAAGGACAGTGCAATCCTCAGATGCAAAGACCTTAGTGAGAACGGGGAGGTATTCCACAAACAGAATTACTGGAGTTAGCTGGATAACGGCACTGAGTAAAACCCGGAACCCTCCCAAATCTGGAACATGGACTGAAGTAAAAAGAGCTGTTCTGTGTTTTAGTCAGTGCAGTTATTCAGCTGTCTAAGTAATCCTGCTTTGGGGAATACCCCCCTGGCCAATGCGAGGAGGGTAGGGCAGGTCTAAAGCGCCCCTGTAGGGCTGCGGAGGGTAGTGCAGGTCTAAAGCGCCCCTGTAGGGCTGCTTCTCTGGGGTCATGCGTGACGTTCAAGAGACTGGAGGCTCACTGCTCATTTTCAGACAGGATTTGGTGAGTTTGAGTCAGAGCTGTGCCTCCATTGCCACTTTTATCCTTTTCTCTCACCATTCAGTACCAACAAAGAAAATCTAGTCGTGTATAAAGGGGGGCTTAGATCAAAAGGCTATTGTTGTCACTTTCCAGTCCAGTGGTGACGGTATGTGAAACAAGCCCTTTACGGTGTACAGTATCGCTTCTGAATGACGTGTTGGACACACCCTCTGCCAGGGCTACAATGACAGAGCCAGCGTCAGAAAGGTAAACACAGGAAGCCTTTTCTTTGATCTCTATCTACAGGTGACCTACTGAAGGTCACTTACACCTGAGCACTTGAACACAACAAAACTGGGGTGAGAGAGAGGGAGAGAGACTGAGAGAGATGGAGAGAGACTGAGAGAGATGGAGAGAGACGGGTAACCTTTTCTCTTTGGCTCCTGAAGGCCCCTTGGGTTGCGATCATCTCAAACAGCGTGATGCCCAGAGTGAAGTAATCCACAGATACCATACTCCTCTCCTTTCAGCAGCTCTGGTGCCATGAAACCTGAGGAGCAATGGCCAGAGTCAGCCTCTACCAGAGCATATTAGTCCAATGAATTATGGTGCTCACTGTATTTGTGATCTTACACCTTAATGGGTTGAACTTTCCAATTTGACACGTCTTCTGAAAATTCATTAAGGGGCATGACTAAGTACAGTATAGGAGAAATGAGCGATCTGCACTGTAATATAGAGCGGAAACATTCAATACCAACTGCAACATAACACACTTAAGTTGCGGAGAGGATGGAAGGCACGCAGGAGTTGAGTATCTAGTGAGCCTGTAGAGTCTGTGGTGTTGTGGATGTGTGGATCCCAGCGGCTCTCACGGCTGCGTGGATACCAGCGGCTCTCGCGGCTGTGTGGATCCCAGCGGCTCTCGCGGCTGTGTGGATCCCAGCGGCTCTCGCGGCTGTGTGGATCCCAGCGGCTCTCACGGCTGTGTGGATCCCAGCTGCTCTCACGGCTGTGTGGACGTGAACCTGACAGTATTGGGTCTGATAGTTGTTCACTATCACCCATCAAACTGCCCTGTTTGCCTCTGCGTGGGGCTGTTTTACTCCAGTTTGGCCCTCTTTAGCTCAGTGTGGCCCTGTTTATACCCTGGTTAACTTAATAAGGCTCTTTTTATCTCTTTTCGGCACAGTTGAGACTGAAATTGGCAGGATTCTGTAATCATGGTAATGAGTATGATTCCAGGTCTGAAACAAAGGGTGCATTTACACCTTAAGAATAAACACTCCAGCTGTATTGAGTTTGCTAGCAAGCTGCTGATTGGTCCCTCTGAGTTCTCTCTCTGTGGATGCAGCTTCTGATTGGTCCTTCTGTGTTTGCTCTCCGTGGATGCGACTGCTGATTGGTCACATTTTGTTTGCTCTTACATGGATGTGACCTTCACAGATGCTTCTAAAGGCACAGGTAAGCCAAGGTTCCTCACACACCTGCTCCAGTACCTCAGACCTGTGTCTCTGTCTCTCCCTCCATCTTCATCCTCAGACCCCTGCTCTTCCTCGTTCTCCACCGGGTCTCTGCTCCAAACGTGACGCCATGGCCACCCTGAAGGAGAAGAGGAGCTGTGGCCAGCGATGCCAGGACTTTGGACACTTTCTGTGGAACTCCGATGACCAGACTCTTATGGGGAGAACACCGGAGAAATGGGGTAATTTGTGTGTGTCTATATGTGTGTGTGTGTCGGTCTGCATGTGTGTGTGTTTCTCTTAACACAGATTAAGTGAAATGCATCATGTACAAAACACACACAGCACAGAGACACAGTCAGGTGCAGCTGTGAGTTTTATATGTAATGTACAGAAATCTACGATATATGGACTGGGCTTAACAGCCAGCATGCTGCACACAGCACCTAGAGTTGCAGGTTTGAATCCTGAGGCAGTGTGGGCAGGTAAGAAGCTACAGCACTGCATCTGGCAGCGTTGTAAGTCACCTTGGCTAACGACAGCAACTGAACATATACTGTATATCTGAACGTGTAGATTAAGTCTGTCAAACGGCAAACACTACAGCCTGTTTTTGATTCAGAACAAAGGCACCCAGCTTGTTATGTGTGAGTGTTGGCGGCGCAATGTTATCAGAGTTGATGATGTGTGAACAGGAGATAACAGGAGAGATAAGGGAGTTCTGATTCTGCAGCCCAAGGGGCACCTTGAACTTGAACGTCTTTAAGGAGCCACTCACCTGGACCACTTTTCAAAGCCACGTGCCACAGAGTAAAAAAAATAAAATAAATTAAAAGCCAAGTTGCATACATATTCAAATAATTTACTCCTTATATCTGTAAAAACACAATAAATAAATCTTAATGCATGCCCAGTATTTACATCAAAATGATGCCAAGTTACAGCTAGACTTTCAGTATTTTTCACTGAAACTTAAAAGGTCATATTTCCAAGCTTTCCATGATTTCCAACATTCATTCAAATACCTTCGGGCCTGCTTTTTTTCCATCTCAAAAAAATGTGGTGTTAAGATGTGTTCAATCTGTGTCAACTGTCTGAGTAAGTTCTGATGGACTGCTTATGAAAATGTATGTAAAACTTTTCAAGGTTAGGGTTAGGATTAGGATTAGGGTTAGGTCTGTATGTTCAGATCTTCAACACTGTCTCCTCCTCATAAACGATATACAGTATGTGTGTATTGTATGAAAAGAGAATGCGAGTGATTTTTACATAGTGCCAATTCATGTAGATGTTCATTGGTGCTGTTTGTGAATAGTAAACACATTCCTATAAAATAATTTATAAAATCCAGTAATTGTTATTATTAGAAAATAACTGTGGTCCTGGAAGTATGTGTAATTCTTCAAACTTAGAGTATATGAAGTATTCATTTATATATGTTGGTGCTTGTGTAGAGTACCCAGTTTTTAGATTAACACTAGCGAGTGCTACCTTTTTCACTCAACCAAGAGGTGATGTTAATTAGAATTATATGTTTGAGGGTTTAGCACCACAAAAGCCTATCCTCTTGGATTAGAACACCTTTTGGAGTTCTTAGTGGTATTTTACCATTTTTCTCTTAACGAGTTCTTAGTGCTATTTTACCGTTTTTCTTTTAACGAGTTCTTAGTGGTATTTAAGTTTTTTTTTTTTTGCAAGTTCTTAGTGGTATTTTACCGTTTTTCTCCTAACGAGTCTTTAGTGGTATTTTAGTTTTTCTCTTAACGAGTTCTTAGTGGTATTTTAATTTTTCTCGTAAAGAGTTCTTAGTGGTATGTTACCATTTTTCTCTTAACGAGTTCTTCGTGGTATTTTAGTTTTTCTCTTAACGAGTTCTTCGTGGTATTTAAATTTTTCTCTTAACGAGTTCTTAGTGGTATTTTAATTTTTCTCTTAACGAGTTCTTAGTGGTATTTTAATTTTTCTCTTAACAAGTTCTTAGTGGTATTTTAGTTTTTCTCTTAACGAGTTCTTAGTGGTATTTTAATTTTTCTCTTAACGAGTTCTTAGTGGTATTAAAAATTTTCTCTTAACGAGTTCTTCGTGGTATTTAAATTTTTCTCTTAACAAGTTCTTAGTGGTATTTAAATTTTTCTCTTAACAAGTTCTTCGTGGTATTTTACCGCTTTTGTCTCGCAGTCTACATCAGTCTGTATTACGCGGCTTTCTACATCGTGATGACGGCTCTCTTCGCTCTGGCCATCTACGTGCTGATGTACACACTCTCTCCCTACACCCCGGACTATCAGGATCGATTATCATCGCCAGGTAACCAGCATCAAATCAAACATCCCTTCCCTAACATTCCTAACCAGGATCCAAATCAAACATTCCTTCCCTAACATTCCTAACCAGGATCCAAATCAAACATTCCTTCCCTAACATTCCTAACCAGCATCCAAATCAAACATCCCTTCCCTAACATTCCTAACCAGAATCCAAATCAAACATTCCTTCCCTAACATTCCTAACCAGGATCCAAATCAAACATTCCTTCCCTAACATTCCTAACCAGGATCCAAATCAAACATTCCTTCCCTAACATTCCTAACCAGGATCCAAATCAAACATTCCTTCCCTAACATTCCTAACCAGGATCAAAATCAAACATCCCTTCCCTAACATTCCTAACCAGGATCCAAATCAAACATTCCTTCCCTAACATTCTTAACCAGGATCCAAATCAAACATCCCTTCCCTAACATTCCTAACCAGCATCCAAATCAAACATTCCTTCCCTAACATTCCTAACCAGCATCCAAATCAAACATCCCTTCCCTAACATTCCTAACTAGCATCCAAATCAAACATCCCTTCTCTAACATTCCTAACCAGCATCCAAATCAAACATCCCTTCCCTAACATTCCTAACTAGCATCCAAATCAAACATCCCTTCTCTAACATTCCTAACCAGCATCCAAATCAAACATCCCTTCCCTAACATTCCTAACTAGCATCCAAATCAAACATCCCTTCTCTAACATTCCTAACCAGGATCCAAATCAAACATCCCTTCCCTAACATTCCTAACCAGCATCCAAATCAAACATTCCTTCCCTAACATTCCTAACCAGGATCCAAATCAAACATCCCTTGTGTTCCAAATAAATGCAAACATGATAACAGCAAAATCTAAATAAAATTATTATTATTATTATTGTTGTTGTTGTTGTTGTTAATAAATAATAACCGTAAAACAATGACAATACTGTATTAAATAATATTTGGGACTAGACATCAAAAGGTGATGTGATCTCTCGCTTTTTTTTCTCTCTCTCTCTCTCTCCCCCTCTCAGGGGTGATGGCGTGGCCAGACATGTATGGAGAGGACGATCTGGACATCTCCTACAACATGTCAGACAAGAATAGCTGGAGCAAACTCTCCAACTGTCTGAAAAAATTCCTGCATCGTGAGTAAAGAAAACAATTACATGCACAGAGGCAGCCAATCACAGCAGTGTCTCTGTGCTGGCATCCAATCACAGCACGGTATCCATGTAGGCAATCGCAGCACTTTTATTTCTGATTAAAATCAACAAAAGCATTCACTTCACAAGATCAGATGAAGTGACATAAATACTGTGTTTGTCTATTTTTCTATCACACTCTTTCTCTTTCTCTCCCTCTATTTCTCCTTTTCCCTCTCTTTCTCTCTCTCTCTCTCTCTCTATCTCCCCACACAGCCTATAATGACACAATGCAAGAGCATTGTAACAGCCATCCATGTACCAAGGGTAAATACTTCCTCCAGAACAAGTTCTCTGCTCCTCAGCACACTAAATGGTCCTGCCCCTTCACCCAGGAGATGCTGGGAAACTGCTCTGGTCTTGTGGACAACACCTTCGGTTACGCAGACGGAAATCCCTGTGTGATCATCAAGATGAACAGAGTATGTCACACACACAAAACACACACACACAGCTCAGTACGTTACACTGCTAGATTTGTTGCGTAGCTTGGTTTGGAGGGATTAGGTTTGGTTAATGATAGCTATACAATTCCTCATTACGTTTTTGGGATTATATATGCAGGAATTAAATGTGTGAAACACTGTGATATATTGGTACCTGTGGGACAAAGATGAGGAGTGTTTATTTATACTCAAGGACTCAAAGCTATCAATTGGGTTTCTCTCCAGATCATAAACTTTTTGCCTGGCAATGGGAGTGGAATGCCTCCTTACGTGAACTGCACTGTGCTGGTGAGTGAGAGCCAGAATGGCTCCCTGTGTGAACTGCACCGTACTGGCGACTGGAGGAAATGGAAACACTGCAGCCGTCTTTTACCATCAGTATAATGCAGCCAAAAGAGCCACAAACAGAAAATTTAAATGTAAAATTCCATGGACTGGCACGGCTTGGTAAACTAGTTTTAATTGGACAAAATTGTATGAGCCGGTTTATTGTATGATCTGTTTAATGCTTGCAGTGACAGAACTGGGTTGACTTCCAGAATATTCTGAGTGGCTGAACAGTTGAGTTATGGTCTAATCTTCCTATCCAAAGGGCTGAAACAATGCGTGTGTGTGTGTGCGTGCGTGCGTGCGTACGTGCGGTGTGTGTGTGTGTGCGTGTGCGTTTGCGTTTGCGTGTGCGGGTTGTGTGTGTATATGTGTGTGCGTGCGGGTTGTGTATATATATATGTGTGTGTGTGTGTGTGTGTGTGTGTGTGTGTGTGTGCATGTCTAAACAGAAAGGCAAAGAGAACGTGAAACAGATGGAGTATTTCCCCACTAACGGAACCTTTGACCTCTCCTACTTTCCCTACTACGGCAATTTGGCCCAGGTAAGCGCAGTGTGTTCCATCCACATACACACCTGTGTGTTCCATCCACATACACACCTGTGTGTTCCATCCACATACACACCTGTGTGTTCCATCCACATACACACGTGTGTGTTCCATCCACATACACACCTGTGTGTTCCATCCACATACACACGTGTGTGTTACATCCACATACACACGTGTGTGTTCCATCCACATACACACCTGTGTGTTCCATCCACATACACACCTGTGTGTTCCATCCACATACACACCTGTGTGTTACATCCACATACACACGTGTGTGTTCCATCCACATACACACCTGTTTGTTCCATCCACATAAATCTGCTAGCTATACTCCATTCAAATCTGATCACTATGGCTATCATATTCCATTCAGGCCCCATCTCTATAATAATCATGCATGGTGTAAGTGCTGATCTCAGCCTCTCTTCCGCAGCCCTCCTACGTTAACCCCTTGGTCGCGGTGAAGTTCTACATGGTCCAGAAACGGACGGCCAAGATTCAGTGCAGAGTGGTGGCCAACAACATTGCGTACCAGAACATCCACGACCCGTACGAGGGCAAAGTGGTATTTGATCTTAGGGTCTGTTAATATTTCCAACCCGACTGGACACGGCAGCCTAGGAGAATCAGAACCATCAGTGCAGTGATGTCTGCCTCTCGGTTAGGAGAAGATTAGGCTCATAAATCAGTTTAGTTATGGGGTCAATAGACAGGCCAGGTTTCTCATCTTTAATGTTTTATTCATATTTTCATGTCTATTGCCCCACTGTTATTGCCCCAATGCTACCCAGTGGCTATTTTATTCCAGATGTTGCTTTGTGTGTTGCAAATATACTCCGTGTGTACCATAGGCAATGTGGCCATATACTCAGCGTGTACCACAGGCAATGTGGCCATATACTCTTAACAGTGTGTACATTAAATGTTTTGCATGTGGTGTATTTAAATAGTCCAAACCCAACAGCAATTCTGTGATTAATATTATTGTTTTGATTTTCTTTTTTCTTGGGTGGGAGCAATGTAATTAAAATAACTTTATTTAAAAGGACTTGTTTTTATTCTGCTCAGGGTAAGGGTATCACTGACTGAAACTAATTTCACTATTTTGCTTCAACCACTAACACCTTCAGTTTAACTACCTTACTGTTTGCCACTGTACTGGCAAACTCACATATCACTCATAAAATCACAGTGCATTCATGCTCAATGTAACTTTTATACACTGAAGTGCACACATACCTACCCACCTACACTCACTCACTCACTCACTCAATGTCCGAATCAGAGCCCTATGTACTGCGCCCTGTCTCCTGCGTACAGTGCACTGGCAGAAGTATGCTGTTTAATGTGCGCTGTGTAGTCTACAAAAAATATCCCCCATACTATTTTCCAACCGCATTGTGGAAGTGTCATCACCAGTGTTAATAATAATAATGCTTTGCATTTATATAGCGCCTTTCTCACCAACTGGTGACTCAGCGCTTTGCATTGATAAGGGGGAAACTCCCGAATGTACTCAGCTAAACCCCGGAAGTAAGTGTATCATACGGGGGTTTAAAGTATACTATATTTCGAGAACATTTCGCCTACTCAACGACTTTTTCGTCCTGTCTACTCAACGAGCCTTTCTAATAGTATGGAAAGGTGCTGATTTCATTTTTACCCATGACTGCACTTTGAAATATTCCCAATTTAGCTGTAAAACAGCGGACATGGCAACACTGGTGGGACATCTTATGACCTGCTTACGACACTTCCACAGTGCAGTTGGAAAATAGTATGGCGGATATTTTTCACGGACTGCTAAACTGCACATTAAACAGCACACTTCTGCCAATGCACTGTATGCAGGAGACAGGGCACAATCGATAGAGCTCTGATTCGGACACAGTGTACTGTACGCAGGAGACAGGGTGCAGTAGATAGGGCTCTGATTCAGACAGGGTGCAGTAGATAGGGCTCTGATTCAGACACAGTGCACTGTATGCAGGAGACAGGGTGCAGTAGATACAATCTGATTCAGACACAGTGCACTGTACGCAGGAGACAGGGTGCAGTAGATAGAACTCTGATTCGGACACAGTTCACTGTATGCAGGAGACAGGGTGCAGTAGATACAATCTGATTCAGACACAGTGCACTGTACGCAGGAGACAGGGTGCAGTAGATAGGGCTCTGATTCAGACACAGTGCACTGTACGCAGGAGACAGGGTGCAGTAGATAGGGCTCTGATTCAGACACAGCCCTGATGAGTGTGCTCCCGAATTCCCTCAACAAAACCCCGGAAATAAGGGGTTCATCCTGGTATTTTAAGTGACCCCATTTGTGAGAAAAAGTCACCCACTCACTGCTTGTAAAGTGAGGGGAGAGGGTACATAGTAAACAGGGGTCTGAGTGGATAGGGGGCAGGGAACAGGGATCATATTCGGTCACAGCCTCGCTCACTCACCTGTGTAAACAGCTCCACCCTGTGGTGAAACAGAGAAGAGTAAGGCAACCTGCAGAGACGTCAAACACAGATCACGTCAATTAAATTAAAATCTCCTGAAGCGAAATCATTAGTACAGGCCTCTCTGTAGGAACAGAAGCCGAGGCTCGTTCCAGTTCGGTCCAGACAGTGTTGATCACCGTGGTTCATGGGAAGATTGTTGTAATGACAGCCATGTTGTAGTACCAATGTTTTAAATCCCATTGTACCTACTGGACACAGCATTACCACAATGAACCAGTTTGTGGCAGCAATAGCAGATCCATTAATTAAATATAAATCCAGCATATGCGTCAATGCCTTTATTCTTAAACAACAAACGGGTGTCGAGCAGAGTAGCTAGTGTGCGCAATAGCCATTTATACCACAGAAGGGCGGTGCAAAAATCCTACATGCGATGGATTTCTGAAGCTATTTAAACCGTTATATAATGTGTTTAGCGATCACTAGCGCCGCCTCTCACCATACGCACATATTCATCACAAACCCAGAATCAGCTGATTACTTGCGGTGATGTAATGTCATCCAGGTCCTTCCAAACTTCAGCAAATTAAGCAGAGTCTATTGATGGGAGGTTCGACTCTTTTTACTAACTCGAGTTTGTATGAGTCACTCACCAAAGAGAGTCGGGTTTTGGAGTCACTCGAGTCATCAAGTCAGTCTAACTTCCGGTTTAGCCCTCCTGAATGGGATAAAGTAATTTAATAGTGCGGCGACTTTGAGACTTTCCAAATGTTATCGGAACGAATGGATCAAATTCTGATAGTGAAACGAGTTATTTCGCGGGGGTTGTGACGCTCAAAAAAAATTATCCATCGTTTTATAGCCGCTCCTTTTCTCTTGATTGTGTGCAAAAAAACTGCTTTTCGGACCTGGAAGTTGTAATTACACTGTTTGACCACTAAATAAAATTGGCTTCAAAGCCCGGCGCTGTTCTGGGGGCTTGCTCAGTACTGTCACTCACGAGTTAACGAGCTCAGGGCAGGGGGCGGGTTCCGGGGCTAGGGGAGCGAGTACTGGGTGACCGAGTGAGTAGCTATTTCGTGCAACCCGAGTCAGACAGCTCCGGGCGGGCTGGGAGAGCAAGTGAGTGAGTGATTCGTGCAGCCAGACCTTCAGCTTAGGGCAGGGAGAGCGAGTACGGAGTTGAAACAAGCTACAAAAAGTGGTTGCTTTCTCACAGGGCTAGGTTAATACAGTGATTTCCTTGATGCATTTCCACAAATACAGTTAATATAAGAGTTGCACAATAGTGTAACACGTTGTCTCGCGTCGTCTTCGCAGTTCGCGAGTCAGTGAACGAGTTCGTGGAGGAGAGGACTTGTCACTCCTGAGTCAGTAAAACGAGTTGTTCGTTTCGAACGATTCGTTCAAACTCGCACATCACTCCCAGAGTCCCTCGTTTGGCCAATCTTCCTACACGCTGCCCGAACGTACAACTGCACACAAATAAACTACTACCTGTCAAGTAAATAATATGTAGGCTATTAGCTTCAATTCCATCTTTCACAAACGCGACAGTATGTTATGCTCGCATTTTATGGCTTGAAACTTTGTGGCAAACTCAAGTTTCAAGTTGACCAAAAATAATCGCTTACTATATGCGCTCTTCTTGATCCGTGCTCCCACCAAATGTAACTCCACCTATATCGCATTATGTTGTATTTAAGTTGGCTCATTAGTGAGACTATTCGAATTTGTTGCTGCTGTTTGGAGTTGGACGATCTGTGTACCACCACAACTGAAACATTTATTTTACTTCCGAAACACAGTAATAACTTGTGCTGCCATCAGGGATGTGTAGTATTTTTCTATTTTCAATGGCGAAGATTATCCGTTTAAATTGTGTACGTATTTGTAATTGTTTGCAATATAGACATGCACTATTGGACTATGTTCATTTAACTCGCCCGTAAGGAAGGTGTTCGCGTTGCCTCCTTTCGAGTAAAATATGATACATAAACCTTGCAGTCTTGTTTACACGCGTTTCCAATAAAACTACAGTTCCCAGCCATAATAATTCAAACGCTCAAGCTTCCTGACTGTGTGCGCAGGCGCAGAGAAAGCCACTGGCTATAGAGTTAGTCAAAACAGCGGGCGTTAAAATGGTAGGTAAGACCAAAACAATGAGCAATAACTGGCGAATAAACCGCAGAACCGAAGTGCGAAGCGGGGGAAAGGGACAGGCTGTGCGGGAGGGAGGTTGGCGGTGGTGTACGCGGGGTGTCCTCTACCAGTGTTTTACTCCGGTGATACGGAAGGTCAGAGTTGTTGGTATTTTGAGACCTGACACCAACAGCAGTTGCTCGACACGTACCTTTCCCTTTTTGGTCTCAGACTGAGTTGGGGCAGAAGAAGGTATCCCACCGCGCAGGCTCGCGAACTGGGTCGCAAGGTACAATCGAGAGCTTATTTTTGGCACCAAAGGGGCACCTTTTCGCGACGTGGACCGTGGAACCGCTGCCGTCGATTTCCAACAAGCGAATTTCTGTATTTCAATCAGGTTTCAATACGTCTAGTCACTGTGAATCGACGCTGCGTTGCATGTCTTCTGCTGCCCAGCTTTATTAACGTTAGTTTGTCTGCTATCTTAGTTGTGTTCGCATAAACAGTTTTTTTTGTCAGCTAAACGTTTGTACGAAAACATCTGATACTCATTTAAGGTTATAATCATATTACAGTGGTCGTGTTTACCTCAATGTATCCAGTTAATGATCTGGTTTCTTCGCTTGCATTGCGTAACTGAAATATTGTGTTGTAATGTTTTTCATAGTTATTATATTCGTTTAAACTGGATCGTAGCTACGGCATTTATTGTGCGGGTTTACTAGTTAATAGTTAGAATAGCCTAATGTAATATTTTACCCAAAACATGTTTAAAGCGGCCAATAAAGGCTGAGTTGGCCCAATTCTAAAATGGCAACGTCTTGCATCGCAATCCGGTTTCTATGGTGTTGGCGGCTGTTTTATTTCTTTCAACACATCGGGTGTATTCTTTAGTGTTTAAACACGTGCGGCAGTCTTGAGTTGGAAGCGATTTTCTAGCCACAGAAGTACTTCGAAGGCGACTATTTTAAAACATCCGTGCTATCTATGTCTAGATTGTTGGCAAAGTGTCAAGTATCATGTGTCGTCTATGGCTTCAAGTGAAACTCAATGTCTTGATAAAGTGTGACGTGTGTTTGTTTGTTTGTTTGTGGGCGCACATGTTAAATCTGGCTGATCTCTCTGGGTTTAATCAAGACTCAACTTTCACCCACACAGTGCATTATGAATTTCAGTGTTCAGCCCACAGAACACGGCTACACTGAGAGGGATTGTTGTGAATTACTGAGAACGAGTTCCCCCCCCCCAGCACAGATACTGCTAACTGTACCCTTCTCTCTAAAACACACACACTGAGTGGCCTGTTTGTGTGACTGTCTCTATGTCCTTCTCTGCAGCACAAGCTGAGGTTGTCGCAGAGGGAAAAGGTTCGGCAGTTTATGTCCTTCACGCATGCTGAGGAGAGGACTGCCCTGCTGTGCCTCACGCACAACCAGTGGAAACTACAGCTGGCCACTGACCATTACTTCCAGAACCCTGAGCTTTACCACAGAGAATCCATGAAAAACACCGTGGACAAGAAGAAACTAGAGCAGCTATATAACCGCTACAAAGGTACCGCTACGCCCCGTGCCACACCCTAAAAAACCCCCTCGAAACGTCACCCTCTAAACTCCACACCCTAAAAAACCCCACTCGAAACGTCACCCTCTAAACTCCACACCCTAAAAAACCCCACTCGAAACGTCACCCTCTAAACTCCACACCCTAAAAAACCCCACTCGAAACGTCACCCTCTAAACTCCACTCCATAAAAAAACCCACTCGAAACGTCACCCTCTAAACTCCACACCATAAAAAACCCCACTCGAAACGTCACCCTCTAAACTCCACACCATAAAAAAACCCACTCGAAACGTCACCCTCTAAACTCCACACCCTAAAAAACCCCACTCGAAACGTCACCCTCTAAACTCCACACCCTAAAAAACCCCACTCGAAACGTCACCCTCTAAACTCCACTCCCTAAAAAACCCCACTCGAAACGTCACCCTCTAAACTCCACTCCATAAAAAACCCCACTCGAAACGTCACCCTCTAAACTCCACACCCTAAAAAACCCCACTCGAAACGTCACCCTCTAAACTCCACACCATAAAAAAACCCACTCGAAACGTCACCCTCTAAACTCCACTCCTAAAAAACCCCTCTCGAAACGTCACCCTCTAAACTCCACTCCTAAAAAACCCCACTCGAAACGTCACCCTCTAAACTCCACACCCTAAAAAACCCCACTCGAAACGTCACCCTCTAAACTCCACACCCTAAAAAAACCCCACTCGAAACGTCACCCTCTAAACTCCACTCCATAAAAAACCCCACTCGAAACGTCACCCTCTAAACTCCACACCCTAAAAAACCCCACTCGAAACGTCACCCTCTAAACTCCACACCCTAAAAAACCCCACTCGAAACGTCACCCTCTAAACTCCACTCCATAAAAAACCCCACTCGAAACGTCACCCTCTAAACTCCACTCCTAAAAAAAACCCACTCGAAACGTCACCCTCTAAACTCCACTCCATAAAAGCAACTAAATACCTACAATTCTGTTTTGCTTCACTAAGCCAAGTTAGAAACAACTGTAAAACACTGCCCTTTGTGTCTGTGTCAGAAATCAGAAATCAGAAAGCTTTATTGTCATTATATTTTGATATAATGAGATTACAGGAACCACTCCATTTGTGCATTTGACATGACAACCAGATAAGACATGACAACAGGACATGGCACACACAGCTATCTAATAAAAACAAAGCAAGATAGAATATAAAAAATAGATAAAAACAGCATAGAATAAATAAACACAGCATAGAATAAATAAAAACAGCAGTCAAATATTGCACAGTGTGTGAGTGTGTGTGTGTGTGTGTGAGAGAGAGTAAGTGCGCTTGTGTGCATGCGTGTGTCTAAGTGAGCTTGTGTGTGTGTGTGTGTGTTTGTAACCAGGTGCTGTTCCCTCAGATCCACAGGATGAGGGGAAAATCGGGATCGACGGAATCCAGCAGTTCTGTGATGACCTCACTCTGGACCCGGCCAGTATGAGTGTGCTGGTGGTGGCCTGGAAGTTCCGCGCCGCTACGCAGTGTGAGTTCAGCCGCCAGGAGTTCTTCGAAGGAATGGCGACTCTGGGGTGAGCGGAAACACCGCCACGCTGTCAGTGCACAATGTGTCCTTTAACGTGTCCTTATGTGTCCCCGTTTGAGAACACAGCTTTCTTTTTCAGTCCATTAATGTTTGGAAATGACATTTACTTTGGCATGACGTCTGCTATATTGATTGATTGTGTGTGTGCCTATGGGTAAAGGGGGCATGTAATGTATGTGCGTACCGCGTGTGTGTTACTGGTGGAATGTATGTGCAACTGGTAGTGTGTGATGTGTGCATGTGTGTGTGGGTATGTGCGGAGGGGGTGGGGGTGGGGGGTGTGGCTTTTGTGTGTGTGTGTGTGGGGGGGGGGTTGTTGCTGCTCTGTTGAATGCTGTTCTCTGTATTTATGTTTGTTTGTCTGTGTGTGTGGTTGTGGGGTCCGTGTGTGTGTGTGTGGTTGTGAGGTCCGTGTGTGTTGCTGGTCATGATCAATGCTGTTCTCTGTATTTATGTTTGTTTGTCTGTGTGTGTGGTTGTGGGGTCTGTGTGTGTTGCTGGTCATGATCAGCGCTGTTCTCTGTATTTATGTTTGTTTGTCTGTGTGTGTGGTTGTGGGGTCCGTGTGTGTGTGTGGTTGTGAGGTCTGTGTGTGTGGTTGTGGGGTCCGTGTGTGTGTGTGTTTGTGATCTCCGTGTGAGTGTGTGGTTGTGATGTTTGTTTGTCTGTGTGTGTGGTTGTGAGGTCCGTGTGTGTTGTGGTTGTGATCCGTGTTGTGTGTATTTATGTTTGATTGTGTGTGTGTGTGGTTGTGAGGTCCGTGTGTGTGTGTGGTTGTGAGGTCCGTGTGTGTGTGTGTGGTTGTGAGGTCCGTGTGTGTGTGTGGTTGTGAGGTCCGTGTGTGTGTGTGTGGTTGTGAGGTCCGTGTGTGTGTGTGTGGTTGTGAGGTCCGTGTGTGTGTGTGGTTGTGAGGTCCGTGTGTGTGTGTGGTTGTGAGGTCCGTGTGTGTGTGTGGTTGTGAGGTCCGTGTGTGTGTGTGGTTGTGAGGTCCGTGTGTGTGTGTGGTTGTGAGGTCCGTGTGTGTGTGTGGTGTGAGGTCCGTGTGTGTGTGTGCTGTGAGTCTCTGTATTTATGTTTGTTTGTCTGTGTGTGTGGTTGTGAGGTCCGTGTGTGTGTGTGGTTGTGAGGTCCGTGTGTGTGTGGTTGTGAGGTCCGTGTGTGTGTGTGGTTGTGAGTGCTGTTCTCCGTATTTATGTTTGTTTGTCTGTGTGTGTGGTTGTGGGGTCCGTGTGTGTGTGTGGTTGTGAGGTCCGTGTGTGTGTGTGGTTGTGAGGTCCGTGTGTGTGTGTGTGGTTGTGAGGTCCGTGTGTGTGTGTGGTTGTGAGGTCTGTGTGTGTGTGTGTGGTTGTGAGGTCCGTGTGTGTGTGTGGTTGTGAGGTCTGTGTGTGTGTGTGTGGTTGTGAGGTCCGTGTGTGTGTGTGGTTGTGAGGTCCGTGTGTGTGTGTGGTTGTGAGGTCCGTGTGTGTGTGTGTGGTTGTGAGGTCCGTGTGTGTGTGTGGTTGTGAGGTCTGTGTGTGTGTGTGGTTGTGAGGTCCGTGTGTGTGTGTGGTTGTGAGGTCCGTGTGTGTGTGTGGTTGTGAGGTCCGTGTGTGTGTGTGGTTGTGAGGTCCGTGTGTGTGTGTGTGGTTGTGAGGTCCGTGTGTGTGTGTGGTTGTGAGGTCCGTGTGTGTGTGTGTGGTTGTGAGGTCCGTGTGTGTTGCTGGTCATGATCAGTGCTGTTCTCTGTACATTGTTGTCAGATGTGACAGCCCAGATAAGCTGAAGGCGATGCTCCCGAGGTTAGAACAGGAGCTGAAAGATGTGGGGAAGTTTAAAGACTTTTACCAGTTCACCTTTACCTTTGCCAAGAACCCTGGACAGAAGGGCTTAGGTAGGTATGGACAGAGCCTGTTGGGGGTGTAAGGGGGTTAAGTTTTGGGTGTGACTCTGTGTGTCTCCAGGGATTGATTGCGTGTTTTTCCACAGTGATTGTGTGTATGCATGAGATAAATGTGTTATTAGGGAAGCGTGTGGCTGCAGCCAGACTGAGTGTATTGCTGTTGTCCCTGTTTCAGAGTTGGAGATGGCTGTGGCCTATTGGAACTTAGTTCTGTCTGGCAGGTTCAAGTTCCTGGACCTCTGGAACAGATTTCTAGTGGTGAGTATGGAAGGCTGTGTTCTTTATGTGACATCATGCATTGGTTTGAATCCCTAGGCTGAACCATTAGGGATGTGTTGGTTTGAAACCTGCCTAGCTAGAACAGTATAACGGCTAAAGCCTAAATCCCACTATATCAGTGGTGCCCAATCATGTGCCATGGAGGGCAGAGAGGATGCAGGCTTTCATTCCAACCAATCACTACACCTGCTGACTTCACTAATTAGTTCCCTCCCCTCTGGTTGAAGGCATGCTAATTAGTGAAATCAGCAGGTGTAGTGATTGGTTGGAATGAAAACCTGCATACTCTCGGCCCTGCATGGCATATGATTGGTCACCACTGCACTATATAGCTACATCCCATGAGTCAAATACCAGTTCTGTAGGGTCACGTTGTCTGCAGGTTTTTATTGTATTTTAACAACAATGATTTGTTTAAGTTGTTGAGTCAATTGGCTAAAGAATCCACACACCTTGTTCTCAAGGCCGTAATTGGCTGTTGATTGAACGAAAAACACAAATACCTGCAGACACTGCAGCCCACCTGGACTGGAGTTTGACACCCCTGGTACACATGGTTTAGCGATGCCCTTACCTAATTACCGGTCGGTCATGTGAAGGAGTCTGTATCCATGACATCCTCACCAGCCAATCATGTGAATGTGTCAGTAACCATGACGTCATCACCAGCCAATCATGTGAAGAATTCTCAGTCAGTAGATAACTTTGAGTGCGTTTTCCTCGTGAGGAATCCCACCAGAGCATCTGCAGCTACTCTGGCTAACGTTCTCACAACGTTCTGTAACATTTCTGTAACATTTCTGTAACTGTGTCTAATGCTGTGTGAAGGAGCACCACAAACGGTCCATCCCCCGGGACACCTGGAACCTGCTCCTGGACTTCAGCAACATGGTGACTGACGACATGTCCAACTATGACGAGGAAGGTGAGCTGTGCGACCACTAGGGGGCACCAGAGAAAACAGTTGGGTCAGCAGAGCAGTGGGAACATGCCTACACTCACACATTCACCAGAAACAACAACCAGACTCACACACTCACATTCCATTGGCCTGTATCTGACAATAACAGATTTATCTCCTGTCATTGCAATGGAGGTATTTTAATTTCCTGATTGTTTAGTGAATTGGAGGTGTTGGACAATGCTGACAATGATGGCTGATTGCAGGCAAAACAACAGTGGCAGTTCAGTCTTAAAGTTTTAATTCAATATTAGCTTCTCAATTAAACACCTGCAAGATCCTACACACACACACACACACACACACACACACACCAACTCCACACACACGCATGCAAACACATATGCACACGCACACACACGCACAATGCTGTTCACAATGTGTGTCCCCTTTATTGACCCTTGACCTCTGTCTTCCTTTGTAGGGGCGTGGCCTGTTCTCATAGATGATTTTGTGGAGTTTGCGCGGCCAATCGTGACGGGTGCCAAGCGTAAAAGTGTGTAACTGTCACCACCCTGGCAAACGGAGGGCTATGATCTGCTATTTTATTTTGGACTTTTTTTAATGGCATGAGGAAAATGAAAATGGAAACGCTTGGAAGTTGCAAAACTTTCAGCAAATTGTGCCTAGGTCAGGGGTGCCCGGGCCAACCAATCAGGAGGGAGAGTGAAAAAGTGACTGACAGAGGAATTGTTTTGTTCCTCTTCTGTGTGGAGGTGCCACGTGCATGACAGTTCCTGTTACTGGCACCAGGGGGCACTGTGGAGCCAGCCTCCTCCCTCACCTGCTGTTTAATGGGGGTTCAAGAATTGGAGCAGCCCCCCCACCCCCCCATAGGGGTACCAGTGACTCTACCTCCCCATGGGCAGTAGTGAGAGAGATGGTCTCCAGGGGGTAAAGCAGCAGGATGTGTGTGTGTACAGGTGTACCGGACACACCTGTGCTGTCTCTCTGAGACAGGTACGTCCTCTCAGGATTGGAAAGATGTATTTTACTGTATCGATAGAGAGATAATAACTATATATGTTTCCATCGTATATGTCATGTACATCACACGTATGCATGTGTATGTATATGTAAATGTAAGTCTGAAGGAGAACGGTATTCATAGTATAAAATAAGCCCCTGGGTATGTTAATGTTACCATTCAGATTTTAGGTTAAACTATAAATTAAACAACATTAGGTATATGCTTATGTTCATTTTCACTTTGTGCTGTTTTTGGGTGTGTTCTAGGTCGGTGATGTAAAAAAAAAACATCAGCATTGTCCTCAACATTATATAATATTTAGCGGGGGGTATCGGGTGAAGTGTAGTTTGAGAGAGAACGTGTGTGTGTGTGTGTGTGTGTGTGTGTGTGTGTGTGTGTGTGCTCATGCTTGTATAGTCAAGCAGACTCAGACTAGCCTCAAGTCTGAAAAAAAAAATGGTGCTCAAAACTGAGATAATTTATGCATGCAGATTGTCCAATCAGAAGCAGCGGGTAATTTCCCCGCCCAGCAGGCCTTTCTCATTACCTTGTGGCCTGTAAATAATTATCTCAGTTACGCACATGGTTGTTCTGCGTATGCAGGACTGCCTGAACGGGGGGAGTGGTCCGCACGGAGCTCCAAGATCTCTCCGTATATAACCAGCGTTTTTTAAAAACATACATTCAGGCATTTGTAAACCCTGTTGGAATTCATAAACATATTTTTAGTGAAAAAGAAAAAATGCTAAATAAAGCATGTTTTTTTTCTTCAAGAAAGAAATTTGTGTTTCTGGAGCTGTTGGTTAAATCTGTATGTGTAACTTCTTCTGTGACCACTCGAGGGCGCTCAAACAAAACTGGCTCCTAATGAGACTCGCTCCAAAATAAACCACGAATGACACGTGGTCTATTTTTAATCGGACAGTGAACCAACGGTCTGATTAAGGACTTGGGGCAATGATCACGTGAGTTCCTTCAAAGGTTAGCTAGCCAGTTAATTTGTTTGTGTAAACGAGTGAGACAGTGTGAAAGTATTCCTTACGTTATCCATCCCAGCAAGATCATTCCTGGACAAATGTCAAACCAACATAAATATGAGGTGCACGGTGTAAAACTGCTCCTGTCAAAATTATACATTTTTCATCAGTGTATTCTTGACCACATGGCAAATCATTTGTTTAAAATTCGGTTTTTAGCAGTTTATGCCTCCTTTTAAAGTTGGGCACTCTGACGAGCAGCATAAAGGTTTACTCAGCAGGGTTTTAAAGTACTCAAAATACACACCGGTAAACTAGCAAAAATGGACTTGGACATTGACATTACGCCATGCGGTAGACCAAGTTCGCCAAGATAGAGCACCTGGTCTCTCCCACGGTACTCAAAGGTGCGTCTTAAGAAAAAGCGGAAATACACACCCCAGAACCAGAACCAGAAAAGACTGGCAAACGTGGGCTCAACAGGCTAAAATGTTATGTCTGAATTAAGAGGGACCAGAGAAGGACTGGTACAGAGTCCATTTTACAGAACGTTTTGTTTTTGGTCACAAGACAGTGGAACTGGCAAAGCCAACTCGGACCCATCTGGTAGCACACACGTCCCATTGATACTAATTTGAAAGTGCATTACCGCAGAATCCCTTGCATTGTATTGCAGGTCTCATGGACAGATAATCCACCCAGTTGGTACTCTCACTCTGCCTCTTCCTCTGAATGTCCAGAGGACCAGGGATCTAAGTGACCTTTCACCTATGAATGATTAAAGGGTTGTATGTCTAAACAATGGAATCAGCATAAAAGATAGCAGTGTTTACATATAAAATGACAATCACTTGATGCCCTAAATAATAGTTTTATTAAACATTTTTGTTCATCATAAAAAAACTGATGCTCTTCAAATACAACATTTTTTGTTATACTCATGTGTGTGTGTGTGTGTGTGTGTGCATGTGGGTTTGTG
Source organism: Ilyophis sp. 1 JC-2022 (assembly GCA_022702515.1). Classification (NCBI taxonomy): domain Eukaryota; kingdom Metazoa; phylum Chordata; class Actinopteri; order Anguilliformes; family Synaphobranchidae; genus Ilyophis; species Ilyophis sp. 1 JC-2022. The sequence continues at coordinate 107,427,707 of CM040397.1, read as the reverse complement.
TTTTTATGTGTGTGTGTGCATGTGGGTTTGTGTTTTTATGTGTGTGTGTGTGTGCGTGTGGGTTTGTGTTTTTGTGTGTGTGTGTGTGTGTGTGTGTGCATGTGGGTTTGTGTTTTTATGTGTGTGTGTGTGTGTGGGTTTGTGTTTTTATGTGTGTGTGTGTGTGTGTTTGTGTTTTTATGTGTGTGTGGGTTTGTGTTTTTATATGTGTGTGTGCATGTGGGTTTGTGTGTGTGTGTGTGTGCAGAATCACAAGTATTTCTGCTCTAGGCCTAGAAATACACGGTCGCGTTGGGGGTGGAGTTGGGGTTCTGGTTGGAGGTGGAGTTGGGGGTGGAGTTCATGGTATCCTGTAGCCAGGGCAAGAAGTGATCCACCCTGGTGAAAATGCCGTAGTAACCAGGCGTTTGACAACCCCGCCCCCAGCCCACCAGGCCGGTGAGGAAGGCGGTATGGCGGTACTGAGTAATGAGTGGGCTGCCATCATCACCCCTGCAGGCAGGTTGAGGTCCCTGCAGGTACCCCGCGCAGAACATACTAGAGGTCAGCTCCACCCCGCTCTTCTGCCGACACTCCTCCCTCGAAAAGCGCGGAACCTCCAGCCTGCGCAGGATGGGCGAGACAGGCCGGGCGGGGCCAGGGGGCGGAGCATTCCCTCCCATAGTGAGGCCACCCCAGCCGCTGAGCGTGGAGAAGCGCACGGCGGAGAGCTCGCGCGCGAAGAACTCGCTCTCCGGGAGGCATATGGGCGCCGCAAACCGTGAGAACACCACAGGCTCTTGCAGACGCAGCAGAGCGATGTCGCCATCGCCCGACACCGCGTCGTAATGCCGGTGAGCGATCACCTCGGCAACAGGAATCCGCTGCTCCGTACCCTCCTGCACACTTATGTCATGATCCCCTGTGAGAGGCCATCATAACACTCAAAAACATACTTACATACTCATATACTATACACACTAAACACACAGATACGCCCATACTTACACCCTCATATACTATCCACACTAAACACACATATACGCCCATACTTACACACTAAACACACAGATACGCCCATACTTACACACTAAACACAGAGATACGCCCATACTTACACACTCATATACTATCCACACTAAACACACATATACGCCCATACTTACACACTAAACACACAGATACGCCCATACTTACACACTAAACACACAGATACGCCCATACTTACACACGCGCATACACTCATATACTATACACAGTAAACACACAGATACGCCCATACTTACACACTAAACACACAGATACGCCCATACTTACACACTAAACACACAGATACGCCCATACTTACACACGCGCATACACTCATATACTATACACACTAAACACACAGATACACTCATATACTATACACACTAAACACACAGATACACCCATACTTACACACGTGCATACACTCATATACTATACACACTAAACACACAGATACACCCATACTTACACACGCGCATACACTCATATACTATACACACTAAACACACAGATACGCCCATACTTACACAAGCGCATACACTCATATACTATACACACTAAACACACAGATACGCCCATACTTACACACTAAACACACAGATACGCCCATACTTACACACGCGCATACACTCATATACTAAACACACAGATACGCACATACTTACACACTAAACACACAGATACACCCATACTTACACACGCGCATACACTCATATACTATACACACTAAACACACAGATACGCCCATACTTACACACGCGCATACACTCATATACTATACACACTAAACACACAGATACGCCCATACTATACACACTAAACACACAGATACACCCATACTTACACACGCGCATACACTCATATACTATACACACTAAACACACAGATACACCCATACTTGCACACGCGCATACACTCATATACTATACACACTAAACACACAGATACGCCCATACTTACACACGCGCATACACTCATATACTATACACACTAAACACACAGATACGCCCATACTTACACACTAAACACACAGATACGCCCATACTTACACACGCGCATACACTCATATACTATACACACTAAACACACAGATACACCCATACTTACACACGCGCATACACTCATATACTATACACACTAAACACACAGATACGCCCATACTTACACACGCGCATACACTCATATACTATACACACTAAACACACAGATACGCCCATACTTACACACTAAACACACAGATACGCCCATACTTACACATGCGCATACACTCATATACTATACACACTAAACACACAGATACACCCATACTTACACACGCGCATACACTCATATACTATACACACTAAACACACAGATACGCCCATACTTACACACGCGCATACACTCATATACTATACACACTAAACACACAGATACGCCCATACTTACACACTAAACACACAGATACGCCCATACTTACACACGCGCATACACTCATATACTATACACACTAAACACACAGATACGCACATACTTACACACTAAACACACAGATACGCCCATACTTACACACGCGCATACACTCATATACTATACACACTAAACACACAGATACACCCATACTTACACACGCGCATACACTCATATACTATACACACTAAACACACAGATACGCCCATACTTACACACGCGCATACACTCATATACTATACACACTAAACACACAGATACGCCCATACTTACACACGCGCATACACTCATATACTATACACACTAAACACACAGATACGCCCATACTTACACACTAAACACACAGATACGCCCATACTTACACACGCGCATACACTCATATACTATACACACTACACGCGCATACACTCATATACTATACACACTAAACACACAGATACGCCCATACTTACACACTAAACACACAGATACGCCCATACTTACACATGCGCATACACTCATATACTATACACACTAAACACACAAATACACCTGTACTTACACACACACACACATATACTCACATACACACTATACACACAAATACATCTGTACTTAGACACGCATACACTCATATACTATACACACTAAACACACAAATACACCTCTACTTACACACACTGTACATGTAACCACTCTCAGGTCAGTATTCATTCTCACACACACACACACACACAGACACACACACTGTACCTGCAACCACTCTCAGGTCAGTAGCCTCCCTCTTGTGCACGCAGTGGGCGGCGGTGATGACCCAGTCAGGCCGAACTATGACCCCTCCGCATAGGCTCTCACCTTTGTGCTTCAAAAGAACCTTGAAAAATTCCACCCACAACTGTTCAGAACCACTTCCTGTTCCCTCTGTTGCTCTACACTCACTTCCTGCTCTCTCTGTAACTCTACACCCACTTCTTGCTCTTTCTGTAACTCTACACTCACTTTCTGCTCTCTCTGTTACTCTACACCCACTTCCTGCTCTCTCTGTAACTCTACACCCACTTCCTGCTCTCTCTGTTACTCTACACTCACTTCCTGCTCTCTCTGTTACTCTACACTCACTTCCTGCTCTCTGTTACTCTACACTCACTTCCTGCTCTCTTTGTTACTCTACATCCACTTCCTGCTCTCTCTGTAACTCTACGCCCACTCCCTGATCTCTCTGTTACCCTACACCCACTTCCTGTTTTCTCTGTAACTCTACACCCACTTCCTGCTCTCTCTGTAACTCTACACCCACTTCCTGCTTTCTCTGTAACTACACCCACTTCCTGCTCTCTCTGTAACTCTACACTCACCTCCTGTTCTCTTTGTAACTCTACACCCTCTTCCTGCTCTCTCTGTAACTCTACACCCACTTCCTGCTCTCTCTGTAACTCTGCACCCACTTCCTGCTTTCTCTGTAACTCTACACTCACTTCCTGCTCTCTCTGTAACTCTACACCCACTTCCTGCTCTCTCTGTAACTCTACACCCACTTCCTGCTTTCTCTGTAACTCTACACCCACTTCCTGCTTTCTCTGTAACTCTACACCCACTTCCTGCTCTCTCTGTAACTCTACACCCACTTCCTGCTCTCTCTGTAACTCTACACTCACCTCCTGTTCTCTTTGTAACTCTACACCCACTTCCTGCTCTCTCTGTAACTCTGCACCCACTTCATGCTTTCTCTGTAACTCTACACCCACTTCCTGCTTTCTCTGTAACTCTACACTCACTTCCTGCTTTCTCTGTAACTCTACACCCACTTCCTGCTCTCTCTGTAACTCTACACTCACCTCCTGTTCTCTTTGTAACTCTACACCCACTTCGTGCTCTCCGTAACTCTGCACCCACTTCCTGCTTTCTCTGTAACTCTACACTCACTTCCTGCTCTCTCTGTAACTCTACACCCACTTCCTGCTCTCTGTAACTCTACATCCACTTCCTGCTTTTTCTGTAACTCTACACCCACTTCCTGCTTTCTCTGTAACTCTACACCCACTTCCTGCTCTCTCTGTAACTCTACACTCACCTCCTGTTCTCTTTGTAACTCTACACCCACTTCCTGCTCTCTCTGTAACTCTGCACCCACTTCCTGCTTTCTCTGTAACTCTACACCCACTTCCTGCTTTCTCTGTAACTCTACACCCACTTCCTGCTTTCTCTGTAACTCTACACTCACTTCCTGCTCTCTCTGTAACTCTGCACCCACTTTCCCCCCTCTGTGTAACTCTGGGTTAAGTGATGTAGGTGTGGAGTGTCGTGTACCTGCCAGGGACAGTGACCTTTGGTACAGTGGTTTCCACCCACAATTCTGACATCTGATTGGACGGTCTGATTAGTCACCGACAGCAGGGGGATTTTACCGCAGGGATACTCCACTGTGAGAGATACAGGCAACTGTGATTGACAAGCAGAGCTGTGATTGACATGCAGGGCTGTGATTGACAGGTAGAGCTGTGATTGACATGTAGGGCTGTGAGTGACATGCAGGGCTATGAGTTATAAGCAGAGATGTGATTGACAGGCAGAGCTGTGAGTGACAGGCAGAGCTGTGATTGACATGCAGGGCTGTGATTGACAGGCAGAGCTGTGATTGACATGCAGGGCTGTGATTGACATGCAGGGCTGTGATTGACAGGCAGAGCTGTGATTGACAGGTAGGACTGTGTCTCTGCTGACATGCCTCCTCACCTTGAGCGACGCACTCTTTGCCATTGTCTCCAAGCGCGTATCCCTCAGCACACGAACACTTACGCCGTGGGCCGGTCCCGTTGCAGAATTGCTCACACCCCCCATTCAGGTACAGGCACTTCAGCGTGTCCACAAACACTGTCAGCAGGAAGAGGAAGAGGGAGGGGGGGGAGGTGTTGGGTTGGGGTGTGAGGGGGTTACAGTGTAATGTGGTGTGTTATAGTGTGAGGTGTTGGGTTACACTGCAGTGAGTTGGGTTATAGTGTGCGGTGTTGGGTTACACTGCAGTGTGTTTGGTTATAGTGTGTGGTGTTGGGTTACACTGCAGTGAGTTGGGTTATAGCGTGCGGTGTTGGGTTACACTGCAGTGAGTTGGGTTATGGTGTGCGGTGTTGGGTTACACTGCAGTGAGTTGGGTTATAGCGTGAGGTGTTGGGTTACACTGCAGTGAGTTGGGTTATAGCGTGCGGTGTTGGGTTACACTGCAGTGAGTTGGGTTATGGTGTGCGGTGTTGGGTTACACTGCAGTGAGTTGGGTTATAGCGTGAGGTGTTGGGTTACACAGCAGTGAGTTGGGTTGCAGTGTAATGTGTTGTGTTATAGTGTGCGGTGTTGGGTTACACTGCAGTGAGTTGGGTTGCAGTGTAATGTGTTGGGTTATAGTGTGCGGTGTTGGGTTGCATGGTAATGTGTTGTTATAGTGTGAGGTGTTGGGTTACACTACAGCGAGTTGGGTTATAGCATGCGGTGATGTGTTACACTGTAGTGAGTTGGGTTATAGTGTGACGTGTTTGGTTACACTGCAGTGAGTTGGGTTGCAGTGTAATGGGTTGTGTTATAGTGTGCGGTGTTGGGTTGCAGTGTAATGTGTTGGGTTATAGTGTGAGGTGTTGGTTACACTGCAGTGAGTTGGGTTATAGTGTGTGGTGATGTGTTACACTGCAGTGAGTTGGGTTATAGTGTGACGTGTTTGGTTACACTGCAGTGAGTTGGGTTATAGTGTGACGTGTTGGATTACACTGCAGTGAGTTTGGTTGCAGTGTAATGGGTTGTGTTATAGTGTGCGGTGTTGGGTTGCAGTGTAATGTGTTGGGTTATATTGTGAGGTGTTGGGTTACACTGCAGTAAGTTGGGTTATAGTGTGCGGTGTTGGGTTACACTGCAGTGAGTTTGGTTATAGTGTGTGATGTTGGGTTAAACTGCATTGAGTTGGGTTACAGTGTGCGGTGTTGTGTTACACTGCAGTGAGTTTGGTTATAGTGTGCGGTGTTGTGTTACACTGCAGTGAGTTGGGTTATAGTGTGCGGTGTTGGGTTGCACTGCAGTGAGTTGGGTTATAATGTGCGGTGTTGGGTTGCAGCTCCACCTTCTTGACAGTACTTCCCCTCAAAGCCCTCGAGACACTGGCATTGGTAGGAGTTCTCCATGTAAATGCATGTGCCGTTGTTTTTGCAGGGATTATCCAGGCAAGGATCACGGCCTGGGAGAGACGAAACATGCCCCCAGTTCACCCCCCAATTATCAAGAGGCACAATAAACAAACACACATGCACTGATAACATGCAATGGATAATTTCCTGCAAGACTTGTTATTTTATACAACACTCACCATTCTGCCCTACATAAATGAAACAACACGCTGTCGGCTACACAACACAACCACAGCTATAGCCTATGCTATCACAGAACAGGAAATATACTTACTAGTGTATGTCATCCAGAATTGTTTCTGCAAAAAAAATATGCCATTATAATCAGTTTATTAAATATATATCATGGGCATCCATGCCAACCCGTAAAATGGTGGATGGCAGATGTGTCATCCCAATATTTAGCCTGAAATGATAAAAACCTAATTCTGCACATTTCTATGTATTTTACACCCTAAGCCTGTATTGTTTGTATTGCATTATAAATAATATTGTACAATTCTTATTACTGTACCAGCAATTTGTATGTTTTGAGTTGATTTTGTTGAGTTCATGCTATATCAACTGGATACATTTTTGACAGCAATAATAATGTTAGTGGAATAAACTCGACGTGCCGTACCGTTTGGGCGTCGTTCTCAAACACCTCACGAGCCTCCTCGTAATCACATATTTCCTCGATGCACTCGCGCTCCAGGTTTCCCCGTTTCAACTCCTCGAAAAAACCCGAGTTCGCGCGCCTTGAGCGCAGTAGCAGCACGTGCGCGTCATCCTTCCTTATGAACACTATGGATCGGGAGAGCAAAATGTCTATCTGTATATTGTTTTAAGTCGTTTTGGTGTACATATCTATTTATTTATTTACACATTATGTACTTATTTGTCAGGTATCATGCACCACTCATTAGTTATACCTCACTTTGCTACGAAGCTAACTTCCATGCAGTGTTTGATTCTCATAAAACAAAACTGAAATAAAATCGTTGACCGGTTTTAAGGAGAAAACCTAATATTAAACATAAGCTGGTAAAATAAAAAAATACTTTAAACTGATTGCAGTGTGATACAGTGGTTGTAATGAAACATACCTGAGGCCGATACGTTGTAAGAAAATGCCAGAATAACCAACAGTGAAGCCCGCAACATCGTGAAAGAAGACGTTTTGGTTTGAAAGGTTTAATAAACGCTGTTCGTTTGGACCACCCACACTGTGTACCGAGATCGATCCCTCTGTGTTAGGTCACGCTCTTAACGACTGACAATATCGATCTGCCCAAATGCATGCTCTAAACAATTAACAAAACGAGAATTGAAACTTCAAAACGAGATTTACACAATGTAGGCTATGATATAAAGGGCCCACAACGTCTTATTAACTTAATATGTATTCATGAAAAACCTTAGGATGACATAGGACAGCCTTTTCAGTTTTGAAACGGCATGGTTACATTTATGCTTAGGTCGTTGTTTTTACTTTGTGGGGTCCAAAGTTTACTGATGGCAAATAGAGGAGTCAATTAAAGTCTAAACTGGTTGGAATTTTCTCCTGGTAGAGATGGGTGTATAAGTAGATGAATGTGTATGGATATAGTAGGCCTATTTTATTTTGTCATTAAACCAATTCATTTGATTTAATAAACATGTAGTACTGTGAAGGCACGGTGTTAATTCATGTTATATGGTACCGTTGCAGTGCACTTAATCCATAGATTTCTCCTGTATTGAAGGGGGAAAATTTGTGAAATTAGATAGGTACACGTAGTGTAATTAACTTGTATTAACAACGTTACCTGAAATTTTAAAACTGCATTAAGATTTACAAAGTTTATAAAGATCTGTGTACAAAGCCAGTCTGGTATCCATTAACCAGCAATACAGGCTGGTGTGTTTACTGTATGACTGCACTGTTTTCTGTCTTCTTTGCCAATTAAACAAACATTTATTTGTACGTTACTAAGATGTCATCGTAATTTGACATCTCATCTTTTTTTTTTTTACAGCCATATTATGGTGTTCCTCAGTGTTTAAAAGACTCTGAAAGCAGTAACTTATGAGCTGTTGAGGAGCTGATATTAATAATGTGATTCTTTGGTCTTTTGGGGTTCAATGAACATGGAACAGGGGTCCTGGCAGTGGCGGTCTGCTCACTGTAGGCCAGAGGTATTCACTCTTGCCCTGGGGTGGCTGTCTTTTTGTTTTCAGCTTAAGAAAACAAGGGGTATACGATAAAGCAGGATTACTGAGTTGGCTGGATAACTTAACTGAGCAAAGCCCGGAACAGCTCTTTTTACTACAGTCCATGTTCCAGATACGGGAAGGTTCTGGGTTTTCCTCAGTGCAGTTATCCATCTAACTCAGTAATCCTGCTTTGTAGTATAACCCCCCAGCTCAGGTGAGTTAAATGTATAATCAATAGCCTTGATTGATCAATTCAATACAGAATAGCAACGAAAACCTGCACCCCCTGCAGTGAATGGGCTGTTCAATACATAATAATAATTAAAATTATTATATGTCCATAAAACACTCAAATCCCCAATTGTGCTCTGCACTCCCTTCACTTCTTAATTTGGCCAGTAGAGGGTGCCAAACAGCCACAGAGCGCCTAAACCAATGACAGAATCGCTGGTGTACGATTGTGGTCTCCTGTTGTAAAAATGCTTCAGCGCCAAAAGTGTAACATCATGTCAAAACCGTTTTTTTATAGCTGGATAAATGTTAGTTGTCACGCCTAATGATTCACCAAACGTTGAGGATTTAGTTTTTTTATGTATAAAAAAAGGGAATAAAATATCTATAATCGTTGTTATCAGGGTTTAAGTAGCGCCCTTAATGAAATTCCCAATTGAATTCCACCAATGTTTTTGTCATTTTGCCATTAAAAGGTTGAGCACTTGAGGTTTCTAGCAAAACTAACCACAATAGCGCGGCCGATCGCAATGAATGGAAGATTTGCTCATTGTTGCAACCATTAATTTCTACGAGCGTTACGGCTAATGCTAGCACCTGTCCAGTCCATTAGTCTCAGCTAAAAAAAACAGTTTCTGGTCTTTGTAGCCCACACAAAGATCTGTATGAACCGTCGAGATATATAAAAACGTCATGAGCCCACAGAACAATGCCACAATGCGACTTCCGGTCTCAATGTGCTCGTTTGTATTTGCGAACGTTTTACACCTAAATAAAAGTCTGTTCGTTCGCGCTATTTAAGATATTTCAGGTCACACCTGACTCTTTGTAATCCCCAATCCCCAATATGCAAATAAGGGTGGATATAGTGGAGTTAAATTCCAAACACAATTCCAAGGGCAAATGCATTATCTGAAACTCATCTGATTTAGACAGTAAACATTCTGAAGAACCCAATCCACCCCACATTTATTGTGTATGAATCCTTTGTTTTCACAGGAGAACATTTGCAATCCCTAAAAAGTAAATAAGGAGAATGCACAATTAGTTAAAGCCACAGGGCTGGTTTCCTAGACATGGATTAAGCCTAGTTTTTTTTAAATGGAGATCTTCATTGAATTTTAGTCTAGGTCCGAGGACCAGGCTTAATCCAGTCTGGAAAACTGGCGCACAGTTCAGCGGTGAAACCCCAAATACAATTCCTGGGGCGAATGCGACGCCTTTATAACTTTTATTGTGAAGTTAACTGCTCTAGTGGTTACCGGAAGTTACTCATCGTTGCTAATTGTGGCAAGCTTCACACTCCTGCAGTCTATCTTACAAACGTTTTTGATGTGGTTCGAGAGGTCAAACGTGATCTCAAATATACAATACTTGGTTATGCTAGAAAAAACCAGGTTTCGTGAACTGATTAATCGAATCTGGCGCGGTTTGTTTGTGTTTAGTTAGCTATGTTCCCGACATTTTACAGCCATGTGTGTCGGTTTCTTTAGCTCAAACAACTCGGCGAACAGCACCATGGGGTCTATAGTTTTTTATTAATTTAACTTTCGACAGTGGGAATTGTACATTCTTCCAGCACACACTAACTGTATTTACGTGTTGAATTGGAACCCACTAGAATAATCTGAATGGGTACATAACGCAGCTAACGAATTCAATTAGTTAACATTATCCATTAACGTTAGCCATAGTTTGCAGGACCCCTTCCTTCAAAAGTGATCAAGCTTCTCTTCTATAGATATGGGTCGTTGTAGTCCTATAAAGTATGTGTTGTATTTTGTGAGCTTGGCATGACTGCCAGTCAGGAATGTATCAATTCTGAACAAACAATGGACTCACTTGGTCTCCGGAGCTAGCTGTGGCTATAAACCTGATCTCGTTTCCCCAGCATGGATAGATGTCTAGTGGTAGCTGCATGTTTTATAGTAATGTTGACTGTTTACACGTTAACGCGAGGTTCATGAATAATATTGTACCTTTCACCGAGTATAAACATGGAAAACATTATGCCATCGGAAGCTGGTAAGAAACGATCGCTGCCCATTCATTGTAATACCAATACATATTGTGTCCAGGTAATTGTCCAATGACCCACTTGCTTTGATTTCAGAGAAAGCAAAGGATTTCTGGAGCAATGTGGATGTGAGCTTTGTGTTTGATGCCCTTTGTGATCGTCTGCAGTACCTGAGAGAGAAGATTGAAGCTCAGAGCGCCACAGATAAAGGTAGCCAGCCTAAAATCTTGCCATAGAACCACACAACGCCCGCAGCCCATGCCAGGAACATAACGGATTAACGGTGTTTATTTTGTTTGTTTATGTGTGCAATTTGTATTTCCATCGCAGAGTTTATTGTGGGCATGAACATAATTCTGGCGTCTGATCTGTACATCAGTTCAAAGACTGAGACTGACTCTATTGAGGAGGTTCTGCTTAACGCTGGTGAGTCAGTCACTGTCCTATCCGGCTTCCGTAAACACTGCTGTACTCCTCACTGCCTATTAACACTACTGTACTCCTCACTGCCTATTAACACTACTGTACTCCTCACTGCCTATTAACACTACTGTACTCCTCACTGCCTATTAACACTACTGTACTCCTCACTGCCTATAAACACTACTGTACTCCTCACTGCTTATAAACACTGCTGTACTCCTCACTGCCTATTAACACTACTGTACTCCTCACTGCCTATAAACACTACTGTACTCCTCACTGCTTATAAACACTACTGTACTCCTCACTGCTTATAAACACTACTGTACTCCTCACTGCTTATAAACACTACTGTACTCCTCACTGCTTATAAACACTACTGTACTCCTCACTGCCTATTAACACTACTGTACTCCTCACTGCCTATTAACACTACTGTACTCCTCACTGCTTATAAACACTACTGTACTCCTCACTGCTTATAAACACTACTGTACTCCTCACTGCCTATAAACACTACTGTACTCCTCACTGCTTATAAACACTACTGTACTCCTCACTGCTTATAAACACTACTGTACTCCTCACTGCCTTATAAACACTACTGTATTCCTCACTGCCTATAAACACTACTGTACTCCTCACTGCTTATAAAAACTACTGTACTCCTCACTGCCTATAAACACTACTGTACTCCTCACTGCGTATAAAACACTACTGTACTCCTCACTGCCTATAAACACTACTGTACTCCTCACTGCTTATAAACACTACTGTACTCCTCACTGCCTATAAACACTACTGTACTCCTCACTGCTTATAAACACTACTGTACTCCTCACTGCCTATAAAAACTACTGTACTCCTCACTGCTTATAAACACTACTGTACTCCTCACTGCTTATAAACACTACTGTACTCCTCACTGCCTATAAACACTACTGTACTCCTCACTGCCTATAAACACTACTGTACTCCTCACTGCCTATAAACACTACTGTACTCCTCACTGCCTATAAACACTACTGTACTCCTCACTGCCTATAAACACTACTGTACTCCTCACTGCCTATAAACACTACTGTACTCCTCACTGCCTATAAACACTACTGTACTCCTCACTGCTTATAAACACTACTGTACTCCTCACTGCTTATAAACACTACTGTACTCCTCACTGCTTATAAACACTACTGTACTCCTCACTGCTTATAAACACTACTGTACTCCTCACTGCCTATAAACACTACTGTACTCCTCACTGCTTATAAACACTACTGTACTCCTCACTGCTTATAAACACTACTGTACTCCTCACTGCCTATAAACACTACTGTACTCCTCACTGCCTATAAACACTACTGTACTCCTCACTGCTTATAAACACTACTGTACTCCTCACTGCTTATAAACACTACTGTACTCCTCACTGCCTATAAACACTACTGTACTCCTCACTGCTTATAAACACTACTGTACTCCTCACTGCCTATAAACACTACTGTACTCCTCACTGCTTATAAACACTACTGTACTCCTCACTGCTTATAAACACTACTGTACTCCTCACTGCCTATAAACACTACTGTACTCCTCACTGCTTATAAACACTACTGTACTCCTCACTGCTTATAAACACTACTGTACTCCTCACTGCTTATAAACACTACTGTACTCCTCACTGCTTATAAACACTACTGTACTCCTCACTGCTTATAAACACTACTGTACTCCTCACTGCTTATAAACACTACTGTACTCCTCACTGCTTATAAACACTACTGTACTCCTCACTGCTTATAAACACTACTGTACTCCTCACTGCTTATAAACACTACTGTACTCCTCACTGCCTATAAACACTACTGTACTCCTCACTGCTTATAAACACTACTGTACTCCTCACTGCCTATAAACACTACTGTACTCCTCACTGCTTATAAACACTACTGTACTCCTCACTGCTTATAAACACTACTGTACTCCTCACTGCTTATAAACACTACTGTACTCCTCACTGCCTATAAACACTACTGTACTCCTCACTGCTTATAAACACTACTGTACTCCTCACTGCTTATAAACACTACTGTACTCCTCACTGCTTATAAACACTACTGTACTCCTCACTGCTTATAAACACTACTGTACTCCTCACTGCCTTATAAACACTACTGTACTCCGCACTGCTTATAAACACTACTGTACTCCTCACTGCTTATAAACACTACTGTACTCCTCACTGCTTATAAACACTACTGTACTCCTCACTGCCTATAAACACTACTGTACTCCTCACTGCTTATAAACACTACTGTACTCCTCACTGCTTATAAACACTACTGTACTCCTCACTGCTTATAAACACTACTGTACGCCTCACTGCTTATAAACACTACTGTACTCCTCACTGCTTATAAACACTACTGTACTCCTCACTGCTTATAAACACTACTGTACTCCTCACTGCTTATAAACACTACTGTACTCCTCACTGCTTATAAACACTACTGTACGCCTCACTGCTTATAAACACTACTGTACTCCTCACTGCCTATAAACACTACTGTACTCCTCACTGCTTATAAACACTACTGTACTCCTCACTGCTTATAAACACTACTGTACTCCTCACTGCCTATAAACACTACTGTACTCCTCACTGCTTATAAACACTACTGTACTCCTCACTGCTTATAAACACTACTGTACTCCTCACTGCTTATAAACACTACTGTACTCCTCACTGCCTATAAACACTACTGTACTCCTCACTGCTTATAAACACTACTGTACTCCTCACTGCCTATAAACACTACTGTACTCCTCACTGCTTATAAACACTACTGTACTCCTCACTGCTTATAAACACTACTGTACTCCTCACTGCTTATAAACACTACTGTACTCCTCACTGCCTATAAACACTACTGTACTCCTCACTGCTTATAAACACTACTGTACTCCTCACTGCTTATAAACACTACTGTACTCCTCACTGCCTATAAACACTACTGTACTCCTCACTGCTTATAAACACTACTGTACTCCTCACTGCTTATAAACACTACTGTACTCCTCACTGCTTATAAACACTACTGTACTCCTCACTGCCTATAAACACTACTGTACTCCTCACTGCTTATAAACACTACTGTACTCCTCACTGCCTATAAACACTACTGTACTCCTCACTGCTTATAAACACTACTGTACTCCTCACTGCTTATAAACACTACTGTACTCCTCACTGCCTATAAACACTACTGTACTCCTCACTGCTTATAAACACTACTGTACTCCTCACTGCTTATAAACACTACTGTACTCCTCACTGCCTATAAACACTACTGTACTCCTCACTGCTTATAAACACTACTGTACTCCTCACTGCTTATAAACACTACTGTACTCCTCACTGCTTATAAACACTACTGTACTCCTCACTGCCTATAAACACTACTGTACTCCTCACTGCTTATAAACACTACTGTACTCCTCACTGCCTATAAACACTACTGTACTCCTCACTGCTTATAAACACTACTGTACTCCTCACTGCTTATAAACACTACTGTACTCCTCACTGCTTATAAACACTACTGTACTCCTCACTGCCTATAAACACTACTGTACTCCTCACTGCCTATAAACACTACTGTACTCCTCACTGCTTATAAACACTACTGTACTCCTCACTGCTTATAAACACTACTGTACTCCTCACTGCTTATAAACACTACTGTACTCCTCACTGCTTATAAACACTACTGTACTCCTCACTGCTTATAAACACTACTGTACTCCTCACTGCCTATAAACACTACTGTACTCCTCACTGCTTATAAACACTACTGTACTCCTCACTGCCTATAAACACTACTGTACTCCTCACTGCTTATAAACACTACTGTACTCCTCACTGCTTATAAACACTACTGTACTCCTCACTGCTTATAAACACTACTGTACTCCTCACTGCTTATAAACACTACTGTACTCCTCACTGCCTATAAACACTACTGTACTCCTCACTGCTTATAAACACTACTGTACTCCTCACTGCTTATAAACACTACTGTACTCCTCACTGCTTATAAACACTACTGTACTCCTCACTGCCTATAAACACTACTGTACTCCTCACTGCTTATAAACACTACTGTACTCCTCACTGCTTATAAACACTACTGTACTCCTCACTGCTTATAAACACTACTGTACTCCTCACTGCTTATAAACACTACTGTACTCCTCACTGCCTATAAACACTACTGTACTCCTCACTGCTTATAAACACTACTGTACTCCTCACTGCTTATAAACACTACTGTACTCCTCACTGCTTATAAACACTACTGTACTCCTCACTGCTTATAAACACTACTGTACTCCTCACTGCTTATAAACACTACTGTACTCCTCACTGCTTATAAACACTACTGTACTCCTCACTGCTTATAAACACTACTGTACTCCTCACTGCTTATAAACACTACTGTACTCCTCACTGCTTATAAACACTACTGTACTCCTCACTGCTTATAAACACTACTGTACTCCTCACTGCTTATAAACACTACTGTACTCCTCACTGCTTATAAACACTACTGTACTCCTCACTGCTTATAAACACTACTGTACTCCTCACTGCTTATAAACACTACTGTACTCCTCACTGCTTATAAACACTACTGTACTCCTCACTGCTTATAAACACTACTGTACTCCTCACTGCTTATAAACACTACTGTACTCCTCACTGCTTATAAACACTACTGTACTCCTCACTGCTTATAAACACTACTGTACTCCTCACTGCTTATAAACACTACTGTACTCCTCACTGCTTATAAACACTACTGTACTCCTCACTGCTTATAAACACTACTGTACTCCTCACTGCTTATAAACACTACTGTACTCCTCACTGCTTATAAACACTACTGTACTCCTCACTGCTTATAAACACTACTGTACTCCTCACTGCTTATAAACACTACTGTACTCCTCACTGCTTATAAACACTACTGTACTCCTCACTGCTTATAAACACTACTGTACTCCTCACTGCTTATAAACACTACTGTACTCCTCACTGCTTATAAACACTACTGTACTCCTCACTGCTTATAAACACTACTGTACTCCTCACTGCTTATAAACACTACTGTACTCCTCACTGCCTATAAACACTACTGTACTCCTCACTGCTTATAAACACTACTGTACTCCTCACTGCTTATAAACACTACTGTACTCCTCACTGCTTATAAACACTACTGTACTCCTCACTGCTTATAAACACTACTGTACTCCTCACTGCTTATAAACACTACTGTACTCCTCACTGCCTATAAACACTACTGTACTCCTCACTGCTTATAAACACTACTGTACTCCTCACTGCTTATAAACACTACTGTACTCCTCACTGCTTATAAACACTACTGTACTCCTCACTGCTTATAAACACTACTGTACTCCTCACTGCTTATAAACACTACTGTACTCCTCACTGCTTATAAACACTACTGTACTCCTCACTGCTTATAAACACTACTGTACTCCTCACTGCTTATAAACACTACTGTACTCCTCACTGCTTATAAACACTACTGTACTCCTCACTGCTTATAAACACTACTGTACTCCTCACTGCTTATAAACACTACTGTACTCCTCACTGCTTATAAACACTACTGTACTCCTCACTGCTTATAAACACTACTGTACTCCTCACTGCTTATAAACACTACTGTACTCCTCACTGCTTATAAACACTACTGTACTCCTCACTGCTTATAAACACTACTGTACTCCTCACTGCTTATAAACACTACTGTACTCCTCACTGCTTATAAACACTACTGTACTCCTCACTGCTTATAAACACTACTGTACTCCTCACTGCTTATAAACACTACTGTACTCCTCACTGCTTATAAACACTACTGTACTCCTCACTGCTTATAAACACTACTGTACTCCTCACTGCTTATAAACACTACTGTACTCCTCACTGCTTATAAACACTACTGTACTCCTCACTGCCTATAAAACACTACTGTACTCCTCACTGCTTATAAACACTACTGTACTCCTCACTGCTTATAAACACTACTGTACTCCTCACTGCTTATAAACACTACTGTACTCCTCACTGCTTATAAACACTACTGTACTCCTCACTGCCTATAAACACTACTGTACTCCTCACTGCTTATAAACACTACTGTACTCCTCACTGCTTATAAACACTACTGTACTCCTCACTGCCTATAAACACTACTGTACTCCTCACTGCTTATAAACACTACTGTACTCCTCACTGCCTATAAACACTACTGTACTCCTCACTGCCTATAAACACTACTGTACTCCTCACTGCTTATAAACACTACTGTACTCCTCACTGCCTATAAACACTACTGTACTCCTCACTGCTTATAAACACTACTGTACTCCTCACTGCTTATAAACACTACTGTACTCCTCACTGCTTATAAACACTACTGTACTCCTCACTGCTTATAAACACTACTGTACTCCTCACTGCCTATAAACACTACTGTACTCCTCACTGCCTATAAACACTACTGTACTCCTCACTGCCTATAAACACTACTGTACTCCTCACTGCTTATAAACACTACTGTACTCCTCACTGCTTATAAACACTACTGTACTCCTCACTGCCTATAAACACTACTGTACTCCTCACTGCTTATAAACACTACTGTACTCCTCACTGCTTATAAACACTACTGTACTCCTCACTGCCTATAAACACTACTGTACTCCTCACTGCTTATAAACACTACTGTACTCCTCACTGCTTATAAACACTACTGTACTCCTCACTGCTTATAAACACTACTGTACTCCTCACTGCTTATAAACACTACTGTACTCCTCACTGCTTATAAACACTACTGTACTCCTCACTGCTTATAAACACTACTGTACTCCTCACTGCTTATAAACACTACTGTACTCCTCACTGCCTATAAACACTACTGTACTCCTCACTGCTTATAAACACTACTGTACTCCTCACTGCTTATAAACACTACTGTACTCCTCACTGCTTATAAACACTACTGTACTCCTCACTGCTTATAAACACTACTGTACTCCTCACTGCCTATAAACACTACTGTACTCCTCACTGCTTATAAACACTACTGTACTCCTCACTGCATATAAACACTACTGTACTCCTCACTGCTTATAAACACTACTGTACTCCTCACTGCTTATAAACACTACTGTACTCCTCACTGCTTATAAACACTACTGTACTCCTCACTGCTTATAAACACTACTGTACTCCTCACTGCCTATAAACACTACTGTACTCCTCACTGCTTATAAACACTACTGTACTCCTCACTGCCTATAAACACTACTGTACTCCTCACTGCTTATAAACACTACTGTACGCCTCACTGCTTATAAACACTACTGTACTCCTCACTGCCTATAAACACTACTGTACTCCTCACTGCTTATAAACACTACTGTACTCCTCACTGCCTATAAACACTACTGTACTCCTCACTGCCTATAAACACTACTGTACTCCTCACTGCTTATAAACACTACTGTACTCCTCACTGCTTATAAACACTACTGTACTCCTCACTGCCTATAAACACTACTGTACTCCTCACTGCTTATAAACACTACTGTACTCCTCACTGCTTATAAACACTACTGTACTCCTCACTGCCTATTAACACTACTGTACTCCTCACTGCCTATTAACACTACTGTACTCCTCACTGCCTATAAACACTACTGTACTCCTCACTGCTTATAAACACTACTGTACTCCTCACTGCTTATAAACACTACTGTACTCCTCACTGCTTATAAACACTACTGTACTCCTCACTGCTTATAAACACTACTGTACTCCTCACTGCCTATAAACACTACTGTACTCCTCACTGCTTATAAAAACTACTGTACTCCTCACTGCCTATAAACACTACTGTACTCCTCACTGCTTATAAACACTACTGTACTCCTCACTGCCTATAAACACTACTGTACTCCTCACTGCTTATAAACACTACTGTACTCCTCACTGCCTATAAACACTACTGTACTCCTCACTGCTTATAAACACTACTGTACTCCTCACTGCCTATAAACACAACTGTACTCCTCACTGCCTATAAACACTACTGTACTCCTCACTGCTTATAAACACTACTGTACTCCTCACTGCATATAAACACTACTGTACTCCTCACTGCCTATAAACACTACTGTACTGCTCACTGCTTATAAACACTACTGTACTCACTGTAAACACTTCCATGCTTTTAAACATGACTGCACTCACCATTTTCTCTTATTCAGAGGTCATGCCAGAAGGGGATGAGGATGTAGAGTGGAAGATGGAGAGTGAGGTGTTTCAGGAGAGCTCAAGGTTAGTTAAGTTTCCTTACAAGACATTCAGTGCTCTCTCACACAAAATTCTATCAGTGGTTGCACACAACATATTATTGTTACATTGCCTTCTGATGTATCACTTGGACACAAAACTAGATGTGGAAAATTTATTTTGTTCCACACTGCTTAAATGTTGAACATTTTCCATGCCCAATACATTTCCCAAATAATGCCATGACTCCTACAATCTTATTTGTCTGAAAATGGGACTGCCAGATAAAACAGAGAAATCATGGTCAAATCATGCGTTGCACATGCACTTAAAAATAACTGATATCTTCATCATTGAACCACATTTTAAAGATTAATTTCTGAGGTTATAAATTCACACTGCTCCTCAAATCCCCTCCCCAGCTCCCCACTGTCTTTGTTTTTCAACAGAAAGAGCCCCCCCTTCAGCCCGGAGGCATCCCCATCGCCCTCCCCGCCCGACAGAGACAAACTCTCCCTCCCACCGTCACCCCTTCCATTTGAAAAAGGTGAAGTCCCCGCCCCCCTCCCTCCCGGCCCAGCGGAAAGAGACGGTGTGCTGGCCCCCCTGTCGTCTCCCCAAACGGAGAGTGGCCCCATCGCCCCCCTGACTCTCCTCCAGCCCCCATTTCAGCTGCACTCCTGCAGCTGGGACTGCCTGCCCAGCCCCGCCCTCTCAGCGGATCACTTCCGGGGTCGCAACCCCCTCAAAGTGCCGCTAATGTGGGGTTTCCAACGGCAACAAACCACGCCCAAAAGGCAGAGGGCGCGGTCCAAAGAGCCGGTAATTTTTTACAAGGCTCCCTGTGGGCGGAGCTTGCGCGGGCCGGCTGAGGTGATGCGCTACCTGTGCGAGACGGAAGGCCACGCCCACTTGCACCTGGGCAACTTCAGCTTCAGCGGCTCGGTGCTGCTGCAGCGTCGAGCCCCGCCCCCCAAGGGCGCCAAGGAGCTGTTGGACGCGGACATCAGCCGGGGGGCGGAGCCTGTGGCCGTGCAGCTGTGGAACGAGGTGGACGGGGGGGCGCGGCCCGAGCGGTTCCGCTACCGAACACACCGCTGGCCGCGCAGTTGCCTGCCGCCGTCCGGCCCCGCCTTCATCTCCTGCTGCGACTGCGAAGACGGCTGCACAGACGAGAGGAAGTGCTCCTGCCTCCAGCTCTCCCTTAGCCCCGCCCCCGACGCACAGCTGTACCGCTTCCGACGCCTTCACCACTCCGTGCCCTCTGGGTAGGAGGCCCCGCCCCCTTCTCTCAGTTAGTCCCTCCCACTAAGCCCCAATTAAACCAAAGATCACTCCTCATCTGCATGTGTTTTTTGGCTTAACCCTTTATGGCAGGGATGGGCAACTCCAGACCTGCATACACACCGGCCCGCGAGGCCTGGAGTTAAACCTGCATACACACCGGCCCGCGAGGCCTGGAGTTAAACCTGCATACACACCGGCCCGCGAGGCCTGGAGTTAAACCTGCATACACACTGGCCTGCGAGGCCTGGAGTTAAACCTGCATACACACCGGCCCGCGAGGCCTGGGGTTAAACCTGCATACACACTGGCCTGCGAGGCCTGGAGTTAAACCTGCATACACACCGGCCCGCGAGGCCTGGAGTTAAACCTGCATACACACCGGCCCGCGAGGCCTGGGGTTAAACCTGCATACACACTGGCCTGCGAGGCCTGGAGTTAAACCTGCATACACACCGGCCCGCGAGGCCTGGAGTTAAACCTGCATACACACCGGCCCGCGAGGCCTGGGGTTAAACCTGCATACACACTGGCCTGCGAGGCCTGGAGTTAAACCTGCATACACACCGGCCCGCGAGGCCTGGAGTTAAACCTGCATACACACTGGCCTGCGAGGCCTGGAGTTAAACCTGCATACACACTGGCCTGCGAGGCCTGGAGATGCCCATCCCTTCTTTAAGGTGTAAGATCACAAATATATAATTAGAATGTTCTTAACGGAACATTCTAATACTGAATGATGTAACAATCACTCCTGGTAATGGAGGCCTGTCACATAGAACTAGAACTGTCGTTACCAATGGTTACAGGGACGCGCCGCCATGTTGGAGGTCCATCCCTAACAGAGACGCTTAACGTTACCACTGAACTCGTATTGTTCGCTACTCCATGAAACGAGTTTCATGCTAACGCTACTATGATTGCTGTCCTACAATGACGAACTTCTGCACTGCGTACTGATGTGCGAATAAAACTGGGAAAAGGCGAAAATGTCCTTTTAAATGATAATTTGAGGACTCACCATAGTAGCTAAACCACCAGGCAGGGTGAACGAACTCAATTTTACGACCGAAAGAAGAGACTGGTGGTTGAAAGGGTGAGCAGGGTTTAGACAGCATAGGCTCGGATCATTAATGGTAAATTACGTTTTATGAACAAATTATAAAGTTAGCCAGTTAATATATACATAACTAGCTGGCCTAATGTACATCTATGTGCATTATCTTAATGTTAGACAGTTACAAGTGAATTAATCGCTTGGTTTAGCTAACGTTAGTAGCTATATCATTTGTGTGAACGACTGCTACGCCTGCGAAACATTAATGTTAACCTAATGCGATACGTCAAGCATATTGTGAACATCAAAACAGTGTTCATTTGAACTATTATTACATTGCTAGGGGTGCTACGTTGTACGATGTCTCACAAATAGACTGGTTAAACTGTAAACATTAGCTACCTGTGCTGGCCAGGCAGGGTTCGAGCAATATGAGAGAATCCAGAAGAGGGCGAAAATAAAATGTAACGTTACGATATTAAGCAATAATGAATAATGAATGATATTGAAAGTAATAATGAAAGTAACGGTAAATGTTATGGTGTCTACAACTGAAGTTCCCTATCGGGAAAAAAAGTTATTATATTCTATCCATCGAGCTAAAATGTTTTATTGCTGAAGTAGGCTACTGTAGCCTACCTAACATGTAACGTATCACTTTGCTCCCATATTAACTGCACAAGCACTTTACTTACCAAGGTGGTATACTACAAAGCAGGATTACTGAGTTAGTACTAGCTGGATAACTCAATAAAACCCAGAACAGCTCTTTTTACTTCAGCCCATGCATGTTCCAGATTTGGGAGGGTTCCGGGGTTTACTATAATTAATCTTACTTCGTACGTACACCCCCGCGATACTCCTTATAATATTTGTTTATGTTGGTATTATTAGAATAGAATATAATAACTTTTATTTCCCGGCAGGGAACTTCAGTTGTAGCCCCAGCAACAACAAAAAAGACATCATAGACAGTGGGACCCACAAACACACAAACAAACATATCAAACAAAGATATCCAACAGAATCATTACATCAATCAAGTGAATGAAAGTGCAATACAGCCATGATTAAAAATGGCCCCCGCTGTCCCGAGATGTCCAGTGTCACCAAGCAGTCCAACGCACAAACTCCACATCCACGAATTTCCTCAATACATGCAGTGCCGCGGTCTCTGTACACCGCCAAACTGAGAAATTGTTTCGTTATGTTGTGCACTGTATATTTTGTATATTGCTGAACTACCTGTAAGCATTGCGCAAAGCAAATTCCGATGATGGCAATCAAGGGAAATTAAGCAACCTCCCGATTAAATGTGATAGCCTATTAGTTTGGTTTGCATAACGTTATGGAACACTGGCATTTGGTCTTCCAGTAAGGCGGTTTGCGTTAAAAGTGGGCGTGTCTGGCCAAATTGTGACGTAGGTGACAGGCCTCCATTGAAAGCGATGGAGTTCTAGAACACTGGCTTAGAATTTTGAGAAAAAAAATTTGTGTGTGTTTCTGCTTGGGCAGGGTGTATGATGTGTGTGTTTGTGTGTTTCTACTGGGGCAGGGTGTATGATGTGTGTGTGTGTGTGTGTTTGTGTGTTTCTACTGGGGCAGGGTGTATGATGTGTGTTTGTGTGTTTCTGCCGGGGCAGGGTGTACGAGTGTGGTCCATGGTGTGGTTGTGACCGTGTTCGCTGCCAGAACCGCGTGGTCCAGCACGGTCTGCAGGTACGGCTGCAGGTGTTCCGCACCCAGGACCGGGGGTGGGGGGTGCGTTGCCTTGACGACCTCGACGAGGGCACCTTTGTCTGCACATACACAGGTGAGTGCGTATCAGACTCTGTTTATAAATTAATCTTTGTGTATAAAATTAAACATGCATGCAAATGTATGCTTGAGATTGTAGGTCAATGCAGAGGTTGCGCTAGCTTTCAGAAATGCGTGTGTGTGTATGTGCGCACACGTTCATGTGCGTGTGTGTGTGTGTGTGTGTTTGACTTTGTCCTTGTTTCTCAGGTGTGGTTCTGAGGACTGTGTGTGTGTGTGTGTGTGTGTGTTTGACTCTGTCCTTGTTTCTCAGGTGTGGTTCTGAGGACCGGGCCAGATTCGGGAGCGTCCTGTTTGGGCCCTGTGACCTCTGTCCCCTCTTCTCATAAGCGGAAGAGAGAGGAGCAGTCGTCAGACGATGAGGTGGAGGTGGTGGAGGAATGGAGGGTCTCAGCGGTGGAGACGAGTGCGCCGCCGAACCCCGAATCCTCAAACCCCTCGTCCTCCGCCTCGCCCCCTGTACACGTGTCCGTCATCAAGATGCCCGCTGGACCGTTAGCGCCAGACAGCGAACGAGCTGAGGGAGAGGTGTGCATCTGACCATGTGTTTACTGTTGGTCTCTGTTTGACTGTGTTTCCTGTGGTCTCTGTTTGACTGTTTACTGTTTACTGTTGCTGTACGGCTGGGTTGAGTGCTAAGGCCGTAATATACTTCATGCTAAGTACGTGTACGCATACGCAGGATGGCTGCCGCACGTATCCTGCGTTCGTTTGGTGCGTCCTTTCTGCGCGTCTCCCTAGGCCTTGAGTGTACGCATACGCAAGGTGCGATACCAACAGAAATCGTGGGGCAGTATACCAAAGATCCTCTGACGTTCTGCGAGACGGAAACAGGAAACAGTGAAGAAGTAGTAGTACACAATGGCGGTGAATTTTGAAGAACAACTATGTGACCTGCCTCCTAGTGGACATAACTTTTAAACATCTATTTAGACATAAAGTATGCAGTGGACTATGAACAATGGCGCTTTCGTAGCGCTCGCGTATGTACATACGTATACGTATGAAACTGGAGTATATCGAGGCCTTTAGTCTTATTGACTGTTCATCGCTGTACGGTTGTGTTGAGTGTTAGTTTCTGTAGTGTTGATCATTAGTCTTATTGAACTTACTGGGCCATGCATTAGGGATACGGTCTCTGGTCTCTGGAACGCTAGCCATGCGTTAGGGATACGGTCTCTGGTCTCTGGAACGCTAGCCATGCGTTAGGGACACGGTCTCTGGTCTCGGGAACGCTAGCCATGCGTTAGGGATACGGTCTCTGGTCTCTGGAACGCTAGCCATGCGTTAGGGATACGGTCTCTGGTCTCTGGAACGCTAGCCATGCGTTAGGGACACGGTCTCTGGTCTCTGGAACGCTAGCCATGCGTTAGGGACACGGTCTCTGGTCTCTGGAACGCTAGCCATGCGTTAGGGACACGGTCTCTGGTCTCTGGAACGCTAGCCATGCGTTAGGGACACGGTCTCTGGTCTCTGGAACGCTAGCCATGCGTTAGGGATACGGTCTCTGGTCTCTGGAACGCTAGCCATGCGTTAGGGACACGGTCTCTGGTCTCTGGAACGCTAGCCATGCGTTAGGGACACGGTCTCTGGTCTCTGGAACGCTAGCCATGCGTTAGGGACACGGTGTCTGGTCTTGGGAACGCTAGCCATGCGTTAGGGATACGGTCTCTGGTCTCTGGAACGCTAGCCATGCGTTAGGGACACGGTCTCTGGTCTCTGGAACGCTAGCCATGCGTTAGGGACACGGTCTCTGGTCTCTGGAACGCTAGCCATGCGTTAGGGATACGGTCTCTGGTCTCTGGAACGCTAGCCATGCGTTAGGGACACGGTCTCTGGTCTCTGGAACGCTAGCCATGCGTTAGGGATACGGTCTCTGGTCTCTGGAACGCTAGCCATGCGTTAGGGACACGGTGTCTGGTCTCTGGAACGCTAGCCATGCGTTAGGGACACGGTCTCTGGTCTTGGGAACGCTAGCCATGCGTTAGGGACATGGTCTCTGGTCTCTGGAACGCTAGCCATGCATTAGGGACACGGTGTCTGGTCTTGGGAACGCTAGCCATGCATTAGGGACACGGTGTCTGGTCTTGGGAACGCTAGCCATGCGTTAGGGACACGGTCTCTGGTCTCTGGAACGCTAGCCATGCGTTAGGGACACGGTGTCTGGTCTTGGGAACGCTAGCCATGCGTTAGGGACATGGTCTCTGGTCTCTGGAACGCTAGCCATGCATTAGGGACACGGTGTCTGGTCTTGGGAACGCTAGCCATGCGTTAGGGACACGGTGTCTGGTCTTGGGAACGCTAGCCATGCGTTAGGGACACGGTGTCTGGTCTTGGGAACGCTAGCCATGCATTAGGGACACGGTGTCTGGTCTTGGGAACGCTAGCCATGCATTAGGGACACGGTGTCTGGTCTTGGGAACGCTAGCCATGCATTAGGGACACTGTCTCTGGTCTCTGGAACGCTAGCCATGCGTTAGGGACACGGTCTCTGGTCTTGGGAACGCTAGCCATGCGTTAGGGACATGGTCTCTGGTCTCTGGAACGCTAGCCATGCGTTAGGGACACGGTCTCTGGTCTTGGGAACGCTAGCCATGCGTTAGGGACATGGTGTCTGGTCTCTGGAACGCTAAAGCTCGTCTGTCTCCTCATTCCAGCTCCAGGCTGCAGGTGAAGAGAGAGGAACATCTCCCAACTCAGGAGCGGCCCACCCACTCCTGCTACTGTCCCAAACCGACTCAGGTAACATGCCCCACACAGGTAACATTCCCCACACAGGTAACATGCCCCACACAGGTAACATTCCCCATACAGGTAACATACCTCATACAGGTAACATGCCCCACACAGGTAACATGCCCCACACAGGTAACATTCCCCATACAGGTAACATTCCCCACACAGGTAACATACCTCATACAGGTAACATGCCCCACACAGGTAACATTCCCCATACAGGTAACATACCTCATACAGGTAACATTCCCCACACAGGTAACATACCTCATACAGGTAACATGCCCCACACAGGTAACATACCTCATACAGGTAACATGCCCCACACAGGTAACATGCCCCACACAGGTAACATACCTCATACAGGTAACATGCCCCACACAGGTAACATGCCCCACACAGGTAACATGCCCCACACAGGTAACATTCCCCACACAGGTAACATGCCCCACACAGGTAACATGCCCCACACAGGTAACATTCCCCACACAGGTAACATTCCCCACACAGGTAACATGCCCCACACAGGTAACATTCCCCATACAGGTAACATACCTCATACAGGTAACATGCCCCACACAGGTAACATGCCCCACACAGGTAACATTCCCCATACAGGTAACATTCCCCACACAGGTAACATACCTCATACAGGTAACATGCCCCACACAGGTAACATTCCCCATACAGGTAACATACCTCATACAGGTAACATTCCCCACACAGGTAACATACCTCATACAGGTAACATGCCCCACACAGGTAACATACCTCATACAGGTAACATGCCCCACACAGGTAACATGCCCCACACAGGTAACATACCTCATACAGGTAACATGCCCCACACAGGTAACATGCCCCACACAGGTAACATGCCCCACACAGGTAACATTCCCCACACAGGTAACATGCCCCACACAGGTAACATGCCCCACACAGGTAACATTCCCCATACAGGTAACATTCCCCACACAGGTAACATTCCTCATACAGGTAACATGCCCCACACAGGTAACATTCCCCACACAGGTAACATGCCCCACACAGGTAACATTCCCCACACAGGTAACATGCCCCACACAGGTTAGGGTGGAGTCACACATTATAAGGGCGGCTGTTTAATCAGGGTGTTTTATGCTAATTTTCTCTATATTTCAGATGCAGAAAACGGCAAGTGGGAGGGCAAAGAGGAGGAGCCAGGGCTGAACTCGGAGTGGGCGTGGCTCGGGGAGGGTGGAGAGAGAGACGAGGGTTTGGGGGTTTGTCACTCCGGAGCTGACGAGGAACACCTGTACTACCTGGACGCAACAGAGGAGGGCAATGTGGGGAGGTTTCTTAATGTAAGCATTAAAACCTGGAGCCGCTTTCACTCTTACAACAGCTGTGCACCTACTCCACTGTTACAACAACAGCTATATAACTACTCCACTGTTACAACAACACTACAACAGCTATATAACTACTCCACTGTTACAACAACACTACAACAGCTATATAACTACTCCGCTGTTACAACAACACTACAACAGCTATATAACTACTCCGCTGTTACAACAACAGCTATATAACTACTCCACTGTTACAACAACACTACAACAGCTATATAACTACTCCGCTGTTACAACAACACTACAACAGCTGTGTACCTACTCTACTGTTACAACAACACTACAACAGCTATATAACTACTCCACTGTTACAACAACACTACAACAGCTATATAACTACTCCGCTGTTACAACAACACTACAACAGCTATATAACTACTCCACTGTTACAACAACACTACAGCAGCTATATAACTACTCCACTGTTACAACAACACTACAACAGCTATATAACTACTCCGCTGTTACAACAACACTACAACAGCTATAGAACTACTCCGCTGTTACAACAACACTACAACAGCTATAGAACTACTCCGCTGTTACAACAACACTACAACAGCGATAGAACTACTCCACTGTTACAACAACACTACAACAGCTATAGAACTACTCCACTGTTACAACAACACTGCAACAGCTATATAACTACTCCACTGTTACAACAACAATATAACTACTCCGCTGTTACAACAACACTACAACAGCTATATAACTACTCCGCTGTTACAACAACACTACAACAGCTATATAACTACTCCACTGTTACAACAACACTACAACAGCTATATAACTACTCCGCTGTTACAACAATACTACAACAGCTATATAACTACTCCGCTGTTACAACAACAGCTATAGAACTACTCCACTGTTACAACAACACTACAACAGCTATATAACTACTCCACTGTTACAACAACAGCTATAGAACTACTCCACTGTTACAACAACACAACAGCTATATAACTACTCCACTGTTACAACAACACTACAACAGCTATATAACTACTCCACTGTTACAACAACACTACAACAGCTATAGAACTACTCCACTGTTACAACAACACTACAACAGCTGTGTACCTACTCTACTGTTACAACAACACTACAACAGCTATATAACTACTCCACTGTTACAACAACACTACAACAGCTATAGAACTACTCCACTGTTACAACAACACTACAACAGCTGTGTACCTACTCTACTGTTACAACAACACTACAACAGCTATATAACTACTCCACTGTTACAACAACACTACAACAGCTATATAACTACTCCACTGTTACAACAACACTACAACAGCTATAGAACTACTCCACTGTTACAACAACACTACAACAGCTGTGTACCTACTCTACTGTTACAACAACACTACAACAGCTATAGAACTACTCCACTGTTACAACAACACTACAACAGCTGTGTACCTACTCTACTGTTACAACAACACTACAACAGCTATA
Source organism: Ilyophis sp. 1 JC-2022 (assembly GCA_022702515.1). Taxonomy (NCBI): domain Eukaryota; kingdom Metazoa; phylum Chordata; class Actinopteri; order Anguilliformes; family Synaphobranchidae; genus Ilyophis; species Ilyophis sp. 1 JC-2022. The sequence goes on along the minus strand of CM040397.1, from coordinate 107,398,102 downwards.
GAACTACTCCACTGTTACAACAACACTACAACAGCTGTGTACCTACTCCACTGTTACAACAACACCACACCAGCTCTACACCAACTGTATACCTACCTGCCTCACTGTTTCAGAACAGAACACATACCCACTATACCAGCTCTACACTTGCATTCTGCATCTGTCGAGCTGCTGGCATTGTGGATGTGTGTGCTGACCTCTGACCTTTTTGTGTGTGACCTTTGAACTCCAGCACAGCTGCTGCCCAAACCTCTTTGTGCAGAATGTCTTCATGGACTCCCACCACCGTGACTTTCCCACGGTAGCCTTCTTCACCAGCAGGTACGGGCCCCACCATCTCCCCCCATCTCCCTCTTACTCCCCTGTCCCTATCAATGACCTCACCCCCCAATCAATGACCTCACCCCCTCCTGTCTCTGCTCTGACCTCAACCCCCAATCAATGACCTCACCCCCTCCTGTCTCTGCTCTGACCTCAACCCCCAATCAATGACCTCACCCCCTCCTGTCTCTGCTCTGACCTCAACCCCCAATCAATGACCTCACCCCCTCCTGTCTCTGCTCTGACCTCAACCCCCAATCAATGACCTCACCCCCTCCTGTCTCTGCTCTGACCTCAACCCCCAATCAATGACCTCACCCCCTCCTGTCTCTGCTCTGACCTCAACCCCCAATCAATGACCTCACCCCCCCCTGTCTCTGCTCTGACCTCAACCCCCAATCAATGACCTCACCCCCTCACCACACATCTCTGCTCTGACCTCAACCCCCAATCAATGACCTCACCCCCTCCTGTCTCTGCTCTGACCTCAACCCCCAATAAATGACCTCACCCCCCTGTCTCTGCTCTGACCTCAACCCCCAATCAATGACCTCACCCCCTCACCACACATCTCTGCTCTGACCTCAACCCCCAATCAATGACCTCACCCCCTCCTGTCTCTGCTCTGACCTCAACCCCCAATCAATGACCTCACCCCCCCCTGTCTCTGCTCTGACCTCAACCCCCAATCAATGACCTCACCCCCTCACCACACATCTCTGCTCTGACCTCAACCCCCAATCAATGACCTCACCCCCTCCTGTCTCTGCTCTGACCTCAACCCCCAATCAATGACCTCACCCCCTCACCACACATCTCTGCTCTAACCTCAACCCCCAATCAATGACCTCACCCCCTCACCACACATCTCTGCTCTAACCTCAACCCCCAATCAATGACCTCACCCCCTCACCACACATCTCTGCTCTGACCTCAACCCCCAATCAATGACCTCACCCCCTCCTGTCTCTGCTCTGACTTCAACCCCCAATCAATGACCTCACCCCCTCCTGTCTCTGCTCTGACCTCAACCCCCAATCACTGACCTCAGCCCCCCCTATCTCTGCTCTGACCTCAACCCCCAATCAATGACCTCACCCCCTCACCACACATCTCTGCTCTAACCTCAACCCCCAATCAATGACCTCACCCCCTCACCACACATCTCTGCTCTAACCTCAACCCCCAATCAATGACCTCACCCCCTCACCACACATCTCTGCTCTAACCTCAACCCCCAATCAATGACCTCACCCCCTCACCACACATCTCTGCTCTAACCTCAACCCCCAATCAATGACCTCACCCCCTCACCACACATCTCTGCTCTGACCTCAACCCCCAATCAACCCGTTTGCGGGTATTCTTTTCCTACAGCTATTAATTGAAGCTTCACACATCTGTGGTAAGCCAACATTAGACTACCTTATCAAAATTATTTTTCTCCTCAATACAGCTGATTAAAAGTGAAAAGCCACGATGCAGCCGTGCAGCTGGGAGATCAATTTGTTTTAAAGCTTATCATTCTAAATATCCTCAAATAAAGTTATTGCTCATGTTAAATTGCACACCATGAAATTACATTAAAGATTAGTGGACTAAGTCACAATTAGCCAAAATTTACCTCCTAATCTTGTGCTTGGAACTCAGACAAGCACATTAATGGCGATTAAATACCTGCACACCCCCATTAGCTGGCCACCCTGTCTGTCTTCTCTCTTTGCGTGTAATGCCTGGATGATCCTTACTGTAGGAGGAAATGGCTGAACTGAATGCTGAAGAGGAGCCAAAATGGCGTCCTGTTGTTAAGCTGTTTCCACCCTCTCAGTCCACGGCCGTGGGTTTAATGTCAGATTGGCTCTTGTTGTGTTGCAGACCGGTGCCCGCTGGAACAGAGCTGACCTGGAACTACTCGTACGACCCAGGAAGTGTTCCGGAACAGGAAGTGCCATGTCAGTGTGGCTGTGAGAAATGCCAGGGGTGTCTGATCTGAAGGGGCACTGCCACGGAATTAACCTCCCTGTGTTCCGCACTGCCACGGAATGAACCTCCCTGTGTTCCGCACAGCCACGGAATTAACCTCCCTGTGTTCCGCACAGCCACGGAATGAACCTCCCTGTGTTCCGCACAGCCACGGAATTAACCTCCCTGTGTTCCGCACAGCCACGGAATTAACCTCCCTGTGTTCCGCACAGCCACGGAATTAACCTCCCTGTGTTCCGCACAGCCACGGAATTAACCTCCCTGTGTTCCGCACAGCCACGGAATTAACCTCCCTGTGTTCCGCACAGCCACGGAATTAACCTCCCTGTGTTCCGCACAGCCACGGAATTAACCTCCCTGTGTTCCGCACAATGACTACATCAAACATAACCACTCATAATTCTTTTTTTTTTTTTTTTAAATGTCACTTTTGCAATAAACATTTACTGGATTTGTTTCAAACTTGCCCAACATGGTCCATTATATATGTCAATTCTGTGAGAAGGATGAATTTATAAAGATTCACTCATCTGGCGATTACGTGCTAATGCTGCTAACTGATTGACTTGGACTCATGCCGTTTTGCCATAAAGAGCACATTGGATTTAACATATGTGGTAAATGTCTACCATGTTTGTTTTTGACAACCCCAGTATTGTGTTAAAGGCTCATATCATAGGCTGTGTTGGTTCTTGTGGTTTTGTGGAAGAGCCGGATCTTTAGACCGGGCCTGTGGTTTTGTGGAAGAGCCGGATCTTTAGACCGGGCCTGTGGTTTTGTGGAAGAGCCGGATCTTTAGACCGGTCCTGTGGTTTCGTGGAAGAGCCGGATCTTTAGACCGGTCCTGTGGTTTCGTGGAAGAGCCGGATCTTTAGACCGGGCCTGTGGTTTTTCACTGGGCATCACTGTCCACTGTTATTGGCATCCCTAGTAAAGATGAGTGAAAAGGGTTATAAAAAAATTACCTATTTGGTGAAAAAAAATTACCGTTTGGTGAATTAGCTTAATCACACACTGAAAAAATGTGAAACTCCAACCTTTAATTGAAGTTAATTTATTATTAGAAAAGAAAATCCCTCATCAAGAAATAATTATTTTTAACAAAACCATGTGTGCCACAATTATTGGCACCCTTCCATTTATATATAGAATAAAGTCATAATTTTGAATATTTGGTCGCATATCCTTTGCTTGCCATGACTTCCTGATGTCTGTGACCCAACAACATCAAAAAACTCTTGATATCTTGTTTTCTGGTACTCTTACAAGCGATACTATAACATCTCTGCATTTGAATGGATCTCTATGGGAATTGGGGGGTGGGACTAGATTTAGCTGTAAATTACACTGGAACAGTATGGAATACATGGTTGGTAAAAAGGCTGTAAATCATCAAGGGTCTGACGTATCAAACGAGCCCCAAACCATCACTCTGCTGCCAGATATGGCATATAGTTGTTTCTCTTGACAAATGTTCCTATTGAACTTTATGGAAAAATAAGTCAGGAGAAGAAACCCTTCAAGTTATCCTTCCATATCTACTGTATTTCTGGCAGCAAAGTGATGGTTTAAGGCTTGTTTGGTACGTCAGACCCTTGATGACCTAGAGCCCTTTCGCCAACCATGTGTTCCATACTGTTCCAGTGTAATTTACAGCTAAATATAGTCCCACCCCTCAATTCCCATAGAGATCCATTCAAATGCAGAGACGTTATAGTATCGCTTGTAAGAGTACCAGAAAATAAGATATCAAGAGTCTTTTGATGTTGTTGGGTCACAGACATCAGGTCATGGCATGCAAAAGATATGCGACCAAAAAATAAAAATATTCTATATATAAATGCAGGGGTGCCAATAATTGGTTTTGTTAAAATTGATAATTCATGATGAGGGATTTTTTTTCTCATAATAAATTTACTTCAATTAGAGGTTGGATTTTTTTCTTTTTTTCAGTGTGAGATTAAGCTAATTCACCAAACGGTAAATTTTTTTATAACCCTTTTTACTCATCTTTAACAGGCGTGCCAATAATAGTGGAGGGCCCTGTATATACCTGACTTAGATAAGATCTACAGGAGAGACTGTTAGCTTTCAGTTTCTGCAGTAAGGAAAACGCGACTGTCTCACCAGTGTGGTCTGACTTCCGCAGAGACAGCTGCTACCACACACACGCACACGCACACACACACACACACACACACACGCGCGCGCGCACGCGCACACACACGCACACGCACACACACACGCACTCTCTTACTCTCTCTCGCACAGTCTCTCTGTCTCACACACACACACGCGCACTCTCTTACTGTCTCACACACGCACACACACACTCTCTCACTCTCGCACGCACAGTCTTTCTATCACACACACACACACACACACACACACTCACACTCCCGCATACACTCAGCCTGCTGTTTTTATACAGAGTGCTCCTGAGTGTATTTTAATAGGTATGGTATTAAGCGTTTAATAAGACTGGTATTAAGCGTTCATTCTGGATTTGTGCTAAACTCTCGTCGTAACCTCAGTGATGATGCCGTCCGTAGCGATGCGATGGGACAGTGAGAGCCTTTTCTCTGAGTGTTTATGGTTTATGAGGGAATGCCGATGACGTCCCAACCCTGCCCCTTTCTTCCTCTTGCCACTGATCTGAGAACAATTCCAGGGCACAGCTGGTGAGGTCACATGACTCTTGTGTGTCATGCGTTCCACATGCTGGTGTTCTCCCTGCCCTCCATACCCCCCCCCCCCCCCCCCCCCAAAAAACCCCCACCCCAGGTGATGATACGGTTTAGAATGTGGGGCAGAGCTAGCGGGATACCCGCACTGAGCACAGAACGGTTAGCAGATGGAGCCGTGCCACTTCCTGTCACAGGTGAAGCCACTTCCTGTGAGGTAATATGTGGGCGTGAAGCCAAGTGCTGCAGAGTTTGTGCTGCTATCACTCACTCACTCTCAGCAATCGCTAGAGGAACCCAACCAACGTGAACCGAGAGAGAGAGAGAGCGAGGGAGAGAGGTAGAAGAGAAAACAAACGAGAGGACCAGAGAGAGGGAGAGGTAGAAGTGGAAAAGGACAGATGGATTTACAGAGTGTAGGTGTAGTGGTGTTCCTGGCATCTTCGATCGCATCTACAGGTAAGACCTGAACCACCTTCTACTTCCATAGTACACCCCACCCCGACAATAAGTGATCCAAAATAGTTTGTCAAACTCTGTCCCGTTTCAGCCGAACTCTGTCCCATTTCAGCCAAACTGTCCCGTTTTAGTATGTTGTGTAGATTAAAGCAGGTCGCTGAGGTGAGCAGGTAGTGCGGTGTTGAAGTGAGTGTGATACTAATCAGTGCCATGTGTATTAACTGAAAAAAGAACATCAACGAGACGGGAGCCATTTTGTTTATGCTGAGCTTCCGCATAAAGAGAGAGAGCGAAAGAGAGATAATATAAATACCACATCCAAGGGAGCCCCCAACCCCCAGCTGAGCGCCCTGTGACCCCGTCTTATTCGCCAGGACACTCCTGTTGAAAGGTAATGTTTCTTTTGGCGGCTGGTTTGGGTGTGGTACCGAGGGCCTCAGAGAGGAACAAAGGCCTGTGGAGTGGAGGAGGAGGTGCGCGCTTGTATACGCTTACACAGATACAGGGAAACGTGTGTGTGTGTGTGTGTGTGTGTGTGTGTGTGTGTGCGTGCAGGTGCATATAAAATATGAAAACTCAGCCACAGTATGTTTTAAATTAGTCAACATTCTCCCGTTTTTTAAAATGTTTTGCACCTCTGTAAGTCTGATGTGAATCATTTCCAGTCATTTTAGCAAGAAGAACATTCCTCAGAAACACACGCAGGCTTCCAAACACACACACACACACACTATCTCAGAAACACACGCAGGCTTCCAAACACACACACACACACACTATCTCAGAAACACACGCAGGCTTCCAAACACACACACACACACACTATCTCAGAAACACACGCAGGCTTCCAAACACACACACACACACTATCTCAGAAACACACGCAGGCTTCCAAACACATACACACACACACACACACACTATCTCAGAAACACACGCAGGCTTCCAAACACATACACACACACACACACACACTACCTCAGAAACACGCAGGCTTCCAAACACACACACACACACACACACACACACACACACACACACTATCTCAGAAACACACGCAGGCTTCCAAACACACACACACACACACACACACTACCTCAGAAACACGCAGGCTTCCAAACACACACACACACACACACACTATCTCAGAAACACACGCAGGCTTCCAAACACACACACACACTACCTCAGAAACACGCAGGCTTCCAAACACACACACACACACACTATCTCAGAAACACGCAGGCTTCCAAACACACACACACACACACACACACACTATCTCAGAAACACGCAGGCTTCCAAACACACACACGCACACACACACTATCTCAGAAACACGCAGGCTTCCAAACACACACACGCAGGCTTTGATTCAATAACAAGGAGCTTCATTCACCAATCTCTACCAACAAATTTGTTCTTAAAACGTTTTTACAAACATTTCAGGATTAACTGATGTTTGCGTTCTGAGCTTCTGTTCTACACAAGACAAAATCCCAAAAAATAAAACTTTTTTTTTTTAACCTCCCTGATTGGTGAATGCCAGAATGTTCATAAAAATGTTTTAAAGAAAGTTTTACAGCATTTATAGAACATTTATATAATGCTTTATGGTATTCAATTAATATTAAATTACTATAATGAAATGATACACATTTAAGAAAGACAAATGATCTCTTTGGTGGTCAGTTTGCTGATTTTTAAATAATTAGTGAAGTAATGTAGCCAAAGATTTTATCAAAATGGATGTAATTAATAAATACAGTAAATAAATACTATATTAAATATAATATATTATTATACTAAATACTACTGTGCCACATCACAGGCAGCTGTTACATCTCACACGTACTATGATATCTCTTCTGTTAGAGCAGATCGGGCCTGGCTTCATTATTTGAAATACTATAAGGCTTTATTCTATAATGAAACATCTGCAGATTACTGACAGTTTGGGGGGGGGAAAACATAATTTTTCCCAGGATTCAGAACGAAATTAATCTTTCTTATGATTGTGCTTCTTCTTCAGCGACATGTTTGGTTGAAAATCCTCTGGTATCCGAACCAGTGTTCTGCTCAATTTTACTCAGCATCTAAACAGTATTTCAGTAACTGCGTGTGTGTGTGTGTGCATGTTAATCTGTGTGTATGTGTGTGTGTGTGCATGTTAATTTGTGTGTATGTGTGTGTGTGTGCATGTTAATTTGTGTGTGTGTGTGTGTGTGTGTGTGCATGTTAATCTGTGTGTGTGTGTGTGTGTGCGTGCGTGTTAATCTGTGTGTGTGTGTGTGTGTGCATGTGCATGTTAATCTGTGTGCGTGTGTGTGTGTGTGTGTGTGTGTGTGCATGTTAATCTGTTTGTGTGTGTGCATGTTAATCTGTGTGTGTGTGTGTGAGAGTTGTGCCATTACTATCCTATTTAAAGACATTAATTTGGTAGCAGTTTCCTCCCCATAAGAGCGACCAATAAAAAAAAGTGCCATCATAACAGACATATCCCATGGTTCATATAACAGCAGTACATTACATTAAGACACAATGTTTACACAACCATGCTATAAATCTACTAAAACATAGGCCTAGTAAAGCATAGGCCTACAGGGAGTTTTTTCTTGTCACTGGTGCCTTTGGGTTGCTCTTGTGGAGGTTTAGGCTGGGCCAGGGTTTTCTGCCAAGCGTATTGCGAAAATTGTCAAATGTGCTATATAAATAAATTTCGATTTGATTTGAGTTTAATAGATATGGGTTTTAGATATCATGATACTTTTTTTTTCTTTTTTGAAAAGAGATAATAAATAATTAAATAATAAATAAATATTAAAATGCTCATTATAACTCATTATAAAACCTTATATTACCATATCTCTTTATGTGTGTTTCATTTTGCAGAAGTCACTCAAGGTTGGCTTTTAGTGCCTGGTTTTACATGGCTGATGCATTCAATATTTTGACCTTATTGCACGTTGGATTTTGCTGTAGTGTAGCTACAGTGACTTGGCCAGTGCAACTCATCTTGCTCACTGCCCCAACTGATCTTTAAAGTTTGTTTTTGTCTTGTGTTCGCATGTTACCAGGAGCTTAAGTGCTTTGTGTTTCTATGTGTGCATTGCTTTGTCTGTCTCCTGTGTTTTTACGTGCGTGTGTGAGCGTGTGTTTTTACGTGTGTGTGTGTGAGCGTGTGTTTTTAGCACAGGGTGGAAAGTGTGTGAGTAACACACACAGCGTTTCTCTCCGTATGAGATTCTCTAAGAGGAAACCCCCCAGTCAGCACAATAAGGCCACATCATCCACAGGGCCGAACCTTTTCATTTCTCATAAGCTACAAAAACATCAAAGGAAAATATCACGGGCGTCACTTTAGACCAAAACAATGAATGTTCCCCAAACAGAATGTGCTCTTTATCATTGCAACCATCAGTCTCCTCGCTATCATTGTGAGGTCCTCTTAACTTGGTGCTTGTTTTATTTCTCATCCTTTCTTTTTCTCTTTCTCTCTTTCTCTCTTTCTGTCTCACACACTCACCATCTGCCTGGCCAAAAAGGGAGCGTGCTCTTAGTGTTGTTTACTTTACGAGGAGGGGGAAGCACATTACTGCACTGTGTGTGAATATTAAATTTAGGTGGAGTGAGATGCCAGCATGGTTAGCTTAGCACAACACAGCATGAGGACTGCACAGGAGCTGGTTAGCGCCTTAGAGTATATATAATGTATGTAATATGTAGAGACCGTGATGCCAATAGAAACCAATGGGGCCAATAGCGCACAAATATATGACGTAGGCCAAAATAAATAATGAAAAAATTAATATCATTGTTTGTGTGGTAAGAAAAAAATATTTGACCCCTTGATTAGCGCTCGCTAGCTTAGCACAACACAGCATGAGGACTGCACAGGAGCTGGTTAGTGCTCATTAGCTTAGCAGAAGGCTGCTGTATCAGGCAAAGGAAGCAAGATGGGGGGGGGGGGGGGGGGGGGGGGGGACAGTGAAAGGGGGAGGCAGAGAGAGATGGGGGGGACAGTGAAAGGGGAGGCAGTGAAAGGGGGGGCAGTGAAAGGGGGAGGCAGAGAGAGAGAGATGGGGGGGTGACAGTGAAAGGGGGAGGCAGAGAGCGAGAGATGGGGGGGTGACAGTGAAAGGGGGAGGCAGAGAGCGAGAGATGGGGGGGTGACAGTGAAAGGGGAGGCAGTGAAAGGGGGGGCAGTGAAAGGGGGAGGCAGAGAGAGAGAGATGGGGGGTGACAGTGAAAGGGGAGGCAGTGAAAGGGGGGGCAGTGAAAGGGGGAGGCAGAGAGAGAGAGATGGGGGGGGACAGTGAAAGGGGAGGCAGTGAAAGGGGGGGCAGTGAAAGGGGGAGGCAGAGAGAGAGAGATGGGGGGGTGACAGTGAAAGGGGAGGCAGTGAAAGGGGGGGCAGTGAAAGGGGGAGGCAGAGAGAGAGAGATGGGGGGGTGACAGTGAAAGGGGGAGGCAGAGAGAGAGAGATGGGGGGGGGGGTGACAGTGAAAGGGGGGGGCAGTGAAAGGGGGGGGGGGCAGAGAGAGAGAGAGATGGAAGCTGAAGACAGTGAGAGAGCGAGGAAGAGAAGAGCTGGATTCTGAGAGGCCCAGTCACTCCAAAGCTCTGTATTCACAAGAGATTCCAGTCAAGCCTCTGGCTTACTTATTCAGGCTGAGACTGTGGAATGGGAAGTGTGGAGGGTTTTAGGGTGCGGGTCACCCCAAACACACACTGGAGGAGTATGTGAGTGGGCTGCAGAAACACTCTCAGTACAACCACAGAGCACTCTGAAAATCTCAATCATTGATAATGGGATTATGTGATTTTGAGAAAAATGCAGACATCCACACACAAACAGTATAACAGTGACTACAGGTATAACATGATAATGATGGACCATGTTTATATGCAGACAGGATACAGTACGTGCAGCGTATTGCCAGAGCAACCAGCTGAAAGCTTATTCAGTACCCCACAAATTCAGAAGTATTTTGTACACAGGCTGACAAACTATTTGATTCTTACAAACTGCTGTTTTTATCAGTTCTGTGGAGTATGAGCTGGTAATAATGAACCAAATGAATTGTGTTTTGCATAATAATAATAATTATTATTATTATTATGTTGAAGGGTGTTTAATGTAACAGAAAAGCTAACTTTTTTGGTAAACCAGTTGATCAGCTCAGAATGTGTTTGGAATGTGAGCAGTTTGGAAGAAATTAGTTCAGCTGTACAGTTTTGTTTTGTTTCCCCAAACAACGCTGCAAAAATAATTTTGCAAGTTCAGTGGAATCTAGTGTCTTACTGGCAGTCTCAGTGTTTGAATATGGCCAGCTTGCAGCCTTCATTCTTTATGTGGTAAAGCTGTTTTTATCTTATTTTTGTTCATACTTTCTGTGACGTAAAGAGGAGTTTTGTGCAGTTCAGTCTGTCACTGAGCAAAGCGTGCTGTGTGTGATACAGCCTGGTGACTGCATACCTCACTCTTACCACCAGCTTGCATTTTTCTTTCTTCAAACAACATTTTGTTTTGTTAAAACATGTTCCACTACGCCTGCGTATTACCGCCATTACCCAAGTTTACCGCTGCCTGAACGTTTCTATGAAGTCAAAGGATAACAGCAAAGGTTGGAATCTGCTGAGAGAGGCATTTACAAGTTCCGATTACTCAACAACACATGTAGCCTTCTCATATTCTCCAGTTATGAGGGCATTTCACTAAAACAAATTCAACAAATGAAGACAGGCACAAATAACTGCATTTATAGTTGTGTACTGCAGAGAGTTTGGGGTCTGAATGAGTTTTTTCATACATCTATATTTACTTCACGACTCATTAAGTCCTGAGGACTCACGTGAACCTGTTGTTTCAAGCAAAATGGCTGCTGTTCTTGTTTTTTTATATAGATGGATATCCTGAAACCTTTAGAACATAACCCCGATAGAACTTAAGTCTGACTCTGACTTGCGTTTATCGAAACTGAGTGATCCAGTTCCAAAGATAAAACAAGCAACAAAAATGGTGCTTGATTTATAATTTGAGAGACAGATTTCTAGGAATTCCCAGGAATGCTAATTTGGAGCACAGAAAAATTTTGTTGTTTTTGTCTTTCAATGATTAAAAAAAGTATTGCACGCTTTTATATTCTAGAATACGCTACTGTAATTCTGTGCATTCACAAGTCTAATAATTACACATAGGTGACAACCATTTTGTTTTTGGTTTACTGTATGAAAAGTGCAAGATTACTGAGTTAGCTAGATAACTGTGTAAATCTGGAAATTAGCAACTGAAATCATGTCAAGTTCTCCAAATTGTAAAATCTGGAAACAGCAACTGAAATCATGTTACAAACCAAATTGTAAAACTCCGCGCGGCTAGACCAATGAGGGAATAGCTCGGAGCGAAGGTTTAAGCGTGATGTATTCCGCTATTGCTGTGGGAAAAGGGAAAAGTTATGAAAGTTAATAAAGTAATATTAATATTCTTGCAACCGGGTTAGACTGCTCTTTAGATTCACGGGATTAGCTAATAAGGGACCACGAGTCAAAGGTACTCGTATCACGTTACCTTCCGCTTTAAGTCTGGTCTACCTTGACCCCAGTTTATCCAAAGAACAGCCTGTGTATATTACAGTAAATCATCAGCCACCAACGCTGATTCTGTACTCGTTTATCTGACTCCATTTAATATTATAATTTAATATGTACAATTTCCACTTGATTTGTTAAAGGACTCTCATACTTTAAAGACGGTTCTCTGAGCTGGATGTGTCTGTTAACACCGCGATTTACATTGGGCCCTTACTGCATACGACTCACAGCTGACTAGATATCTGCGGTTATCTCAGAGGTTGCGGAAGAAGTCACTTTGTGCGGTATACTCTATGGTTAAGACTCAGGGACCGACTAAAGGAATATTGGCAACCACCGTTCTCAACATGTATAACCGCCAGGCGGAGGTGATCTACTTTAAGACATTGTTCTACAGGTGCAATACTCCGTGATACATTAAGCTTAAATAGTCAACCTCCCTAGACCAGCTGAGGGGATAACCATGACTAAGGAAATTAATCAACCCATTACCGGTGCACAGAGATAGTACGTCAATGTTCAGAGAAACCACACAAATCAAGTTTAACTAATTTATTACCAGGTAGGTTACTTACTTAAATTATCACAGCCTCCCAGAGACGTCACAGGCTTCCCCCCATGGTATCATGTTCAGCTGCTCTGAGATTTCTCAATTCCAGTCTTACAACTGAGTTAGCTAGATAACTGCACGGAGCAAAGCAGGATTACTGAGTTAGCTGGATAACTGCACGGAGCAAAATCCAGAACAGCTGTTTTTACTTCAGTCCATGTTTCAGATTTGGGAGGATTCTGGGTTTGACTCCGGTATGGTCTCTCTCTTCTCTGAGTGACTGTGGTATGGTCTCTCTCCTCTGAGTGACTCCGGTATGGTCTCTCTCTCCTCTGAGTGACTCCGGTATGGTCTCTCTCTCCTCTGATTGACTCTGGTATAGTCTCTCTCTCCTCTGAGTGACTGCGGTATGGTCTCTCTCTCCTCTGATTGACTCTGGTATAGTCTCTCTCTCCTCTGAGTGACTGCGGTATGGTCTCTCTCTCCTCTGATTGACTCTGGTATGGTCTCTCTATCCTCTGAGTGACTCCGGTATGGTCTCTCTCTCCCCTGTGTCATAGAGGCTGCAGCCTGGGGGGGTATTAATGACCCTAAATTCTGTTACCTCCTGGATGTGGTCCTGCTGGTGTATTGTGTGGTCATCACAGCTCTCCTCTTGCGAGAGAAGGTTAGTCTGTCTGCCTTTCACACCCCCCATATACCGTTAACAACACAAACCACACCCATATACCGTTAACAACACAAACCAAACCCATATACTGCTAATATAAACCACACCCATATACCACTAACATAAACCACACCCATATACCGCTAACCACATAAACCACACCCATATACCGCTAACCACATAAACCACACCCATATACCGCTAACCACATGAACCACACCAATAATTATACCGCTAACAACAGAAACCAAACCCATATACCGTTAACAACACAAACCACACCCATATACCGCTAACCACATAAACCACACCCATATACCGCTAACCACATAAACCACACCCATATACCGCTAACCACATGAACCACACCAATAATTATACCGCTAACAACAGAAACCAAACCCATATACCGTTAACAACACAAACCACACCCATATACCGCTAACAACATAAACCACACCCATATACCCCTAACAACACAAACCACACCCATATACCGCTAACAACATAAACCACATCCATATACTGCTAATATAAACCACACCCATATACCACTAACATAAACCACACCCATATACCCCTAACAACACAAACCACATACATATACCGCTAATGGAAACCACACCCATATACCGCTAACAACATAAACCACACCCATATACCGTTAACAACATAAACTTTATAACAATAACAGTAACATTTTCATTGTTTTATTTATTGCTTTCATTAGTTATGTGTTAAAGTAAAGGATGTGTAAGTTAATGTGCATTTTCTGTGTCTCTTTCTCTGGTTGTGTAGTTCTGCAAACCCAAAGCCAGCCCCAAAGAAGGTCTGTATTCGGTGAGTGCTCAACAGCGCCCCTGCTGGCTATGTACTGCCACTACAACTATGCAGTGACTTTGCTGGAGGATGTTACCGTTTGCCTCCACCAGGTGTACTCAGGGGGAATAGTTGATGGGACTGGTTGGTTCTAGTGTTGTTGAACCTGTGTTTGAGTTTGGTGTGTGTGTGTGTGTGTGTGTTTTCTTAGGACCTGAAACCACACGGGGATTCGTATGAGCCACTGAGGCCCCGGAATGATCCGGAGTCAGGAGCAGCACGGGGGGTGAGTGAAGCATTGTGGGATAGGATATTTAGCAATCAGGAATAAATGAAAAGTAGAAATACTTTTTGTTTAAAGCAGAGATGTCAAACTCATTCCATCGAGGGCCGAGTGTATGCAGGTTTTTGTTCCAACTGTGCCCTACATCAGCTTATTTCACTAATTACCTCAGCTCTTCAATCAAGGAGGTGCACTAATGAGTGGAATCAGTTGGTGTAGAGCATGGTTAGAACAGAAACCTGCGTACACTCTGCCCCCGATGGAACGAGTTTGACATCTCTGCTTTAAAGAGTGGGAGACATGTAATGTAATTTGCGGTAATATTCTCTCCTTCCTACAGAACCGCAGACAGACTGGCGAAGATTTGTACACGGTAAGGGATAACTCTCCTGTCTACTATCCATACATGTTTCCCTGACAACCAGTGTCCAGATCGGACCTGGGATAAACATAGTCAATATTCTATGTTAAAAAAAGCTTCTTTTTTTTTTTTTAAATAGAAAGAAATATAATTGAATACCATTTGTAAGTAGCTATATAACTAAAAATATTTGAATACTCAACCAAGAAAATAACTGTTTTTGCTAAACCAATTGAGCATACATTCCAGAAATTAACTTTTTTTTAAAATAAATAAATAAATCTACTTGACTCCAGATACAAATATATAATACAGCTCCAATTGTTTAGCCTGTATTAGTCTCAGCCTCAGCCGCTCTGACGCACTTCGTACGCAGCGCAGCGTCTGATGCAGAAGCTTGTATAAGCTGGGTAGGACTGTGGAAAACTGACAGTAAGCACTCATTGGCTAGCAGCACTGTCAATCACAGGCGTGTGTGCGTGTTTCCGGTACGAAGCGGTGCATTGGGTTTTATCAGTCCGCCGGGAAGCAAGTTGTGCTAACTAATTGGTAGCTAGTGAATGCTGTGAATTCATCATGAACAATGAGTGTTTTGGACTAAGAGCTTAACGCTGGATTGAAGAAAGTTTTTGAAGTTCACAACATTTCTTCAGTGTGACAGACTGTTTTACTGGAGATCGCCGTGCCATTTGTGTAAATTTGTTTCACGCGGGTCCGTTCTTCTTGTAGCGCTGTTTCTGAATCGACCGCCCTCTGTAGCGCCACAATATGTCATGGAACATAGACGGTCTCTGGTTGGTTTTATTGCGTGTCAACCAAAGGCGCCATCTTGTCAAAGTGGGCGGCTCTTTACTGCGTTAGGCATGTCTATATTTGGCCTACGCGAGACTAAACCTGTGTTAGCAGTACTGCAGGCAGGCTAAATGAGACACTGGAGTGGGACAAATGGTTACTGTAGCTTTAGCGCCCTCTAGGTGAGGGCTGCAGTACTGCTGGCAAAGAGGCTAGATTGAGGATTAATGTGTAGATGTGATTGAATCCCCAGGGCCTGCAGAAACCCAATATGGAGACCTACAATCAGCTTCAGGTGAAGACAGAGGTGAGCATTCAGAAAATTCTGTACAAGGAGGTTCCCAGTGCTTCTATGTGGGGGGGGGGGACTTTAACGCTTGTGTTACAAAACATAATGTAATGTGTTAATGTAAAACAAAAACAAAAAATCTATTATGAGTATTTTGTAGTAAAAATGAGTGGTGTAGACTGAAGAAATGCAGACTGTCTGGACTGTAAACTGTAAAGTAGGAAAGCAGTTATTCACCGATTTATTGATGAATGACAGGTTGTTTCTACTTGAAAAAAATTTTGGGTTTAAAATTCAATGAAGAAGCTTTAACCGGTTAGATAGGTGGAGCAGGCAGGTTAGATTGGACAGGTGCGTTAGGCAGGACTGCTCATTTCTTTCCAAACTGACTTTGTTTATTCTTCTCCACAGAGACGCAGAAACAAACCTGAACAGGTGTACCAGGTGAGAGACTCTGCCTATCGCATGTTTTACCTGCAGTGTGGGCGTGGCCAGGCAGTGGTTTACCTGCAGAGTGGGCGTGGCCAGACAGTGTTTTACATGCAGTGTGGGCGTGGCCAGGCAGTGGTTTACCTAGTGTGGGCATGGCCAGGTAGTGCTTTACCTGCAGTGTGGGCGTGGCCAGGCAATGGTTTACCTGCAGAGTGGGCGTGGCCAGACAGTGTTTTACATGCAGTGTGGGCGTGGCCAGGCAGTGGTTTACCTAGTGTGGGCATGGCCAGGTAGTGCTTTACCTGCAATGTGGGCGTGGCCAGGCAGTGTTTTACCTGCAGTGTTTTACCGCCCCTCTCTCCAGGGCTTAAGCACAGCCACCAAGGACACCTACGACTCCCTGCACATGCAGCCCATGGTACATCCCCGTTAAGAAAACGTGACCTCTGACCTTTCCACAGTCTCAGCCAACCAATGGGAGGAGCCTTCACCTCCACTGGGAAATTCAACCAATCAATGAGTTTTATTTTTAACAATGGAATGTGTTGAGATCATTTTCAGGTGAATTATCACAGATGTTTTTGGGGGCAAGTATGTAAGTATTTAAAAAGAAAAAAAGAAAAAATAATTCCTCTCAGTATTATTTAAGTAGTAATTATGAATATATACTGAACGGTACCCAAATTTCTATGGTATTCATAAATATATATTTAATGACAATGTCCAGAAATCAATTTCCAGTGCAACATGTTTTACTCATACTGTGTATTTGTCATAATTGTTATTTTATGACAATTATGTCATACAATAACCCACCCCCCACTCCGGTGCACCACACACACACACACACACACACACACACACACAGGGCCCTGTCATCCTCAAAAAGATTACAGCAGCATCCTTATTTTATTGCTGGCACTATTCATGTGAGCCACAGAGGTCCTTAAGCACAATATTCATAAAAGGGAGTCGGCATTGTTGCCATGGTAGTGTGTGGAGTCTGCCATCACAGCTCAGCAGTGACCCCAGCTGGTCATGTCAATTACTGCACATTTTAGCTGCGACAATAGTTTTATGCATTTCAATGGTTTCACATTAAGTATACTTTTTGTGTTAAATGTCTGAGTATACTTAAGATTATTTTTATATACTGTCCAAGTGTACATAATTTCTCATTTGAGTATGAAACTTACATATTTAAGCTTGCTCATAATTTCTCACTTTCCAATGTAAAACTGTAGGCATGTATTTTAATGAATTCCTGTGAAATACTTTAATTTTTACATTTCATGTTTTTAAAGTAAATTCCCTGGAGATTATTTCTTCATGTAAATATAGGCAAACTATCATCCGAGTAGGAAAATCACATAACTTGTGGTTTTTTTTTTTTTCTTTTCAATGGAAGGAATAGTCTGAGTGAATGAATCGAATGGAAACTCCCGTGTAAAACCACTTGTGAGCGAAGCGGCTGCTTGTGCTTGTGACCCAGGTTGAAATCTGTAACATAACTGCTCTATGTGAGTGTGCATGCTAGGATGCTAACGGCCCGCTGAATAGAGCTACACCTGTGTGGCACAGCTGCTCTATGTGAGTGTGCATGCTAGGATGCTAACGGCCCGCTGAATAGAGCTACACCTGTGGCACAGGCGGCTCTATGTGAGTGTGCATGCTAGGATGCTAGCGGCCCGCTGAATAGAGCTACACCTGTGTGGCACAGCTGCTCTATGTGAGTGTGCATGCTAGGATGCTAACGGCCCGCTGAATAGAGCTACACCTGTGGCACAGGCGGCTCTATGTGAGTGTGCATGCTAGGATGCTAGCGGCCCGCTGAATAGAGCTACACCTGTGTGGCACAGCTGCTCTATGTGAGTGTGCATGCTAGGACGCTAACGGCCCGCTGAATAGAGCTACACCTGTGTGGCACAGCTGCTCTATGTGAGTGTGCATGCTAGGATGCTAACGGCCCGCTGAATAGAGCTACACCTGTGTGGCACAGCTGCTCTATGTGAGTGTGCATGCTAGGATGCTAACGGCCCGCTGAATAGAGCTACACCTGTGGCACAGCTGCTCTATGTGAGTGTGCATGCTAGGACGCTAACGGCCCACTGAATAGAGCTACACCTGTGTGGCACAGCTGCTCTATGTGAGTGTGCATGCTAGGATGCTAACGGCCCGCTGAATAGAGCTACACCTGTGGCACAGGCGGCTCTGCTTTGCATGTACTTGGCACTTAGTGGGTGGGAGGCGGGGAATGAAGCACTCCGTTTGGGCTTGTGGGTGTGCTCTCTTCAAAATAGATTTTCCAAAGTGTTCGTCTGTCAGGCCGAGCTGCAAGCACACTGCCAAAGCCAAAAATGTATCTCAACAAGTATTTTAGTCTTAATTTAGTCTATTTTGACTTAAAATTGTATCCCCTCATCCAAATTTATTGCTAAATAAGACAAAAAAGTTTTCCAATGAGGCGAGACAGTTTGACTCATTTCAAGATTTGCCGATGGGGTAAAACCATTTCACTTGTCAAGCAAACAGTAACTTAAAGCAAGCAAATATTTTCTACTTGAGAAAGAAAATGAGATTTTAAGTCTAATTACAAGAGCACTTAAGATTTTTGCAGCGCACAAGCTGGGAGTGAAGCATCTTCCACAGAGCTGCCAGAGACAAATCAAACAATACAGCATATATATATTCTTGGCATAGATTTTAAAACATTTTGTCAATATGAAGCATTCATGTGGTAATTCTAAAAACCATTCTGTTTATCATTTCAATAAATAAAGTTTTAAAACGACTTTCTGATGTTGAATATTGAATGCATCTGGTTGGGTAGTCAGTTGCCCGTACTGATAGTGACAGAATAGAGAAGCACCTTCACGATCACTTCCTATATTCTCTACTCATTTGAGTCAGGCTTGAGAAATGTTAAAATACAATTATTAAATATAAATCTGTTCTCTGTTGAGCTCTTTGAATTCAAACATTTGCATGTGACAGTAAAATTGAAAAAAAATATTTTTGCCATTATGCCTTACCCACAATCCTTCAGGAGCCAAGCGCTGTAATCATATGGCTACAAACTCAAGCCCCACTGCAGTATCATGGGGGGCTCAATTAAGTCATGGTGTCCAGGCAACAGTAACCAAGCGGAGAGTAAAGCTCTCACAGAAATGCATAAAAACTGGAACAGCTGCTTGTGATGTCACAGATTAGGAGTAACAGCCGCAGTTCTGTGGTCTACGGGTTTAATCTGAGGTTTAAAAGGGGCGGAGCAAACTGCACTCGAGGAGTCATTGCTTTTAAGCAGGGCAGATACACAAAGCTTTTATTGGCTGCTTCACTCTTTATACACACACACACGCATGGACGCACAAACACACACACACACACACACACACACACACACACCAGATGCAGAAGGGAAAGCACCTGGAGACAGGTAATGCAGGTAACGCATGGAATGAAGGTAGCGCAGGTAACGCAGGTAATGCATGGAATGAAGGTAGCACAGGTAATGCAGGTAATGCAGGGAATGAAGGTAGCGCAGGTAATGCAGGTAACGCATGGAATGAAGGTAGCGCAGGTAACGCAGGTAATGCATGGAATGAAGGTAGCGCAGGTAACGCAGGTAATGCAGGGAATGAAGGTAGCGCAGGTAACGCATGGAATGAAGGTAGCGCAGGTAATGCAGGTAACGCATGGAATGAAGGTAGCACAGGTAATGCAGGGAATGAAGGTAGCGCAGGTAATGCAGGTAACGCATGGAATGAAGGTAGCACAGGTAATGCAGGTAACGCATGGAATGAAGGTAACGCAGGTAATGCAGGTAACGCATGGAATGAAGGTAGCGCAGGTAACGCAGGTAACGCATGGAATGAAGGTAACGCAGGTAACGCATGGAATGAAGGTAGCGCAGGTAATGCATGTAACGCAGGTAATGCAGGGAATGAAGGTAACGCAGGTAACGCATGGAATGAAGGTAGCGCAGGTAATGCAGGTAACGCATGGAATGAAGGTAGCGCAGGTAACGCAGGTAACGCATGGAATGAAGGTAACGCAGGTAATGCAGGTAACGCATGGAATGAAGGTAGCGCAGGTAATGCATGTAACGCAGGTAATGCAGGGAATGAAGGTAGCGCAGGTAACGCAGGTAACGCATGGAATGAAGGTAGCGCAGGTAACGCAGGTAACGCATGGAATGAAGGTAACGCATGGAATGAAGGTAGCACAGGTAATGCAGGTAACGCATGGAATGAAGGTAACGCAGGTAACGCATGGAATGAAGGTAGCGCAGGTAATGCATGTAACGCAGGGAATGAAGGTAGCGCAGGTAACGCAGGTAACGCATGGAATGAAGGTAGCGCAGGTAACGCAGGTAACACATGGAATGAAGGTAACGCAGGTAACGCAGGTAACGCATGGAATGAAGGTAACGCAGGTAACGCATGGAATGAAGGTAGCGCAGGTAATGCATGTAACGCAGGTAATGCAGGGAATGAAGGTAACGCAGGTAATGCATTCAGGCTGCAAGGGTGGA
Organism: Ilyophis sp. 1 JC-2022; assembly: GCA_022702515.1. NCBI lineage: Eukaryota > Metazoa > Chordata > Actinopteri > Anguilliformes > Synaphobranchidae > Ilyophis > Ilyophis sp. 1 JC-2022. The sequence goes on along the minus strand of CM040397.1, from coordinate 107,377,331 downwards.
ATTTCACCCTGACTTAAGAACAAAACGTGACTTCACATTAAATGTTAAAACACTTGAAAAATGTGGTTTAATTATGTTTACAGCAAAAGTACTGTACAGTTACAGTAAAACGTTATTTTTGTACATATGTAAAACGAGAAAAAGTACAGCAGACAAATGCATCTACTTAAATCCACCATATATACTGATTCACAGAAATGTGTACAATCTCTCCAATCTAGGCTACCATATTGTAGTCTCTTTATAGCGGGAGATCATGGATAATGTATCTCTATAGCAACAGAGGAGAATGCCAACAGTATGGGCTGCTACCCTCCCCCCCTTACAGCATCACCATGACAACAGTGAAAACTCCCAAACCTAAAACAAGTCGTATGTACATGATACATCGGCAGTGAAAGATTATACCCAAAACATACAAAAATACTGTTATTATTCCACCTATGGAGAGTAAGACAGTTCTGTATGTTAATCAATGCTTTTTCAAACACACCAAACAAACTAGTTTAAAAGGACAAACCTATCCAAGAAATATAACAAAATATACATATAAACTTTGGATTTTCTAGTTTAGGACTACCAGCAGTGCTGGGATTGGTCACTTGGTACACAGGTGGCCAGGTTAGAGAATAATCTTTGGTATCTGCATCAGGCCAACATTAATTATTTAGATTTTTGCTTTGGGATAGAGCTGGTTAGAACCTACAAGGCCCATATAGATTAAAAACAAAACAAACAAACACACGCATGACGCAGGAAGAGACTAAAATTCACAGATGAGCAAACAGTGCTACTGCCTGTACAGCACTGAGAAACATGATGCATAACCATACAGCTGCGTACTGCAGGGGAGGGAGGGAGAGAGAGAGGGGGGGGGGGGGGGGGTGAGAGAGAGGGGGAGAGAGGGGAGGCTTCTGTAGAGTACTCTGTACTGTAGAGATAGGGGCTCCCCCATGTTTTACACCGCATCATCCAGCTGATAAAGGGTTAATATCAGTGATTGTCAGGAGTACCCCACTGTACCCCTCTACCCTCCCCTGCCCTGCACACTTCCCTCTGTGCACCTGCTCAAGTGGGAGTGGGGTGGGCGGGGGCAGGCAATAATTTAGATACAGGTCTTTGGTTTTCCCTGAGTGTGTGTGAGGTAAACACACCTACATTCAGAATCTCCAGGGAGCCAATCAGGGGATTGTCCAATTCAGAGGAGACAGGAAGTGAGAGAGGAACGTGCTAACGTGCTAACGTGCTCCCTACAACAGCTTTCACTCCGAAAGCTTTGCATCTCAGCAGGACTTCAAATGAGGAAACGGAGGAACTTTGTGGAACGTAATCACAAAATAGAGTATGTATCCCTGTGTGTGTGTGTGTACTAACTAGACATATGTGGGCTACTCGAGGGCTACGTCTCTTAAGAAGATCAAAGCGAGTTTATTCCCCATTCACAAATGAGGTACACAGCAGCTCCCTAACCCCACCCCTAGCCACGCCCTTCAGCTCTCCACCTATAAGGAGAAGATGAGTGACTGAACTCCACACAATTCTGAAAACACAACTACCCTATTCTGGATTATCACCCCAGGGGAGCACAGAGCAACTAATGAACATATTTTGCCACCATTTGGACTAATATCATTGCCAGGTAATACACAACCCAAAGTTCTACCAAAGTTCAGTTGTACTTTAAAACTATTAGAGTCACACGGATGTTTGTAAAGACTGTTAATGCCGATACGCACTCAGCTATGCGTATGTGTGTAAACACAGTGTGTTAATGCCGATACGCACTCAGCTATGCGTATGTGTGTAAACAGACAGTGTGTTAATGGCAGTCAACATAAATGGTGCAGAAGTGGGAAAGGCTCCGGCACCCAGCTGTACACAAATCAATAAATGCAGAAAGAAATAAGCAACAGAATTCAAATGATTGTTAAGCACTTATTTTAAAAGCTCATGCACAGTAAATAAAGTAAAATCAAAAAGCATAAACATTATGGTCTGGTAGTTTGTTTCCTCGATAATAATCAGAGGCAGCCCCCCCACCCCAAAGTATCAGAGTCCCCTCCCATCCACAGGCCACACCCACTCGAGTCCCCTCCCATCCACAGGTCACACCCACTCGAGTCCCCTCCCATCCACAGGTCACACCCACTCAAATCCCCTCCCATCCACAGGTCACACCCACTCAAATCCCCTCCCATCCACAGGTCATACCCACTCGAGTCCCCTCCCATCCACAGGCCACACCCACTCGAGTCCCCTCCCATCCACAGGCCACACCCACTCGAGTCCCCTCCCATCCACAGGCCACACCCACTCGAGTCCCCTCCCATCCACAGGTCACACCCACTCGAGTCCCCTCCCATCCACAGGGAATCAGAGCCATTAACTCAAAGCAGGATCATTATGAATCGGAGCCATTGACTCAAAGCAGGATCATTATGAATCAGAGCCATTGACTCAAAGCAGGATCATTATGAATCAGAGCCATTCATTCAGCAAAGCAGGATCATTATGAATCAGAGCCATTGACTCAAACCAGGATCATCAAGAATCAGAGCCATTAATTCAGCAAAGCAGGATCATTATGAATCAGAGCCATTAACTCCAAGCGCAGTAGTACAGTAGCATTAGTAGTATTTTTAACAGTAGCACTTCCTATAAACAGCTCTACATTTTTTTAATTATCTTTTTTATTTTTTAAATAAACAGTAAAGTTGCATAAGTAATCAAATGAAGAACAGCTGATAAAACAAAACACAAATGCAGCTTAGTTTTGCTTGAGGAGGATATTTAACTGCAGAGGTATTTTATGAAAGTAAGGGCCAGATTACAGGTACCCCGACCATAGATGAGCAATGCCCCTCACTCAGGGCAGGACATATTGGGGATCCCCGCCAACAGGGGTTCATATGGACAATTATGGGGGTGTCAAGACCAGCTCAGACCAGCTCAGACCAGTTCAGACCAGCTCACGCTGTGTTTCACATTATGCAATACTGGGGGCGTGGTCAGGCATCATGAAGCCCAAAAGGGGCGGAGCTCTAAGACCAAGTGATTCATCACTTTAGGTGACTGAGAGAGAGAGAGCATTCTAGTGACGCCAGATACACTCTGAGTTACTCCCACTACACAGGCAAGACGGCATTCTAGTGACGCTGAAATGTTTCAGATTTTTTTTGTTTCTGACCTTCTTATCAATTAAATGAGTAGTACGAAGAAACACTGAAATGAGAAGAAAGCAAATCTGAATGAATGAAGATGAGACGATTCTACTTTTTTTTTAAAATTCAGCTTCAGTTTAAAGGTTTAAAAAATATGATTTAGCATTTCAAACTATTCTGTGATATGAAATAGCCTTTGTTACATGAGATAACTAATGTTACAGTTTAATGGTACATTTCTGATTCACTACTTTATCTGAAAAGCCAAATATCACCAGTTGACAAACCATATGGTTTTGCTGGTAAACCTGAATGGAAAGTGGTCTCTCATAAATGTTTAATAACACAGAGAAGTGTGTCACGGGCATCACTGGCACATCACCCGTTTCATAGGCAGGTGCACATGATTAGTTGAGAGATGTTTAAGGTACTGAAGTAGAATAGCTGTTGATGATAAGGCTATATCGCCCTCTTGCAACTGGAGGACTGAGTTACAAGTTATAAAATGTAGGGTCCTTGCTAATCTGAACCAATCGCGCCGTTTGGATGAGAAAGCAAAATCTTTCCAATTGGTTCAAATACGTCATAGCTCCGCCAATCACAGGGGGTTCATGAGGCCTTTTGTACCCCCCCACCTCCTGCCCCCACCCACATAAAACCCCCAGCATGAGAAGGTGAACGGGAGAGATTACAAAAGTACAAACAGTCCCACTCACACGCTCTTCATTTGGTTTGAGCTTTGCTTTATGGCTGATACACCCTGAACCCAAACATCCATCCATACCAAAAACCCCAATATCCCCCCACACCCTGAACCCCAAAATCCCCCACACACCCTGAACTCCAAAATCCCCCCAACCCACTGAAACACAACAAAAATTGAATTGAATTGATTTCATTATATGAAAATTGTCATTGTTTCGTTGGTCACCATTATCGCATATAAACTCAACACTTTAAACAACATTATAAACAAAAACCAAGTAGTGTTAAGTTCTCCCCTGCTGAACACCAACCCAAATGCACCCAACCTTTCTTCACTCTCTCTGGTCACAGTCGCACGCGAACACACACACACACACACGCACACACACGCACGCACACGCATGCACATGCACACAGATCTGAGCAAGCTATTAGTTATTTTGAGCTCCAGTGTGAATCAGCTATAGCCATTCTTCTCTTTGGATCATAGAAATATTGCAGTATTATTATTACTATTATTAATTATATGATTAAGCTCTTGTCTTAAAGACAGCCCTACGGACAGGTTTGCTACAGTAATTTTTGGTATATGTGAGTGTGTTCCTCCTGCCTCCCCCACTCACAGCCTGAGGGGACCCTGACACGGGCACATGTTCTCCACTTTCACTAAAGCTATGAGCAACACCCGCCTTTCACTTAGACAAAGACTGCACACACATCCTTCTCCACATACAGACTGCACACATGTCCTTCTCCACACACGTTCTTCTCCACATACAGACTGCACACATGTCCTTCTCCACATACTGACTGCACGCGTTCTTCTCCATATACCAACTGCACGTGTTCTTCTCCATATACAGACTCCACACGTTTCTCCAATACCGACTGCACGTGTTCTTATCCACATACATACTGCACACGTGTCCTTCTCCATATACAGACTGCACATGGTCTTCTCCATATACAGACTGCACACATGTACTTAAAGCTCCATAAAAGCGAGGCTATGGTCTCCGCAGCCTGTCAGTCAGGTGTACACCAACAGACAGACATCAGCCCAAACATGTGCTTCCACACACGTTCCACACCGTGAGCACACACACTCTCACGGCAGCACACACTCACACACACGCTCAACAGCACACAAATACAGCAATTAAGACGCAGGAAGCCAGAGGCACAGGGAGAAGAAGCTGACCTCCTTGGTTCTTCAGGCAGAACTAATGATATAAACAGTGTGATTGACGGCCTCTACAAGAGACCGCTTCAGTAAAGAGCCCAGAGCACCAACCCGTTCCGTCATTATGATTATTAACATAATAATATAAACAATTTAATAAAAGTCTTTTTTCCACACTTTTTTTTTTGGTTAGATTTTCCATTAGTTTTCCAGAGGCAGTTCTGGACAGGAAAGAAAGGGAAAACCACAGGAAGGGGAGATCATTTCCCACAATCCCCCCCACCACAGGCACAGCAGGACTGCACCATCTGTCAGTCAGGTAACCATGCCAACCAGACTCCACTGAGAAAACTCCCTTCTCCTATGCACGTTGCCACGCCCCCACAAAATAAAAGCCTCCAATGCCAGCCCTGCCTAGAGGAAGGGGCGTGGCCGCGAGCTCACTGGGCCTTGGAGGCTGTGGTGATGGTGGTGGCGGGGGTTGCCGTGGTTACCGCGCTGTGGGCAGCGGAAGTGACCTGCAAGTTGAGGGCCCCGCCCGATCCTGCGGCAGAAACCAGGTTCACGGGGTTGCTGGTCAGCAGCGACAGGTTTTGGGGGCTCAGGAAGAAGGGGGTCAGCAGACCGGGGGTACCCCCTATACTCCCTGAGCCTCCTGCACTGGTGTTAGCAAACAGCAGATTCCCACAGCCGTCCAAAGACGTGATCGGGAGAGATCCACTGGATGCCAGAGCTGGAGGAAAGAAGAGAGGAGGAAGAGAAAAATATACACAGTGGTGAGTTCTGTACAGATTGCAGTGTGAAACAATGGCAGTCTGGTGCAGACAGGGGGCACTGTTGCAGGTGCAGATGGAGGCAGGTGTTACAGGACTATCAGGTGGTCTATAAGGCTGGTTAGTAAACTTGGCGCTCCACGTACCTTGGATGGTGGCCAGTGTGCTGCTGCTCATCAGAGTCGGCCCCAAAGCACTGCTGAGGCTCCCAGGGGCCAAACTCAGCAACCCACTGCTGGGGGGGGGGGGGGGGGGGGCAGAGAAAGGGAGAGAGTGAGGAAAGAGAGAGAGAGGTTACACAGGTAATTTCATCACACACAGGTATAACAGGTGACTTTATCACACAGGTAGCACAGGTAACTATATCACACAGGTAAGTACACTGACCCCGGGGTGAACTGTGGTGAGGTCATCAGGGCAGGGCAGAGGCCGGCGGCTGCGGCCATGGCTGCTAAACTGGCGCCGGGGAGCTGGGCGGAGAGTCCGGGCGTGGCCACCATAAACTGCCCCGCCCCCTGTGCTCCCGCTAGCTCCACCCCTGCACTCAGACGCTTCGTGGGGGCAAGACTGAGCGAGGGCGTGGTCACTGCTGAGGTCGCCGTGGAGATGGCCAACGCTGTGCTCCTGCTCAAAGCGCCAAGACTCGCACCTGGAACAAACCAGAACTGTGATACAGCACCCCCTGTAGGACAGCTTCAGTACTGCAGCCACAGGCACAGACAAGGCCAGCTGGAGCTCACCTGTACAAGCCGGGCTCACCTGTCAAAGCTAGGCTCACCTGTGAAATTCAGGCTCACTTGTGAAAGCCGAGCTCACCTGTGAAAGCCGGGCTCAACTGTGAATTTCAGGCTCAACTGTGAAAGCCGACTCACCTGTGAAAGCCGGGCTCACCTGTGAAAGCCAGGCTCAACTGTGAAATTCAGGCTCAACTGTGAAAGTCAGGCTCACCTGTGAAAGCCAGGCTTGTGCTGGATGTGCTTGTGAGAGGCATGGAGTTACTGGCCACAAGGCTTGCTGTACTGGCCACCTGGGAGAGAGAGAGAGAGAGAGAGAGAGACAGAGACAGAAAGAGAGAGATAGAAAGAGGGAGAGAGAGAGAGATAGGAAAGAGAAGGGGAAGAAGTGATGGCAGTCATCCATGTGAGGAGAGGTCAAAGCCAGGAAACCCTACTTTTTAATAGGATGCAGTGCATTGTGAGTGGGGCATACCTTTGGGTCGGGGGGATTGTTCTAATAGGATGCAGTGCATTGTGAGTGGGGCATACCATTGGGGCGGGGGGATTGTTCTAATAGGATGCAGTGCATTGTGAGTGGGACATACCATTGGGTCGGGGGGATTGTTCTAATAGGATGCAGTGCATTGTGAGTGGGACATACCATTGGGTGGGGGGGATTGTTCTAATAGGATGCAGTGCATTGTGAGTGGGACATACCATTGGGGCGGGGGGATTGTTCTAATAGGATGCAGTGCATTGTGAGTGGGACATACCATTGGGTCGGGGGGATTGTTCTAATAGGATGCAGTGCATTGTGAGTGGGACATACCATTGGGTCGGGGGGATTGTTCTAATAGGATGCAGTGCATTGTGAGTGGGACATACCATTGGGGCGGGGGAGGAGTAGATGGTTTTATTGGCGCTGCTGCTGGGGGGGTTGATTCTCTTCTCCTTCTGCCTGCGGTTGCAGAACCAGACACGGATCACTTCCTTCTCCATGCTGAGCTGGTCGGCGATCATCGAGATCTCCTCGGATGTGGGTTTGGGATTTTGCTTGAAATGGGCAAAGGAAACAGAGCTTCCATTTCAGCATGTGGAGTTCTCTTCCAAACCAAATCTGGCAACCCAGAGCAGAGCCCTGCTCCAAACCTGGCAACCCAGAGGGTATAGGGCCAAACCCCAATCACTTATGCTCACAGCGAGAAAATACACTGGAGCCACTTTCACATGCTGTTCAAGTAATGTACCACCTAGTGTGTGTGTGTGTGTGTGTGTGTATTTTACTGAACTTTAAGAAAAAAAAGTTCAGTGAAGAAGAGTTAAGAACATAAAGCAGAATATCTGGTGTGTCTATAGAATATGTGCTGAGGTGAGTATCTGGTGTGCCTATAGAATCTGTGCTGAGGTGAGTACCTGGTGTGCCTATAGAATCTGTGCTGAGGTGAGTACCTGGTGTGCCTATAGAATCTGTGCTGAGGTGAGTACCTGGTGTGCCTATAGAATATGTGCTGAGGTGAGTATCTGGTGTGCCTATAGAATCTGTGCTGAGGTGAGTACCTGGTGTGCCTATAGAATATGTGCTGAGGTGAGTAGCTGGTGTGCCTATAGAATCTGTGCTGAGGTGAGTATCTGGTGTGCCTATAGAATCTGTGCTGAGGTGAGTATCTGGTGTGCCTATATAATATGTGCTGAGGTGAGTATCTGGTGTGCCTATAGAATATGTGCTGAGGTGAGTACCTGGTGTGCCTATAGAATATGTGCTGAGGTGAGTATCTGGTGTGCCTATAGAATCTGTGCTGAGGTGAGTATCTGGTGTGCCTATAGAATATGTGCTGAGGTGAGTATCTGGTGTGCCTATAGAATCTGTGCTGAGGTGAGTATCTGGTGTGCCTATAGAATCTGTGCTGAGGTGAGTACCTGGTGTGCCTATAGAATATGTGCTGAGGTGAGTATCTGGTGTGCCTATAGAATCTGTGCTGAGGTGAGTATCTGGTGTGCCTATAGAATCTGTGCTGAGGTGAGTAGCTGGTGTGCCTATAGAATATGTGCTGAGGTGAGTATCTGGTGTGCCTATAGACTCTGTGCTGAGGTGAGTAGCTGGTGTGCCTATAGAATATGTGCTGAGGTGAGTATCTGGTGTGCCTATAGACTCTGTGCTGAGGTGAGTAGCTGGTGTGCCTATAGAATATGTGCTGAGGTGAGTATCTGGTGTGCCTATAGAATATGTGCTGAGGTGAGTATCTGGTGTGCCTATAGAATCTGTGCTGAGGTGAGTAGCTGGTGTGCCTATAGAATATGTGCTGAGGTGAGTAGCTGGTGTGTCTATAGAATATGTGCTGAGGTGAGTAGCTGGTGTGCCTATAGAATATGTGCTGAGGTGAGTAGCTGGTGTGTCTATAGAATATGTGCTGAGGTGAGTATCTGGTGTGCCTATAGAATCTGTGCTGAGGTGAGTATCTGGTGTGCCTATAGAATCTGTGCTGAGGTGAGTATCTGGTGTGTCTATAGAATATGTGCTGAGGTGAGTATCTGGTGTGTCTTTAGAATATGTGCTGAGGTGAGTATCTGGTGTGCCTATAGAATATGTGCTGAGGTGAGTATCTGGTGTGTCTATAGACTCTGTGCTGAGGTGAGTATCTGGTGTGTCTATAGAATATGTGCTGAGGTGAGTATCTGGTGTGTCTATAGAATATGTGCTGAGGTGAGTATCTGGTGTGCCTATAGACTCTGTGCTGAGGTGAGTATCTGGTGTGTCTATAGAATATGTGCTGAGGTGAGTATCTGGTGTGCCGATAGAATCTGTGCTGAGGTGAGTATCTGGTGTGCCTATAGAATCTGTGCTGAGGTGAGTATCTGGTGTGCCTATAGAATATGTGCTGAGGTGAGTAGCTGGTGTGCCTATAGAATATGTGCTGAGGTGAGTATCTGGTGTGCCTATAGAATCTGTGCTGAGGTGAGTATCTGGTGTGCCTATAGAATATGTGCTGAGGTGAGTATCTGGTGTGCCGATAGAATCTGTGCTGAGGTGAGTAGCTGGTGTGCCTATAGACTCTGTGCTGAGGTGAGTATCTGGTGTGCCTATAGAATCTGTGCTGAGGTGAGTATCTGGTGTGCCTATAGAATCTGTGCTGAGGTGAGTAGCTGGTGTGCCTATAGAATCTGTGCTGAGGTGAGTATCTGGTGTGCCTATAGAATCTGTGCTGAGGTGAGTATCTGGTGTGCCTATAGAATCTGTGCTGAGGTGAGTAGCTGGTGTGCCTATAGAATCTGTGCTGAGGTGAGTACCTGGTGTGCCTATAGAATCTGTGCTGAGGTGAGTAGCTGGTGTGCCTATAGAATCTGTGCTGAGGTGAGTATCTGGTGTGTCTTTAGAATATGTGCTGAGGTGAGTATCTGGTGTGCCTATATAATCTGTGCTGAGGTGAGTATCTGGTGTGCCTATAGAATCTGTGCTGAGGTGAGTATCTGGTGTGCCTATAGAATCTGTGCTGAGGTGAGTATCTGGTGTGCCTATAGAATCTGTGCTGAGGTGAGTATCTGGTGTGCCTATAGAATCTGTGCTGAGGTGAGTAGCTGGTGTGCCTATAGAATCTGTGCTGAGGTGAGTATCTGGTGTGCCTATAGAATCTGTGCTGAGGTGAGTACCTGGTGTGCCTATAGAATATGTGCTGAGGTGAGTATCTGGTGTGCCTATAGAATCTGTGCTGAGGCTGTGTAAAGAGTACGGAACACCGCTCACCTCCAGGAAGCTCTTTTCTAAGGCGACGCGGATGTTGGTCTCGATGCTCGTCCGTTTCTTGCGTCTCCGGTTCAGCCCGTCCATGGCTGCTGAACCCAGAGAGCTTGGGCTGGATAGAGCATGATCCACCGGAAGGTTCTCTGCAGAGACAGGTAACACACATCTGAGTGTACACAGACTACACACACTCACGCACGCACTCACACACACACAAACATATACAGACAGTCAGACAGTGCAGTGTGCAGAATGTACAGTACCCACAATGCCCCAGTGTACCAGGGAGGCGGGACTAACCTGCATCACCCAGCCATTTCTCCAGTAGGGGCTTGAGTTTGCACATGTTCTTAAAGCTCAGATTCAAGGCCTCAAAGCGAGAGATGGTGGTTTGGCTGAAATCATTTCCATAGAGTTTCCCCATAGCCAGTCCCACATCGCCCTGAGGAAGAGGAAGAGAGAGTGAGACAGAAATACACTTCCTTCTACACTGCCATAAATATAGGGAAATTCAGAATGATTTCTTTAAAAAAACAGCAACAATACTTCCAAATTTTGCCAAACTTTCAGATAAAGAAAGGTTACCAATTCTACTGGGTGAAGGACACACAGCCCCACTAGCTGCTTTATATATAGCAACTTGCCATCGACACAGAAGCACACCTGCAGTTAGTTAATAATTTTGTTTATCCTAAGTCATACATATAACAGTATGTGTATGATGTTTATGTTGTATGTGTGTTATGTGTATATTTGCTAACAAGTTGAGTTCATTCTTATTTATTTATTGATTATTGTTATTTGTAACATTTGCTTTGGCAACACAGTACATGTCATGCCAATAAAGCACCTTCAAATTGAAATTGAAATTGAGAGTGAGAGAGAGAGAGAGACACTGAGCTACAATACACCTCAGTATATACCCCTATATTGTTTAGTACGCAACAGGCAGAATGCAAAAAAATATCCTCCATGCTATTATCAGCGAAAACCCAGAAATGGGTATATCACCTGGGGACTTTTAGTACACTACATTTAGAGAACATTTACTTAACAACTTTCTCATTCAGTGTACTCAACAAGCATACTCAATAGTATGGTAGGGCGCTGATTTGGACACAGCTCTACTGATTCCCACCACATCTTATTTGGACACTAAACCCACACACCTATGACCTCATAATCATAGCCTTATAATCAACCCCCCCCCCGCCCCGGCCCCGCCCCGGCCCCGGCCCCGCCCCGGCCCCGCCCCCCCACCTGAGTGAAGCCCAGTTTGATTCGTCTCTGTTTAAATGTTTTGGCAAACTGCTCCAACTCCTCCAAGTCGCTGGGCTCCTCCAGAGTGGGCGTGTCCAGTCGCTTGGGTGTGACCTGGCTTTGTGGGAGGGGCTGGATTGGTGTGACTGTTATCGTGCGCGACGGTGTCACTGCCTGCGGGGGACAGAGCATATTTCTGCCGTGACCACCCTGACCTACGTCACACAGAGTGAACACAGGCATGATGGGATTTGTAGTCCCTTATCTGTAAGGTCTCAGTTAGCATACATGCAATGAGTGCTGAGGAAACTGGTGGGAATGAACAGCCTCATTAAATGGATTACCAAATATTCCCCTTGATTGTGGAAAAAAACCTTAATATTTAGCTGAACATAAAACGTTTTCTCCATGTGAAAGAAAGTTTTGGATCCCCGTGAACAAAACAGGCCTGACAGGCAGCAGCAGACCGATAAACAAGCTAATTTCCCCAGCCTGCTGATGGGAAATGTATTTTGCGAGCCGAGAAGAAATGGATTGTGGGAGTTGTGGTCCCTGACCTGTGTGGTGAGGGTGATGCTTGGCTGGGTTTGCAGCAGGCTAGCCTGGCTCTGAGGTAGTTGGGTTAGCAGGTTTTGGGCCTGCAGGATAGCTGTAGAACAGAGAGATGAGAGGGGGGGGTCAATCCTGCAGGTGGGCGGGCCCGGGGGGAGAGGGGAGAGGGGGGAGGGGGGTGGCGTGGTGGGCGGCTGTGGACGTACTGGGCTGCCCCTGTGCAGTCTGGGAGATGATGAAATGCGCAGGCTGCAGCTGTGTGGCGATAGGATGGCCCGGCTGCACCAACACAAACTGCTGCAGGTTCAGATTCTGCTGTAGGTCCTCCGTACCACCAGGGGGAGACAGAAGCATGTTCAAGTAGGTACACAGGTATCCCACAGGTACAGCAAGACAGGCATCACATGGGTACACTAACACAGTTATGCTTAAACAGGTAACAGAGGTACGAAAACACAATTATCACACAGTTGTGTGAAAACAGAAAGTGGATGGGCTGAGCTCAGGTGTACAGTGCAGGTCTTACAGGAGTGAAGTGGATGGGCTGAGCTCAGGTGTACAGTGCAGGTCTTACAGGTGTGAAGTGGATGGGCTGAGCTCAGGTGTACAGTGCAGGTCTTACATGTGCAAAGTGGATGGGCTGGGACAGGGGGATCTGGGTGATGGGCGTGGCTGCGGTGGCGGAGATAGCGGCTCCAGACGTGGTGCACTGCTGGCTGGCGGACTGCTGCACTGCTGCAGCGAGTAACTGCGCCTGTGCCTGCTGCAAAAACAGCTGCTGCTGCGCGGGAGTCATAGTCAGCTGCAGAGAGAGTCACAGTCACAGAGTCAGCTGCAGAGAGTCACAGTCACAGAGTCAGAGTCAGCTGCAGAGAGAGTCACAGTCACAGAGTCAGAGTCAGCTGCAGAGAGAGTCACAGTCACAGAGTCAGAGTCAGCTGCAGAGAGAGTTACAGAGTCAGAGTCAGCTGCAGAGAGAGTCACAGAGTCAGCTGCAGAGAGAGTCACAGTCACAGAGTCAGAGTCAGATGCAGAGAGTCACAGTCACAGAGTGAGACTCAGCTGCAGAGAGAGTCACAGAGTCAGATGCAGAGAGAGTCACAGTTACAGAGTCAGCTGCAGAGAGAGTCACAGTTACAGAGTCAGCTGCAGAGAGAGTCACAGTTACAGAGTCAGCTGCAGAGAGTCACAGTCACAGTCAGAGCCAGCTGCAGAGTCACAGTTACAGAGTCAGCTGCAGAGAGAGTCACAGTCACAGAGTCAGCTGCAGAGAGAGTCACAGTTACAGTCAGCTGCAGAGAGAGTCACAGTCACAGAGTCAGAGTCAGCTGCAGAGAGAGTCACAGTTACAGAGTCAGCTGCAGAGAGAGTCACAGTTACAGAGTCACACATAGAGAAGGTTACACACCCTTATTATAAACATTTATATACACAGAGTCACAGTCAGACACAGCTGCTGATGAACTGGAGTCACAGTCAGCGGCATCCAGACCCCCGACGTTAAATATCTATCAAGCCTGATAATGTTCCATAATTTTCACATCAAGACCTGGATGACCAACAAGGTTCTGCTGTTCCTGCAGTAGCTTTCGGTTCCGCTGTTCCTGCAGTAGCTTACGGTTCCGCTGTTCCTGCAGTGACTGTTGTTTTTGCAGTTGCTAGGTTCTGTAGCAGTCATGTTGGGGGTGTGGGTGCTAGGTTCTGTAGCAGTCGTGTTGGGGGTGTGGGTGCTAGGTTCTGTAGCAGTCGTGTTGGGGGTGTGGGTGCTAGGTTCTGTAGCAGTCGTGTTGGGGGTGTGGGTGCTAGGTTCTGTAACAGTTGTGTTGGGGGTGTGGGTGCTAGGTTCTGTAACAGTCGTGTTGGGGGTGTGGGTGCTAGGTTCTGTGGCAGTCGTGTTGGGGGTGTGGGTGCTAGGTTCTGTAGCAGTCGTGTTGGGGGTGTGGGTGCTAGGTTCTGTAGCAGTCGTGTTGGGGGTGTGGGTGCTAGGTTCTGTAGCAGTCGTGTTGGGGGTGTGGGTGCTAGGTTCTGTAGCAGTTGTGTTGGGGGTGTGGGTGCTAGGTTCTGTAGCAGTCGTGTTGGGGGTGTGGGTGCTAGGTTCTGTAGCAGTTGTGTTGGGGGTGTGGGTGCTAGGTTTGGTAGCAGTCGTGTTGGGGGTGTGGGTGCTAGGTTCTGTAGCAGTTGTGTTGGGGGTGTGGGTGCTAGGTTCTGTAGCAGTCATGTTGGGGGTGTGGGTGCTAGGTTCTGTAGCAGTCGTGTTGGGGGTGTGGGTGCTAGGTTCTGTAGCAGTCGTGTTGGGGGTGTGGGTGCTAGGTTCTGTAGCAGTCGTGTTGGGGGTGTGGGTGCTAGGTTCTGTAGCAGTCGTGTTGGGGGTGTGGGTGCTAGGTTAAAAGCGCTTCTGCAGCACATGTAAAGTCAGCATAATTTGTATATTCTCTGCCTGTTTCCTGTGGTGCAGCTAATTAGCATACCACACTGACGCTCTGACTTGCAAAAGCCCAGTTTCTTAAATTTTTCCACTCCAAAACAAGCTGGCACCATGGCCACAACTGCTGCACCATGGAAACCTTGGCATGGCCAGTGTGTGTGTTGGGGGGGGGGGGGGGGTTCCCATTACTGCTGCTGAGAGGAACACTTAGCAAACCCTTAAAGCTGGAGTATGTAACTTATTTAGAAAAATGTCAGGGAACAGTCATGCTTAGTTGGTAGCAATCAAAGAAAGAACTGTTCTGAGAGAAATTCAGCACCATAAACTATGTTTATACCCTCAAATTCTGCATTCTAAAACCAGCAATTCGCTCCGAATTTTGTGTTCAAAACAAGTTTTCAAAACAGTGGCATAACCATGACCACATCGCGGACCAATCAACTGTGAGATTGACCTTGCCAGTAGCTAGCAAGTTCACCAGCTAGACATTTCACAAAGACCTGTTACACTGGCAATATTTCACGGAAATATAAATAAAAGGAAATTGGATAAAGCTTGCTCTAAAACTGGAGTAAACATAGGTGCTAATTTCAGAAGGTGATGAGATTTTCAGGAACTAATTAGTTTAAAGACACACTGGACAGGTAGGTCAAAATTTTCACCATGAATGGACTTTCTGCTTGCCAGACAACTGTAATTACCTATAACAAATAGTAGCTAGGTTGGTAATTGGTATTATTGATAATGTTACTTTATTCGGTGGATAGTTCTAGGAAGAAGGGCATGCTTGCTAACGTTACATGTCCTATAGATCGCGTTAGCTCGAACTGGCTAAGCAGCTATAAGTTACCAAAGCGTAGCTACCAGCTGTAGTCAGATAATGCCTGGTTCAGACTAACATAACACAAACTCAATGTTATGCAACAACTCTGCGACAACAGAAAAGATTTAGCAGGCTTTCACGTTCACAACAAGGTCTATGTGGTGGGGGTGGGGTGGGGGTGTGTCTCTTTCTCTGCAGGCAGAGAGAGAGAAAGAGACTTACCTGTTGCAGTAGGGCATGTGTGTGTGCACTGGTGATTGCATTTACGTTCTGCACAGTTAGTCTCTGAGTGTCCAGTCCATTAGTCTGCGCCCCTGTAGGGAGAGTAATACAGTGCGTCAGTAACATAGCGAGGTACAGTGGGGTACAGTGGGGTAGTATGGTAGAGTGGGGTAAAGTGGGGTAGTGTGGTAGAGTGGGGTAGTGTGGTAGAGTGGGGTAGTATGGTAGAGTGGGGTAAAGTGGGGTAGTGTGGTAGAGTGGGGTAGTGTGGTAGAGTGGGGTAAAGTGGGGTATTGTGGTGTAGTGTGGTAGAGTGGTAGAGTGGTAGAGTGGTGTAGTATGGTAGAGTGGGGTAAAGTGGGGTAGTGTGGTAGAGTGGGGTAGTGTGGTAGAGTGGGCTAAAGTGGGGTATTGTGGTGTAGTGTGGTAGAGTGGGGTAGTGTGGTAGAGTGGGGTAGTGTGGTAGAGTGGGGTAGTATGGTAGAGTGGGGTAAAGTGGGGTAGTGTGGTAGAGTGGGGTAGTGTGGTAGAGTGGGGTAAAGTGGGGTATTGTGGGGTAGTGTGGTAGAATGGGGTGCAGTCTGGTAGAGTTGGGAAGGGATGGGTGCAGTTGGGTAGAGTTAGGTAGAGTGGGGAGCAGTGTGGTAGAGTTGGGTAGAGTTGGGCGCAGTGCGGTAGAGCGGGGTAGAGTTGGGTGCAGTGTGGTAGAGTTGGGTAGGGATGGGTGCAGTAGGGTAGAGTTAGGTGCAGTGTGGTAGAGTTGGGTGCAGTGTGGTAGAGTTAGGCGCAGTGGGGTAGAGTTGGGTAAAGTTGGGCGCAGTGTGGTAGAGTTGGGTAGGGATGGGTGCAGTTGGGTAGAGTTAGGTGTAGTGTGGTAGAGTGGGGTAGAGTTGGGTGCAGTGTGGTAGAGTTGGGTAGAGTTGGGCGCAGTTGGGTAGAGTTGGGCGCAGTGTGGTAGAGTGGGGTAGAGTTGGGCGCAGTGTGGTAGAGTTGGGTAGAGTTGGGCGCAGTGTGGTAGAGTTGGGTAGAGTGGGGTGCAGTGTGGTAGAGTTGGGTGCAGGGCGGTAGAGTTGGGTGCAGGGCGGTAGAGTTGGGTGCACTGCCTTAACAGTTGGTAGAATGGGGTGCAGTTAAGTTACAGTGAGACAGCACAGGACACAGTGGGGTAAAACGTGGAGTGCAGCAGGCTCCAGAGGGGGTACTGACCAGCACTCTCAGAGGCCACTGCTTCTTGACCGCTTTCTGACGGGTTTCTCATTTTGGATTCTGAAACAGACACAAGGATTAGCTCACCTTTACAATTCTCACAAATAACACTGCAGCTTCATTATAAAATTATTCACTGTAACAGACTGTATTCACCCAGATAACAGACTGTATATTCCCCTAAATAAACAGTATTTGGTGCAGTGTGGTAGTATGTGGTGTGTGTGTGGAGTATTGGTGGAGTATGGGAGGGGTATGAGTGGGGTGTTGGTGGAGTATTGGTGGAGTATTGGTGGAGTATGGATGAGGTATTGGTGGAGTATTGGTGGAGTATTAATGAGGTATTGGTGGGGTATGGATGAGGTATTGGTGGGTTATGGGTGGAGTATAGATGAGGTATTGGTGGGGTATGGATGGGGTATGGGTGGAGTATTGATGGGGTATAGGTGGGGTATTGGTGGGGTATGGGTGGAGAGATTCTGCAGGCCTATTGTCTTGCGCCCTCTGTGGGGTCAAGCAATGAGACACGGAGGAAGGACCCGATTTCTTAGGCCTCTTGGGGTCAATCACCGGACACAAGTACAGGAAAACCGCCAGTTGAACACAAACACCAAGTAGTACTCCTATTTATACATACAGTATAGGCTACACACACACACGCACACACACACACGCACACACACACACACACACACACACACACACACGCACGCACGCACGCACGCGC
Organism: Ilyophis sp. 1 JC-2022; assembly: GCA_022702515.1. Classification (NCBI taxonomy): domain Eukaryota; kingdom Metazoa; phylum Chordata; class Actinopteri; order Anguilliformes; family Synaphobranchidae; genus Ilyophis; species Ilyophis sp. 1 JC-2022. The sequence continues at coordinate 107,359,842 of CM040397.1, read as the reverse complement.
GCGCACGCACGCACGCACACACACACACTCACACTCACACACGCACACGCACACACGCACACACACACACGCACACACACACACGCATGCACACGCATTCTCCAACCTCCCGGTCCGCAATTCTCCTCCTCGGTCCATGATTTACACTGTCAATTAAGGGTTATCATGGCTACCTCTAACACAGCTACCGCTAGGCTAAAGCTATACACACCAAAAATTTATTGGTGATGTTAATCGTGTTAATATTATAATAATTTAATAATGTTACATTTTTGTAATAAAGTTATTTGTTTAAGAAAGCAGTATTTTGAGTACCTTTGCATAGTCATATCGGTGCTGAATCTGTGCACAATCCACGTAAAAAAAAGGTATATTTTCATTCAGGCTCAAAGGTTCACTATATCGGCTGCCATATCGGTATTCTGTGAATCCCCCCCCCCCCCCACTCTAAAATCCCATATAGGTCGGGCTCTAAGCTATACACAACAAATCATACCGCCACAGAACAAATCATACCGCCACACATGATCTCCAAACCCCACCCCTGTGCCGACACAGCCGCAATATAGTTCCCACACACGTCCCCTAATCAAACCCCAAAATAATTCCAACACAGCCCCAAGATAGTCCCAACACAGAACAAACACGGCATCAGCAAGCCATCACAACTCTAACTCCCTCGACCTTAACCATGCAAACCCACCCTTACCTGTGCAAACCCACCCCACAGCTCAGTGCAGGAAGAGCAGCTCAAGATTCGCAATGAGAAGGGTCCGGCAACACTCTTCCTCCCTCCTCTTCTCATCCCACCCTGCCTCGCTATCTCTCATTCTCCCTCCCTCCCTCCACACTGACATCCCCCTTTTCCCGGAATGAAATGAAAAGAAAGATTCCAGCGGGCAGCTGCCATAATGAGGCTTAATCAGTATGTAGCTTATTAGAGTTGTATGCAAATGAGCCCAGCTTGTTAAAGCCTGGGAGCACAGAAAGCTTTCTGCATAATTTAAATATACCATGAATATTTATCAAGTCATTAGCATATTAATTGGATAGCTGTAAGAACTACTGTGCCAGCAGAACCTTCAGAGCATAAAATACACTCACACACTGACATGCACACACACACACACACACTCGCACATATACTGACACACACATACTACAGTGACTTATCTGCACAAGTAGCAGCGCACATGTGTACACACACACACGTATACACACACAACTCAATGCACACGGTGACTCAGTCTCCTAAAAACTCACACTTGCATTTACATGCATTAATGACTAAACCGCTGGGGGAAAAAAAAAAAAAAAAAGCAGGAAAAATGTTAACCAAACTACGAACAGGCACTTCCTCGCCTTCTTAACACTGCTGTTGCCATGACTACAGTACTCTAGTACAGTACTCCAATTACTTTTTTTTAAACCTGAGAGCCAGTAGATGACTTTTTACGAGGAGGGTGATTCTGCTGCCGATATAATTCCAAAAAGTCAATTACTACTAAATAAATTATGTAAATTATGTAATTAAAGGAATGTTCCGCTGCCTTTATTGTCACACTGACTGAACAGGAGGCTTATTCTCTATCAGTGTAACAGCCCGAGAAAGTCCAAGCATATTCCTAAATTGTGTTATAATTACACAGGCTCTATACGCTGCAAGATAGGTTATGTGCTGATTATGCATACCTATACAGACTGGGCTTCTCTTACATTCCCATTATGCTCATATTCCAGCATTCTGTGTTGTAGCAGATATGGTCTACTGTCTGTTACAGCACGTGCTGTAGTTTCTGTGTAGTAGACACTGTCTACTGTCCGTTACAGCATGTGCTGTAGTTTCTGTGTAGTAGGAGACGTGGTCTACTGTCTGTTACAACATGTGCTGTAGTTTCTGTGTAGTAGGAGACGAGGTCTACTGTCTGTTACAACATGTGCTGTAGTTTCTGTGTAGTAGGAGACGTGGTCTACTGTCCGTTACAGCATGTGCTGTAGTTTCTGTGTAGTAGGAGACGTGGTCTACTGTCCGTTACAGCATGTGCTGTAGTTTATGTGTAGTAGGAGACGTGGTCTACTGTCCGTTACAGCATGTGCTGTAGTTTCTGTGTAGTAGGAGACGTGGTCTACTGTCCGTTACAGCATGTGCTGTAGTTTATGTGTAGTAGGAGACGTGGTCTACTGTCTGTTACAACATGTGCTGTAGTTTCTGTGTAGTAGGAGACGTGGTCTACTGTCTGTTACAACATGTGCTGTAGTTTCTGTGTAGTAGGAGACGAGGTCTACTGTCTGTTACAACATGTGCTGTAGTTTCTGTGTTGCAGGCTGTGCCATAATGTTTGTGTTGTTACTCTTGGCTGTTGTATCTGTATGGTCTTTATGTTGTAGATTGTGCTATAATGCACGTGCCGTGGAGTCTGTGTCTGAAATCTACATTTTAGGAAATTGGTCCGTATTTAGTTAAACTTCACTGAGAAACCTCCCTAAACTGCCCTATGTACGCATGGAGGGTCATGTTGGCAGAAGATGGATGTAAATCTAAACGCACAAAGGAAATAAGTTCCGACAAGGCGAATGGAAATAGGCGTAGGCCTATGGGGTTATAATCCGCAGCGTCTGATAAACACTGGGAACATTTACGATAGCACAACGACTAAACTTCCAGAATCCAGAATACTTTTCCCAACTGGTATGTCCCAACATACCATACCCAACAAAACAAATACTTATTGATACTTTTTACAAGATTAAATTATACTTTATTCTTATGAATACTAAGATTTTAATTTTTTTTAAACACACACATTTTTAAGTGTAAAATCAGAAATATTCTTAACTGAACATTCTAATGCTGATGTAACAATAACTACTGGTTAAATGGAGTTCTAGAACACTGACTTAGAATTTTGAAAACCTCTTCAAAGGGCTAAAAGTAGTCAAAGCTAGCTAAATTAGCTATAAAAAATGTAATACCGAGTGTGCGTAAGAAATTTGACATTGCCATATACATTTTGTTTTTAATGTGACTGACTCCCTCTCCCTCTCCTCCCTGGCCTGCTTTCATCGGAAAGCCGGGGCTTTGCCTGACAGCCGTGCTGCTAGACGGGTCCTTTAATGCTGTGAGAACAGCGACGATGTAATTAGGGAAATCTACACAACCTGTGCCATTCGTAATGTTCGCATATGGGACATGTTTCGAAATATTAAAATTATTAAACATGAGAGGCGGAGACAGAGCCACCGAATAAAAAAAACGAAATTCTAGTCAGTGTACTTAACCAGCCAATTAATTTCTAGCAACGTTAACGAGCTAAATCACCGCCAACTTCCCAACACTTGCGACTTGCTCTCCATTGTATCAACTCTGCAAGTTGGATTTTTGGGATCTTTTTTTTGCTGTTGCACCAAAACAATCAGTCGAGCCAAGACCAGAGTTAACTTGTTACAAGCTGCACTGGATCTAGTGAGGTAGGTTAGCGCACAGCACAAAGTTAACTTGTTACAAGCTACACTGGATCTAGTGAGGTAGGTTAGCGCACAGCACAAAGTTAACTTGTTACAAGCTGCACTGGATCTAGTGAGGTAGGTTAGCGCACAGCACAAAGTTAACTTGTTACAAGCTGCACAGGTTAGCGTTGAATACACTTGTTCTTTCTATGCAATTTAACAATCCATGTTACCCAGGTTTAAAACATAAACCAGCGGCTAGCATTAAATCTGGGCTCATGTGTTAACACGGCGCACAAAACGAACTACGTTCAACTAACGTTATTTTTAAACTATGTATGAATACAGGTTTCTAAATAACACTATATTTTGCCACCAATTAGTTTAATTGTCGTATTCTCGTATTTCAGCATGCGTACTTTGCAGTCAAACTGGCGAACGTCACCTCGTTACCATAACTCTTAAAAGCAACGTTTGCTAGCTAACCACTATCTTCCAAACAACCTGAAGGCAGGCTCGTGTTGACAGGGAGCTAGCTAGCTAACTAACGTTATAGCGTAAGGACTTGAAGTTAACTTCCATTTAGTTACCTAAGTTACACGGTCAAAGCATCTCGGAGCCCATCGCTAACGTTAGCTAGATATACTAGGTTACACAACTATAACTAAGACAAGCTGACAGCAGCACTGGTTATTTAAGGGGACATTTAGTTGCTAATGTTGCAACTTGTTACTAAAAGAAGTGCAGAAGTGTGAGATCTTAAGAAAGAGGGACGCATGAAGAATCCAGCAACAGTCTGATTCACTTGCTAACTGACTAACGCTCGCTAGAACAAGGGCACAAAGGATGAAGACGTTTGGAAAGTTAACGTAAAACTCAAGTAAAGCCGGTAAATTATACACGAAGCGACTCTTCCCCGTTCACTCATTTGCATTGTAAACATGGGCTACTTGGTGCTGGTGAGAGGATGAAGATGTAAACACTAATGTTAGCATGCTAACACGTAACTAACATTAGCCCCCTTCATTACCAGCAACAGTCATAGGTAGCTTCCCAATTAGCATACACCCCTAGCTAGCCACATATTCAATAGCCACTGATAGGTAGCAGTTAACATCAACTTTCGCAGAGAATCTCAACCAATTTGGGCAATCGCAATTGTTACTAATATAATATGCTAAATTGTGGTTACTCACTATAAATATGAATATACAACACGCCTATTGCGTTCCTGTTGCTCAAAGCCAATGTGGTTTTCTGTAAAAAAATGTCCAATGGACTGCATCGTTAGCTAATGTTAATCTTAGTTTGCCATTGCAGTTTCTGAAATAGAGCCTTAGCTAGTTTTAATGTGTTAATTCTGCTCAACGGTGCGGATTACTCATTTATTATGCCAAGGTTAAATAGTTTGTTGTGTTTCCGCCTCCATCCGGATCCAAGTTGAAATAAAGAGTCTTTGAATATTAATATGAATATGTAAAATGCAGTAATGATTACCTGGTCCTGAACTCTCATCTTGACTTGCTGCTCCTCCGTCAGCCATTTTGAATATTTAACCCGAATTTCCAGCCCTGCGATTGAGAACTACACACACCGTGAAACACTATGCTGTTATTTCAGTTTATATAAATGCAAAACATCTCTCTTATAAGCAATTCGCTTTGGTTTATGGCATATTGCGTATGCATTCAATTTAAATATTGTATGAAAAACAATATAAATGAAGCTTCGGGTACGCAGGCTGTCGGAATTAATAGCTGGAGAAAAGTGACAAATCTCAACGTAAAAATGAAACGTAAGTAATAGGCATGACGCTAAATGTCTGCCTTATTAGGCAGGTTTTCTGTTCCAGTGTTTTTTTCATTGATGCGAAGTTTTGAATAGGTCTAATTTTAGGCAAATGTATTCCTGTTTAATTAAACGTAACGTATTTAAATAGCCTACCAGTAAACGTCAGATTGCTGTTCATCCGGAAATAATCAGAAGAAAGGGACGACTTCGAGTTCACTATGCAACTTTTTAAAAAGTAGCCTAAACCACGTTCACGTTGAGAGATATTAAACGCAGCTAATTTCTTTGAACATTATTTATGCACATTTTGATTGATGTAATGGACATTCATTGCCTTAATTGTTACATTTGTCATGGAGGACAAGAATAACTGATCCACAGAAAAAGTCTGCACTTGGTGAGATTTGATGTTTGCACCCTGTGTTTGCCCGTGAATGCTGCGGACAAATTCGAACATGCTGGGGGGAAAAGGAACGTCTGACAACAGCCTCCTCTGCAATAACTGCGAAGGATCTCTGGTTTTCTATTATTTCTGGGGAAAAAACAAACAAACAAGCAAAACAAACTTTTTTAGTAATTTGTTGAAGTTATTATGTTTTTAAGCAGTTCCTGTAAAGAAAGGTGGGGTAAAAAGTGGAGTAGACCAGTGTCATGGCCCGTTAAACTGCACTATATACAGTCAAGCTGGAAAGTCTGCCCACCCCTTTCACCTTCTCCATGTTTTATTACATTACAGACATATTCTACAATAGATTGAGTTCATTTTTTGTCACAAAATAGCCCATAATGACAAAGTGAAAACATGTTTTTAGAAATTTTTGCAAATGTATTAAAAATCGAAAACTGAAATCTCTCATTTACATAAGTATTCATACCCTTTGCTTTAACATATTTTTAAAGTATCATATTTAATATTTGGTCACATATCCTTTGCATGCTGTTACTTCCTGAAGTCTGTGACCATCACTATTTTGTGTAGAATTTTGAGACAAAAAATGAACACAATCTATTGTAGAATATGTCTGTAATGTAATAAAACGTGGAGAAGGTGAAAGGGGTGGGCAGACTTTCCGGCTTTATAATCCAAAGAGAAACACTTCACATCGAGCAGGCCTTTGTTGTCTAAGAATGATTTGCCTTTACCTCTACAGACAGAGAAATCTTATCCTGGAGCGCTCCCACTCTGATAAACTATGAATACTGTCCAGATCCATTTATAGGATAGATTTTTTCTTAGACTGATGATGCCAGGATATTTTCAAAAAACAGTGCAGGTAGCTTGGAAGTATTACTCTGGGTTCCATTGACTGAATGTAGTTCTGAATCACAGGCTCTGTGATTTTTGGCAGCGCCTGCTGTTAAAGTCTGTTCATGCACAAACAGAACTGGGTGTGAGCTTAGCAGATACAAAAGACTAATGCCTGTATTCAATCAACATTTGTCCTTAATTTAGACTTGCAAGTAAAGGCATGTGTTACATTTTTTCCCCACAAACTCAGTTTGAGTTTAAGTGCTGAACACGCCAAACTGTGTTTGTGAAGAAAAAAATTATAATCCTCGCTTTTAAGTGGTCATTAAAGTTAAGGGCAAATTTTGATTGAATTCCAGCCAAAATGTTTAATCTTAACCGATACCAGTGCTTTTCTGAGGGTGCTGCTGGAAGATGAAGGTAACAGCAGTGTAGTATAATGGGTAAGGAACTGGCCTTGTAACTGAAAGGTTGCAGGTTCGATTCCCAGGTAGGACACTGCCGTTGTACCCTTGAGCAAGGTACTTAACCTGAATTGCTTCAGCATATATCCAGCTGTATCAGTGACATCAGTTCCTGCTCCTACCTACCTTCATTACAAAGGCACTTGCTTTTCACTGCGTTCTTAGTGTCTGGCCAACAGTCTTATCAGTCACATCCGTCTTCTAATTTGGAATGTTCAGCTATTTACAGGTGTGTTCATGTGGCGATCTCCGCAGCCATTTTGGGAGAGAGGAGACATCTGTGGTTCTCTTTGGAAACACGTGGCTAACACACCAGGGGCCACATGTATGAACAGTGCTGAGCAGAAAAATGCCCTCAGAAAGCCGCATAAGCGAGTTTCCACGCAGAAATTCAGATGTATAATATAACACTATGGACTGCACTTATATAGCACTATGCTATGAGAATGTGCGTAGCTCTGCACACGATGGACACCATACAGTTTTATGCATGTGGCCCCAGGCCTGCAGGAAACATAGCCAGAGCAGGGCACTTAACAGCCACCCAATCACACAGCAGGGGTCGCTAGAGAGCAGTGAAACAAGGACCCAGAACTGACTGAACCCTGTTTTTCTTTTTTACACGTTTATGAATACTTTTCTTTCTCACCTGTACGATGATGGAAAGACCAACATTGGGTCCAGACAGGAAAGGATCTGAGAGTTTTTCATTCCACAAACTGCTTGAACCATTAAAAGTAATGATGGTCAGTCGATCTTTGGAATTTATGTTTGTAAAATGTAAGGTACAAAAAGCAATTTCACAGATCGTTATCTTTCGATTTTATTTTTTTTAAACAAAATTTCTAAAATGTGTATTTTTGCACCCCTGATGTAGAGGGTGTGAAATTCATATGGTAAAATATGGCTGAAAAGGCTGAAGGCTTTTCTGCATGTGAAACATTTAATTACCCATAAATTAATAAACGCCTTCACTCACTTGCTTTATGTCCAGTGCTGTGCAAAACAGTTTACATGAAGTTTGCAGTAAATATTTAAATAAAGTTTTGGCAGTGAACATTGTGGATTGTGGTACAGAAGTTCTCTCTGAGAATCTAGAAGCCAAGAAATAACAGAAGAAACGGTTCTGTTGTTGATGAGAGTAATCCCAAACAGTGACGGTTTTTCACAGGGTAGTGGTAGAGAGCCCTCTAGCGGTGGGAGGTTCTAAGAGTCGCTGTCTTCGTACACGCGCCGCTTTGACTCCTGCTGTCTTCTCCAGGCACCGATGACATCATCATCATCCAGCTCCTCTTCCACCTGCGTCCTGGACCGTTGGCGACACCGACTGATAAAGGAGGTCACCTCTTTCTCCTCCTCCCCCTCTTCTTCCCGTCCTTCTCCTCTCCTCCGCTCTGCATGGTCATCTTGGTAATGGGAGAGTGTCCTTCTTGCTCCATACTCCCTCTCCTCTTCCTCTTGTTCCTCCTCGGAGGGGTAGGACCCCTGCACTCTGTAGCTCTGGGGTGCCTTTAGACCATTGGACAAGGGGTCTGTTGCTGGGGGAAACCTCCTGGAGTGGTACGGTACCTCTGAAGTGGGATCGGCGTCGTTGCCACGGAAACCGCAGGAGGAGAAGTTCTCTTCTGCAGCTGTGGAGGGAGTGTACTCCTCCTCGCTCTGGAAGGAGCACTCTGAGACTGTCCTCCGACCAGAGAAGCCATATTCAGGCTCTGCGGCTTGTTCTCCAGGCGCTGCTCTGTCAGGCTGTGGGTACCGGGACGGGGCTCTGATGTCGTTGAGCCACTTGTCGATGCTGCTGGCCTTGTCCGGCTCTGTGGCGGAGCTGCCGAACCTCCCAGCGCTTCCTGCCGAGGGCTTGTCCCACCTGTCAAGGGCTGGGTCACGGGCGGAGATACGGGTGGAGTCGCGGGCGGAGTCACGGGTGGAGATACGGGTGGAGTCACGTGCAGGTTCGCGGCTGTAGTCACGGGCGGAGACAGAAATGGGGTCACGGGCAGAAATGGAAATGGAGATGGGGTCGCGGGCAGGGCTGTATTTACTCATGACCTTTGGCGTTGCTTCACTGTTGTCCTCGGCCTCCTCATCGCTCTCTTCCTTGTTCTTCTTCTTCTTGAACAGGGTGCTGCGCTTGTTGTCAGCAGCGATCTTCTGCAGTTCGTAGGAGGCCATCTTGACCCTCATCTCAGACTTCATCTCCTTGTCCATGGAGTCCAGCTTGCGCAGGTTCACCTGGTCCTGGAAGAGGCTGCACAGGGGCACGCTGGTTTTGGTGATCTTTGCCCGACCAGACCTGTACCCTGAGTAACCGGACGTGCCCCCGCCAGAGAGCACGGACTCTCCCGCACCCCGGGACAGTCCACTGGCGTACGATGCTCCACTCAACATGGAGGCTTTGTCATCGTCCATGGGCCGCCCAGAGTGTGCCCCCAGGCCGAGTACAGAGCCAGCTCGGGACGGGTTAGATTGTGCCCCCAGGCTGAGTACAGAGCCAGCTCGGGACGGGGGCAAGCTGCCTCCACTCATCAACATCTCCCCCTGCTTCTGAATCAGCGTCTCAGTCACCACGTTGGCGATCCAGTTTTGGATGCTCAGCAGGTCCACCGCTGGGTTCCCCTGCCCCGGAATATTCGCTAGAGGCATTATGGGAGTGGGTGTGGCCTGGGGCGTGGCCGGGGCGGAGCTGCGGGCACGTGAGACGGAGGAGCGGCCACTGTGTGCGCTCAGCATGGAGGCGGAGTCATCGGGGGGGGCGGGGCCGGCGGCCAGCTGCCAGAAGGCGGAGAGCGGGATGGTGCTGCCGCTGATCGTGCTCTCTGTGTCCCAGCCGCATGAAGACTGGCTCTCCTCCAGCGTCCGGCGCGAGCGCTCCAGCACCTCCTCTCTCCGCTGCCTCCTCCTGGCCAGCGCTGAGTCCTGCGCCCGGCTCAGCTCCACAATGGCGTCTTTGTCCTCCTCGCCCAGCTTCTTCTGCTGCCGCAGCTTCCAGCTCTGATAGGCTGTCAGGTTCACATCCTCTAGCGCGGGCGCTTTGGCGTCCTGGGCCTTTCCCTCCTCGGCCCCGCCCTCTGCCTCTGCATCTTTTTTATTCCACCCAAACTGGATCCTCTTCACACGCCACCTCTCCAGTGGCGTGAGCGTCTCTTTGTTCCTCTTGCAGAAGTTGTAGAGTGAGCCGGGCTCCGAAATCACGCTTTCCACATCCTCCTCTCCGGCCCCGCCCCCGGACTCGCTGTCGTCATCCTGGCCCCGCCCCTTGTAGCGGGCAGCAGCCTGCTCCTCGATCTCCTTCAGCCGCTGTTTCCACATGTCAGCACAGCTGCTGGTGTCTGTGGAGGCGGAAGTGACGGACTCGGCACGGGTTTGACGCACGCCTTCTGTTATGGCTCGCACATCGGCGCTCGTCACGCTCTCCAGGTCCTCTGGCAAGGGGCGCCTTCTTCCTCCCGCCACCGACTCCTCATCCTCATTCTCGCACATCAGCTGCGCCTGCCACCAGTCCTCGTTCTGGTACTTCTCGTTCCGCTGCTGCCACTCCTTAACCAGGCGTCCCACATCCTCTTCCTCCTCCTCTTCCTCTCCCTCTGCTCTCTCCCCGGGCAGAGTGGGGACACGCCCGTCCCTGCTCGTCACGCAGGTGCTAGCCACGCTGGCACCGTCTTGCTCCTCTGCGAAGATGGAGTGCACCTGGGCTCCCATGATGCTGTCTGCCTCGCGGCGCGCCAGCGCGTCAATGACGGAGCCCTGGCTGAGCGTGTCGCTGTTTTCGTCCTCGTCCCGTTCCTCCAGCAGCGCCTCGTTCAGGTCACGCAGTTGTTTCAGGAAGCCCTCGTTCGGGCACACGGGACGCTTTTTACGCAGCACCAGCAGGGCCTCCAGGACCGTCATGTGGTGGAAGATCATCAGGTAGGCGGCAACCAGCACTGCCGGGCGACTGACCCCCATCACTGAATCCACCAGCACCTTCCCTACAGGGGGCGATAGAGAGACAGAGCCATCAGCCTGCTGCGAGCACCTTTAACTGAAAAACATAGAAGCAGATGAACATCACAAATCATTAACAGAAAGATGAGTCATACCAGTGTCACAGATGAATTATAGAAGCATAGAAATATCACAGGTTAATCACACTCACTTTTTCAGGCCTGTAGTGATCAGCAAACAACTCACCTGTTACTCAGAGCTAAATCTCCCCTTACTCAGAGCTAAATAGGCTCTTGCTGATGCCTATGACTCAGAGTATGGTTGGGGAACTGCTATTATCCCCTTGAGTATTTAAAGGGATAGTGCATTTCCTCCAATATGAGTGTGTTTATCAGGCTGCAGAGTATCTGTATCATATCTTACTGAACCACTTGTTGCCCAGAGTTAAATAACCACTTACTCAACGCTAAATCATAAGTATTGCAGTTATTGGGGTCATGTTGAAGCAGTGTTAAGGGTAATGTTGAGATCGTGTTTGGGTTGACGTTGAGGCAATGTTAGAGGTGACAATGTTATGGAATATGTTAAGAAGTGTTATAAGTGATGTTGAGGCATTGATAGGGGTCATAAGGCATGGTTATAAGGGTGATGTTGAGGCAGTGTTTGGGATTATGTCAAAGCAGTGTTCAGGGTGATGTTGAGACAGTAGAGGAACCAGAGAAGCTGCTATCACACCAGTAGGGGGACAGGATCCAACACATAAATACCAGCCAATCTTCTAACCCATCTGCCCCCCGACTCTCACCCTTGTGGGTCAGTAGTGCCTCATCCAGGAACTCGGCAGTTGTGCGCAGGTATGGCGAGATGTCCGCGCTTGGGAAGTCATCCACCTCGATGCTGTGGTACTGGATATTCATGCCGGCGTAGAAGTCTGTTCCGGTGTACACGCCCGTCCCGTGGGCCGCGTTCAGGATGTGGGTGATGCCCATACGCTTCAAACGTGATTTATTTACTGCCACTGTCCTGCAACAGACACACGGCCAATCAGAGTTCAGCACTATGCAACACAGACGGCCAATCAGAGTTCAGCACTATGCAACACACACGGCCAATCAGAGTTCAGCGCTATGCAACACACACCTCCAATTGAGTTCAGCGCAAAACTGTACGACACACACAACCAATCAGAGTTTAGCGCAGAACTCTGCAATGCACACGGCCAATCAGAGTTCAGCGCAGAACTGTACAACACACAGCCAGTCAGAATTCAACACAAAACTGCAACACAGCCAGTCAGAATTCAACACAACCACTGTACAACACACAGCCAGTGGAGTTCAACACACTCACACAGCCAATCACAATTCAACATGAATACTGCCAATTCAGTTTTAAGACAACTGCTCTCAAACGCACAGCCAATCATAGTGCAAAACAGCGACGCTATAACACACACAGCCAATCGGCGTTCAACACACCTGCCCTACACCACATAGACACACATTCGGTGAATGAGGGGGTCGTCATGGTAACTCACTTCTCTGCGATAAAGACGTTGGGCCACACCTCATCGACGAGGTTGAGGGGTGCCTCCAAGCGGTCCTTCAGCAAGGCCCGCTGGATGTCCAGCACACAGGGCGTGTTATAGGGGCTGGTATCGTCCACCATGTCCTTCACACAGTTATAAAGATCCTCCACCATCATCTGCTCTGCTGGGTCCACCTCGGAATCCTCCTCCTGTAAATCTGAACATGGGATACAACGCAACTGAGATTAAGCAACTGGAACCGAACCACTGAGACAGTGGGGAGATGAGAGGGAACCACTGAGACCACCTGGAAACTGACAGGGAATAACTGAGACACATAGACTGAGACTGAACTACTGAGGGAGAAAAAACCACTGAGACTACAGGTTGCTGAGTCTGTCACACTAAGAGTGGGCCTCTGATAATGAGCCACTGAGACTGACACACTAAGACTGGGCCTCTGATAATGAGCCACTGAGACTGACACACTAAGACTGGGCCTCTGATAATGAGCCACTGAGACTGACACACTAAGACTGGGCCTCTGATAATGAGCCACTGAGACTGACACACTAAGACTGGGCCTCTGATAATGAACCACTGAGACTGACACACTAAGACTGGGCCTCTGATAATGAACCACTGAGACTGACACACTAAGACTGGGCCTCTGATAATGAGCCACTGAGACTGACACACTAAGACTGGGCCTCTGATAATGAGCCACTGAGACTGACACACTAAGACTGGGCCTCTGATAATGAGCCACTGAGACTGACACACTAAGACTGGGCCTCTGATAATGAACCACTGAGACTGACACATTAAGACTGGGCCTCTGATAATGAGCCACTGAGACTGTGCCTCTGATAATGAGCCACTGAGACTGACACACTAAGACTGGGCCTCTGATAATGAGCCACTGAGACTGTGCCTCTGATAATGAGCCACTGAGACTGACACACTAAGACTTGGCCTCTGATAATTAACTGTGATCACATGGGCATCAGTAACTATGCACATGTATATGGAAACAAAAATAATTTGTGTCTACTGCATATAATTAATGGTTATACTCAATTTTATGTTTAAAGTTGGTTTTCATGTTAGATGGCAGAACAGTCCGAGAAGGTGTTCTGATTGCGTGTTCTGATCGCTGGCTGACTGAGTTATGAAACAAAAAGGCAATGTAATACCCTCTGGTGTTTGATTTGTGACATGGTTGGTAACTGAGTTGTGATTGAGAAGTGATTGCTGTATTGAAAGGTGTTTAATTTTAATTGATTGGTCATCGGTTCCTCACCCATATTGTTGTTCTGTTTGCTGGTCAGCAAGGAGGTCAGGTTCAAGGGGTCCATAAAGATGCTCTCTGTGTCTGCCCCCGAAATTACTGAGCACCTACAGAGGACCATTGCCAAGCAGAGGTGTATTAAGTCATGGATTCTCAACTATAGCCCTCAAATCCAAAATCCAGCCCTGGTTTTCTTTTCTTCTACGTAATTAACTGAACATTTACTGCTAAATCAAATCAAAATGTATTTATAGACTACATTTCACAAACAATACACTTCACAGAAAACCCTGGCCTAAACCCCCACAAGAGCAAGCCAAAGACAACAGCAGCAAGGAAAAACTCCCTGGAGATAGATGGGAAGAAACCTTGGGAGGAACCAGGCTCAAGGGGGGAACTGATTGGCTAGACTGTTTTCACACCTGACTCACAGGTAAAGGTAGGGTGGAAAACCAGAAGTTATCTACCCTTGAGGACTGTGATTTGAGTCACAGGGTATTGAGTGCTGTACTTTCAACAGCCCAATAAAGATACGACAATATGAAAAGAACACTCACAGAATGAGTGCCTGGTAATCTATTAAAAAGTCTGATCCCAGTGAGCAAAAAGCCAGAATCTAGACGACGGGTGGTACTCTAAGTTGAGAGACAGTTTAACATAAATGGACTAAATTAACCCCAATATAGCTCAGGTTTTACCCAGATATAGCCAAGCTACCTCCTAGTTGGCTAGAAAACTTTCAGTTTTCAACCAAATGTAGCCAGGTTTTCATCTAAACGTGGCATTTCACCATAAACATGTTTACTGGGATGCCATTTAAAGTATTAATGGTATGTCTAGGGAGATGCACAGTGTCATTTATAATATAATAATAATTACAACAGATTTACCGCCTGCAGAGGCCTGTCTAAGAACACAGATGTAAAACATCTCCCGAGAAAGTGACGTGCACCAATGCACTTTGGAATATGATTCATAAGCACGTGTGAAAATATAAATATGATGGTATGAGGAGTTATCATCAGGACACCACGTCACTCACCTGCTGGGGGAGGAGCAACGCAGGTGATTGGATGAGGTTGACTTGACACTGATGATGTCATCATCCGGAACCACATGATCTGCCTCATTCTCCTGATCACTGTGTGTGGCCATGGTAACACCACCTCTGACTGTAGGTTACTGCAGAAACACACATAGACATGTACATATATTATACATACACACATAAACATGTGCATAAACATATACAGAAACATCTCTAAAAAGCATCACATAGTTCAGACTATGTAACATAATACAGTCATAGTGTAGGCTATGTTTCTATTGAGCGATTTTCTTGGTCAATTGTTTGTAATGAGATACAACTTTGTGTGATAATTGATTATTAATAATAATAATGCCTTGCATTTACAGTATATAGCGCCTTTCTCACCAACTGGTGACTCAAAGCGCTTTACAATGATGAGGGGGAAACTCGCCTCTTCAACCACCGATGTGTAGCTCTTTATAAAAAGCTCTATAGCTACAAAATAAAAGCCTGATTACATTTCAGAGTTCTGAAACACTGCCATTCCTAAAAGAATGTACATGTACTTCAATATATAGTTAGGAAATTACTCAGCAAATATCACAATTAGAAATGCAGCTACACAGGTGAGTCATATTAAATAGCTACACAGGTGAGTCATATTAAATACCAATTGGTAGTATGTGTTAGCCTTAAAAGAGGTCTGACAATCAGCACTGTGATGTGTGAGTTTCCAAAGCAACATGACGCAACTGACAGAGTTCCAAAGAGGCCAGACTGCGGAAGCATCGGTCACAAAAACTGAAAGACTTATTTAACACGACGAAGGGAACATGTTGAAAATGATTTTCAGTAAGGAGGAACAGGGGTCGAAGGTCACCCACAAGGACAGATGGGCACTTAACAGGACGTTTGCTAAACACCCCAAATCTACGGCTTCAAAAATGACCACAGAACTGATTCAATGCCTCTGTGGCCCAGTCTCGAAAAACCCTGTACATGATGAGCTTCACAGAGCTGGTATTTATGGTACAGTCACCACGGTGACAACCGCTTGTATCCAAGGCTAATGCGCAAAGACTCATAACCTGCTGTACGGACCACAACCCTGGATCCCTGAGCCATGGAGAAGTCATATAGTCTGATACGTTGTCTTGTAGACGTACTCTTTTTCCTACATGTAGACCGGTTTACGTTTTGGAGAAAGCCAAAGGCAGCATTCAACCCACAATGTCTGTAGCCAACTGTTAAACATGGTGGTGGACCTGTAATGGTATGGGGCAGCCATTTTATGAGAGTTATTGGGTCTGATGATGGCTCTACATGGTTGTGTAACAACCAGAGATTATGAAGCCATTTTACTAGACCAGTCGCACCCTGTGGTGCAAACACCAGTCCCTCATGATGTCTTCATATTTCAAAATGATAACGCCCCAATGCACACTGCTAAACAACTTGAACACCAGTATCTAATGCCTTCCATGGCCTCTACAATCACCAGATGTAAACATCGTTGGACCTTCAAGGGAAATTCTGGAGCAGAGAATGCGAAGTAGACGTCCACCTCCTTCATCCCTCAAAGAAGTGAAGGCTCTTCTTGAAGAATGGTCCAATATCCCACTACACACAGTTCAGAACTTGTATTGCAGCATAAGAAAGACTGAAGCTGTTGTGAAGGCAAAAGGTGGCCCCTCTTCCTTATTAGTTACTTGAGATTCATATATTTTTTCATAATTTTGTCCAACCAAATGTATCTGCATTTTTCTGAGTGTACCTGTATGGCTCTGCATGTATGTTTGTGTGCGTGCACGCGTGCATTGCCTGTGAGAGTGTGTGTGCGCTTATCTGTGTGTATTAATAGCAACAAGGACAGCTGCGGAGCCCCAGGCTGTGAAGAGAGTCAGGCCCCAGGCAGAACAGTGACGGTGAGAAAGTCAGGGCAGTGAAGCTTTCCCCTGGATCTGAGACCCTCGCTCCCTCAACGCCCCAAGTAATACCCCACCACCCCCCTCCCCCCACCCCCCAACACCCTCACACAGCACGGAGGAGACCAGCTCTTACCTGAGCTTACCTGAGAGCCGCTCCAGGGATCCTGTTAGCGGCTGTGTGGCTGAGGGAGACTGACGGAGCTGGGGGGTGAGGGCTGGGGTGAGGGGCTCGGGAGCACAGGCTAAATTTAGAGGCTCACTGCTCACAGCTGTGAGGTCACAGCTCTGCCCCTGAAACCCGATGCCACCATTACGCACACACCAAAATCACCCACACAGACACACACACACACACACTCCGGAATCTCCCACACACACACACACACACTCCGGAATCACCCCCACACACACACTTTCTTACACACTCACACACCAAAATCACTCGCACACACACCGCTATCACCTACAGGACAGTGTAGCAGTGCAGAAGATGATGATGTGGTTTTATTTAAACAGAAATGCAGATACGGATACACATGAGTTCCACGTAGATTAAGACACAAACACGTTTCTGTGCCCTATAACAGATATAACCGGCAACAGAACAACGCAGAACCCTACAGAAGGTTCAACCACATTAACTCCATTTTATGTAACTTTTCTGTTGTATGATTTGTTTTCTGCCACAGTTGAGTTCAGCTTGTGCTGTCGTGCGTACAGGACACTGATGTGAAAGATCAAATCAAGACGGCCAATCTTGCAGTACTGGTACGGGCAGCCAGGGGGCCTATGTGTCCACTGGAATAAAATATCTGCTTGGTGTAAAGTGGTGCACCACAAATCAGCTAATCCAATGTGTTTTTTCAGTCTGTTAGCAAGGCGCATAGCTATTGCCTTATAGGAGGTGGAATGCTATTTTGCTCTCAGTCGGGTCATGTTTTTTTATGGACACATGTACTCAGTATAGTAGCAGTAATGTCACGTCCCGTGCCTCTATTCCGATTTCCGTTTCTATGTATTTTCCGTTTCTATGTATATTCCGTTCCGTGTTTTTCCTCTCTCCCTCCATTTTGTGTCTCCACTTCCCCACACCTGAATTGTGTTTCCTCACGTGTTCTCGTCTCACCTGTTCCTTGTTGTCTCGTTATCTAGTTAGTAATCTGGCATATGGGGCGTGTTCGAGTAGACATCGGTGAGCAGTTGGCTTGCCTGCCTCAGGCGGAAATGACAAACACCTGAGCAGATCGACCTGGGACCGTTTCTGAAACCGGTTGGGAGAAAAACAACATGTTAGCCGTGTTGTTTGTGGTTGGGGAGGACTTGGAGGCGACAGATGTCCTTTTTACTTCAAAATCTTGAAGAAATGGAGGATGGAGGTTGTTTTAATACTGACTTTCATTATGTCATGACTTGTTCGGGTAGTCAATATTTATCATTTGCTATGCGATTAAAGTTATTGAATAAATATGTATAATTGCCATTGGAATTAAAGCGCTGGGTGCCGTTTCATTATCGAACTAAATGATTTAGCTAAGCTGTCCTCTGTTATGGTAACATACCTGTAAACATTAGGCTGCTTATGTTCTATTGCTCATATTCAGTTGTTTTTTGTCTGTCAATTTATGAGATGGCCTAAACTACACCCATCATCTCTGTTTAGACTAACTAAAATTACATGTCTACCATGTTTGCTAATCTAAACCCAAAAAGACATCGTAGCCATACACTGTAATGTGAGAATTTATGTAGCTATGTTAAGTATCATAACTTGCATGCATGTTTTCATAGACTTTTGAGTGGTGGCTCTAAAAAATATTTTTTACTGTACCAATATAAAGGAGAAATGTCTCATGGGAGTTGTACAGTTAATGCATTGAAGATATTCCTTGTGACATAAAGGGAAAGTGCATTAATCCTAATCATTAATTATGTTGCTATGAAAGAATAATACTTGGTGGTTGCATATCCTTTGCATGCAAGGACTGCCTGAAGTCTGCAAGCTGTAGAAATCATCAGATGCTGGGTATCTTCACTGGTGATGCTATGCCAAGCCTGTACTGCAGCCTTCTTCAGTTACAATATGGATGAAAATGCCCTCAGATTAAAGTTTACAGTCTGTACTTTAGCCTCACAGTCATTGTATCATTTCACATCCAAAGTTCTGGAGTACAGAGCCAAAACATAGTAAATAAATATTCACTGTTCACTGTATATATCCTTTACTTGACCAGTCTGTTGAGATTTCTTTTCACACTAAAACATTACATAGCATACATGATTCAGCTACTCATAATGTCAGTGTTCATGATTTATTCAAATTACATGACAGCAGGTGGTCCCTTTGGACCCTGACAATTAACTTATTGAATTGAATGCCATCCAATGTCTTTAACAAGATAAATTGAGTTTGTATGAATGAATAACTAATATAGTACATATAGGGACATTGGGATACTGGGAGTCGTTATGTGTTTTGAGGGAACAATGTCAAGAAAGATGACATTTTCCTTGCCAGTTATGGTAATGTATGGATAAATAGAATTGTATTTGCATAAAATGTCTTCCAATATCAACATGTCATCTTCCTTTTATCTGTCACCAATCATTGTTCATATATTTCTGATTTGACAATAAACATACAAAATGACAGAAATAACCCGGTGTCATTGTGGCTTGAACGGTGGTGGAGGGGAATAGTCCTACAGTTTATTTACCTTTTGTGAATGTCACCATATTGTGTGAAATAAATATTCTGAAAATGTTCTCTGCTTAATTGCTGGTATAATTAATATTTTTTGTTGGAGACCAGACCACCCACATCTAATCAACCCATAGCCATAATAACAGTGTTACATCTTTAATCTCAATCATTAATCTTACAACAATTTGCACAATGGATGTACAGTATTGTAGCCAGGTTGTGTTGCTTAATATTGTTTAATTGTTAATACCCTTCATGTTATTATGGCATTGGGTTGTTTGTATGTGGTCCCCTCTGCTGGAATGTGACATGCTATACACTGTCCCATCTGGATATAGGGAAAACTCCACTTCTCAACATAATGACAGACAGCAGGTCATACCTTCAGATCTTGATAAGAAGTCTTACTGATAACAAGGATGGTGAAGAGAAATATTTATTAGGTAACTGTTTTTTCCCGTCATAAAACATCCAAATACTTTCAAGTAAATTAATGAGTTATCATTTGGTTGTTCTACCTTAATGTTCTATATGCGCACACCAAATGTTCTGGAGAGGACACTTTTTTTTGGACAACAGTCCAATTAGGATTTTACACTTAAACCAGCTGTTGCAAAAACAAACCACTTATAACAAAGTTGAATCTTTACTTTTCTATAGAATATGGTATAATTACAAATATAGTTGAATAAGGTATTGAATAAAACATGAAGTTACCTATATTTGGATATGATATAGATATAGATATAAGCCTACTGTTAGAGGTACATTTTTTACTCATTTATCTCAAGGCAGATGGATTGCAGAAGCAGTCAAGAATGAGAATTGGCAACTTAATTTGTTTGTGTAGCATTACCAATATTGTACTTTTCGCATTCATATAGGCTGAACGTTACTTCAAGAAAATACATATACGGTACAGTATATAATAACCAGAGGAGTGACCTTATGTTACTTGATCCCACACTCTCAAAACACATATTTATTTATGTATTTATTTGCACAAATAAAAAACAAATGCAAGTTACACAAAGTAATTTACAGAAATATGCTCGAGAGGTTGGAAAACCTACAGGGCTTATGTGATAAGCTCACTTTAATCACATTAATTAAAGAACAATACACATTTTTATTATATTTTAAAATATAGCAATAATAAGAAAAAACTGAATTGTGAAATTTGAAAAGAGAACAGATGGGAAAGAGGAAAATACTGCTATTACATTGTAGGCTTTAATAAATAACCCTTATACCTGTGTATTCCACTTAGGGAGGGGTACATTTCATTTAGATTTCTTTTTTTGAGAGTAGAATCAATACTCTGAGATAGGTGGCGATATTGTGAAATGATCCGCGTGTGTCGTGACGAAACACCTCTCTCTCCTCGCTCTCTAACCATTGCTGTCGTTGGCTTGTTTGAAGGCGCGGCGATGTTGTTGAAGGCTGCTACATCACTGCTGCGTAACCTCCTGTTGTCATTTCCACCTTAGTTCACGCAGCACCGATTTTTCGGCCATCTACGACAGTTTCTACACAGTCCGACGCAGATATGACGTAAATGGGCTCTAGCCGAACACGCCTATAGTCTCCCTCGTCTTGTGCCCGGCCTTGTGCTTGTTATATTACTTTCCAGCCTTTTTGATTCCCGTCTGTTCCCTGCCTGCACCTCGTTCCTGTGGTCAGTCCTGTGTACCCGTCCAGTTTGTGTTCTCCTGCCTGTCTAGCCTGCCCCAGTCCAGCCCGTTCCCGTCCAGCCCTGCTCCGGTTCTCCTGCCTGCCCTGTCTGTCTCCGTCCGGCCCAGCTGCGGTTCTCCTGCCGGCCCTGTCTGTCTCCGTCCTGCCCAGCTGCGGTTATCCTGCCGGCCCTGTCTGTCTCCGTCCGGCCCAGCTGCGGTTCTCCTGCCGGCCCTGTCTGTCTCCGTCCAGCCCAGCTGCGGTTCTCCTGCCGGCCCTGTCTGTCTCCGTCCGGCCCAGCTGCGGTTATCCTGCCGGCCCTGTCTGTCTCCGTCCAGCCCAGCTGCGGTTATCCTGCCGGCCCTGTCTGTCTCCGTCCAGCCCAGCTGCGGTTCTCCTGCCGGCCCTGTCTGTCTCCGTCCAGCCCAGCTGTGGTTCTCCTGCCGGCCCTGTCTGTCTCCGTCCAGCCCAGCTGCGGTTCTCCTGCCGGCCCTGTCTGTCTCCGTCCAGCCCAGCTGCGGTTCTCCTGCCGGCCCTGTCTGTCTCCGTCCAGCCCAGCTGCGGTTATCCTGCCGGCCCTGTCTGTCTCCGTCCAGCCCAGCTGCGGTTATCCTGCCGGCCCTGTCTGTCTCCGTCCAGCCCAGCTGCGGTTATCCTGCCCGCCCTGTCTGTCTCCGTCCAGCCCAGCTGCGGTTATCCTGCCCGCCCTGTCTGTCTCCGTCCAGCCCAGCTGCGGTTATCCTGCCGGCCCTGTCTGTCTCCGTCCAGCCCAGCTGCGGTTATCCTGCCGGCCCTGTCTGTCTCCGTCCAGCCCAGCTGCGGTTCTCCTGCCGGCCCTGTCTGTCTCCGTCCAGCCCAGCTGCGGTTATCCTGCCGGCCCTGTCTGTCTCCGTCCAGCCCAGCTGCGGTTATCCTGCCGGCCCTGTCTGTCTCCGTCCAGCCCAGCTGCGGTTATCCTGCCCGCCCTGTCTGTCTCCGTCCAGCCCAGCTGCGGTTATCCTGCCGGCCCTGTCTGTCTCCGTCCAGCCCAGCTGCGGTTATCCTGCCGGCCCTGTCTGTCTCCGTCCAGCCCAGCTGCGGTTATCCTGCCGGCCCTGTCTGTCTCCGTCCAGCCCAGCTGCGGTTATCCTGCCCGCCCTGTCTGTCTCCGTCCAGCCCAGCTGCGGTTATCCTGCCGGCCCTGTCTGTCTCCGTCCGGCCCAGCTGCGGTTCTCCTGCCGGCCCTGTCTGTCTCCGTCCGGCCCAGCTGCGGTTCTCCTGCCGGCCCTGTCTGTCTCCGTCCGGCCCAGCTGCGGTTCTCCTGCCGGCCCTGTCTGTCTCCGTCCGGCCCAGCTGCGGTTCTCCTGCCGGCCCTGTCTGTCTCCGTCCGGCCCAGCTGCGGTTCTCCTGCCGGCCCTGTCTGTCTCCGTCCGGCCCAGCTGCGGTTATCCTGCCGGCCCTGTCTGTCTCCGTCCAGCCCAGCTGCGGTTATCCTGCCGGCCCTGTCTGTCTCCGTCCAGCCCAGCTGCGGTTATCCTGCCGGCCCTGTCTGTCTCCGTCCAGCCCAGCTGCGGTTCTCCTGCCGGCCCTGTCTGTCTCCGTCCAGCCCAGCTGCGGTTCTCCTGCCGGCCCTGTCTGTCTCCGTCCAGCCCAGCTGCGGTTATCCTGCCGGCCCTGTCTGTCTCCGTCCAGCCCAGCTGCGGTTATCCTGCCGGCCCTGTCTGTCTCCGTCCTGCCCAGCCCCTGCCCTTTGTTCTCCTTATCCCCTGCTCTCAAAATTGTTTGTGATGAGACCTAAACCATATGGGAAAATATCACTGATACATTTACATTACATTACAGGTATTTAGCAGACGCTCTTATCCAGAGCGACTTACACAGCATTTTGTATTTGTACATAGTATCCATTGAGACAGCTGGATATATACTGAAGCAATGCGGGTGAAGTACCTTGCTCAAGGGTACAACGGCAGTGTCCAATCTGGGAATCGAACCTACAACCTTTCAGTTACAAACCCAGTTCCTTAACCACTATACTACACTGCCGCCCAATACCGTTTCTTATAAGCTTTGATGCACTATAGGCGCCATTGTGGACAAAAGTCAGACCAAAGTTAGGTGAGTGAGGTGTGTAAAAACAACTTAAATTTACAATATATTTTATGTTGAATGGAAGTCTTGTCTTTTTTTATTATAACTTGCATTATTGAGATTATTAATGAAAATTGTGTTGAGGTAAAGGTGCATTTTCTGTAGCTAATGCAGAGCCCCAATATGTTCATAATCTTTCAAGAATGACTATGCTGCTTTAACAGTGTTTCAATGTTTAGGCATCTCTGCCACTATATGCATGAGTATGTGCCCTGGGGCAGAGTGCGCAAATGGAAAGACTTTCTGTGCTTCGACGGCACTCGCTCTTAAGAACTGAAACGAGATCAAATCAGTAACACGCCGATGGTAAGCTAGTTGGTGTGTTGTTGGACCACGCGAGGGGCTCGATGAGTTTTATCGTGCCCCTGGCTCTCTATTGGCGCGAAAAGGACAGTGGGTGAGTAGAAGGCGCAACTAAGTTAAGGCACGCAAGCCAGAGGCGGGAGGATGTAAAACGAGCTCCAGAAGACCTCTGGAACGTAACGAACATGGAAGGGCAGGTGTGGACTTGACGAGCTGGGCGCGGAGGGGGGGAGTCTGATAATCTGGTTAGCCAATCAAATGAGTCTACCTCAAACCGGTTTTCTCTGCAAGTGAGAAGTTTCGCTTGAGCGCAGTAACTAAGGTGCTTAAAGGTGCTTAAAGGTGACTGATACTGTTTTTTGTTTGTTTTAAATGCTAAGTTAATCAAGAAAAATATAAAAAGGGATGTTTCGTGCCTATCTCATTTTGGCAGGTAAGTGTTTTGGTTAGATTTAACTTTTTAAATTTATTTTATCTAACAGAAACATGTTTCACGTAGCCTATACCTACAGGAACCACACCCAGCTCTAAGGTCGTCGTTTGCATTGGCTTCCTGAATTAGAACGTGTCTGAATGTGTTTTTTCCCTTATTCTCGCTTTTATAAAAGTATTTCATAGAATCAAGCATGGACGTCTCAAGAATTAACTAAATTTTCTGAGCTATTTCGGTTCAGAATATCTTATGTTCGATAGCATTGATTTTATTAAGGTATTCAACTAAAGTATGCTTATGTTGTATGAGGATTAAATTACCTATAACGATTTTGAAGTGTTTGGTGAGGTTTGTAAAACTGCGATAAGGATTTTCACCTGAGCATTTTGCCATTTGTTTTATTTAAAGAATTGTAGACTAGGCCTATACTTCTGTAGGCTATAGCTAATAAAATAACACACCATCCTACCGCCAAGCCGGAACAACCGCAAACGGATCATTTCGGATGTAGCCTACATGGGGATCTGTTGTCATTACAGAATTTAGATAATTTTATTTTGGGGAGAAAATATGTATTTGCACACGTCCGAAAATCGGCTACGCCTGCCCATGTAGCCATTTTTCTGTATTGGCTTTGATTTCTTAATTCTTTATCAAATAAAGTGTTTTCTTTAATTATGGTATTTTGTGCTTTTAACTGTTTGACGCTTCGATGCCTGGTATTTCCCAGTTCTGTGGTATTTCCATATTTGAGCCTTTAAAATACACCGGAAGTAAACGTACATGGCCTATAGCCTTAGTGCATATTGTTACATACTCACACTGCTAGGAAATGAAATTAACTTTTTCATCCAGTGACCAGAGTGGCTTGTGGATTCTAAAAATCAGCAGCCATTTTCAACATTTTACCAGCCACATTAGATTACCTTTTACAATAGAACACAACCAGGCGTGCGTTTTCCGATAACTATCAATCTCAGGGTTAAGTGCGATTTAAACGAGCGATTCTACGATGGCTCTTTAATTTGAAACACGCGTTTCCCAAAACAGTTCTTAAAGCGTGAACGCGCAGTCACCTCTTAAGTGCTACTTAACCAGAGGTGTAAAATCCGGGTTCAGAAAGTAAAGTCCTCCCCAGTATTTAGTTCCAATCAACTGGATTTTCTAATTTGCACAATTCTTCAGCCATGAGGTAGAACTGGTGAAATCAGCTGGCTGAGTTCAGGGTGGAAGAAACGCATAGAAGGACTTTTCCTTTCTGATCCCTGGATTTTACATCTCTGTCGCCTACTCCTGTCGGTGGCGCTGCTGATACGGGAGGAGGAGGGGCGACAGATTGGGAGACGCGAACCCCACCCCATGCCCAATACATGGCCGGTTAGGCGCGTCAAGTTTCTTTTGAAATAAAATCTTTTTCCCACTGATTTTACTTGTCTCAAACTTATTTATTTATAGGGCTATTTAAGAAATTGATTTTATGGGTAATTTGCAAATATATAAAAAGTAAATTAAAAATAAATAAATAAACGTAAATATTGTTGCATCTAACATCACTGTAAAAAACAATCAGTGGTTATGTTAACCGTAAAATGAAATGAACACTAACACGAAAAATCAAATAAAGTATGTGATTTCAGGGCTTCTAAAACGCACTTAACCGTCTAGGAGTGGTCTGGAGTAATCGTTAATGTGCGAGCGTTTCTAAGAGCTTCTTAAATTAAGATGCTTTTGGGAAACGCACCCAAAGTTAAAGAAGCTTCGTACGAAGGGTTTTACGACGTCTGACCTTAAGGTGCATTCTCACCAAATCCGGCGAGGTACATCGATCGGACGCATTCTATTAGTTTTCTATGTAGAGCATGCGACGCGATCGCGCGGTGCATGATGGATGTGGCGCGGCGACTGTGTGGTACGTTCGCCGGTTCTGAATTTGAATAGGATAGATTCCACACCTACTTTAGGCAAATGAATGCGTCCGCCGTTGGTAGCGAAAATTGGGTAAAATAACAACTGGTATTATATAAAGGCCACCTGGCTTTGACTACAAACTGAGGGAATTTTTTTTTTAAAACAGGGCGGTAACGGAGGGACGCGAAATGAACGTCCGTTTTTTACACTTTTCAGACGTGCATATCATATGGTGAAAAAGGTTATCTTTCACTTTCACATTGTACTATTACCACACAAATATGAACATGAAAAATGGTAAGCCACATGTGTGGCTCAGTTGTTATGGTGCAAGGTTTAAAGTCAGATGGTCATGGTAACGGAGGGACACATTTTCACCCCCCTCAGAATCATAATTCTGACAACTTTTTTCAAAACTGGTTATACTACATCAAGACACATCCCAATAAGTTTTCTTTTGGAATGTTTCCCTTTTCTAAATAAAAAATGAATCTAAAAAAAAATGTAAAAAAATATTCTTTGGTAACTGAGGGGCAGGCCGAAATGAGAATCAAAATTTTTTTTTAATACCTCGTCAAAAAAAATCTGACTTCTATCCTAAACCTGTCATGGTCTGTTTTCTTCCCTCTTTTGCTTGGTTTTCGCCTTCTTTCTCCGGTTTGCAATCTATCTGATTTTTAAGTAGCTTCTTTCCGCTACTCATTTGTTTCACCTGTCCTATTACCTGCTAGGTATTTAAGTCTCTTACTTCCGCTTCCTGGCGCTTCTTTGTCTTATCCTGCCTTCACAAAGCCAGGGTTTGTTAGGAACAAACATCCTCTTTTATATTAAAAAAACCTTACTTTATTTTTCTCTAAGACTAGCTTTAGCTGCTTGAGAAGCTCTTTTAGGAAATAGTTTCCTCTCTCGCTAATTCTGTTCCTTGTTTATTCTCTTATTACTCGCTTGCTACAGAGAGTGAGAAGTTTGTTTTTATTTAATCTATTTTCACTTCCTTATCGGGCGTATAGTCTACGTTCCGAAGGTGACTTTTCTTTCCATTTCGAGCTTATGCTCAGGTATTTGTGTTTAGAAGATTATATCTTTCTCCTCACTACTCGTGTCCGCGAGCCTCGCCCGTTTCATTGGGTTGAATTTTATTTGGCTACTGCCGGCAGTTTTGATCCCTTTTTTCTTTTCTTCCTTTGTACGGTTACCGAGGCTCCTTTTGTGTTCCTCAACTTTGTGGGCGACTCTGTACTCCCTCCTTTTTCGTCGCATTTGGTTCGCCGTTTAAACAAAACCCTAACAAAACCATTCACTCTACTGGGATGCCTATTCATATCATAATCAGAAAAATGCTATTCATTCATACTTTATTATAAATAGTTGCTCCGTAAGACTATTGGGCGTGTTTGGCTAGAGCCGATTTACATCATATCTGCGTTGGACTGCATCGGAAACTGTCCTCAAACTGTCCTAAACATTTAAACACTGTTAAAGCAGCATAGTAATTCTTGAAAGATTATGAACATGTTGGGGCTCTGTATTAGATACAGAAAATGCACCTTTACCTCAACACAATTTTAATTAATAATCTCAATAATGCAAATTATAATAAAAAAAGACAAGACTTCCATTCAACATAAAATATATTGTAAATTTAAGTTGTTTTTACACACCTCACTCACCTAACTTTGGTCTGACTTTTGTCCATAATGGCGCCTATAGTGCATCAAAGCTTATAAGAAACAGTATCAGTGATATTTTCCCATATGGTTTAGGTCTCATCACAAACAATTTTGCTCAAGTGTTGCTTGTTACGGCAGTGTGTAGGATTGGACCCAAATGCAGGACTCGGAGACGGACGGCTGGTTGAGCTCCATGCAGGAGACTTTATTTACGAGTAATAGCCCGCATAGGGTAGCAGGCAGGAGATCAGAAACAGGCAGGCAGGAAACGGGGCTGGGCTAAAGCCAGGTCCGGGAGCAGGCAGGGGTCCGAGCCGGCGAATCCGTCGGAGCAGGGGATCAGGAGAGCGAAGGGCAGGAGCAGAGCTAGGACGAAAACGGGCAGGAGAACCGGAGCTGGGCTGGACGGAAACGGGCTGGACTGGGGCAGGCTAGACAGGCAGGAGAACACAAACTGGACGGGTACACAGGACTGACCACAGGAACGAGGTGCAGGCAGGGAACAGACGGGAATCAAAAAGGCTGGAAAGTAATATAACAAGCACAAGGCCGGGCACAAGACAATCTGGCCCAGAACAAAGTACAGGGGAGACTATAGGCGTGTTCGGCTAGAGCCCATTTACGTCATATCTGCGTCGAAACTGTCCTAGACTAAAGTGTAAATGACAACAGGAGGTTAAGCAGCAGTGGTGTAGCAGCCTTCAACAACATCGCCGCGCCTTCAAACAAGCCAACGACAGCATTGGTTAGAGAGCGATGAGAGAGAGGTGTTTCGTCACGACACACGCGGATCATTTCACAATATCGCCACCTATCTCGGCGTATTGATTCTACTCTCAAAAAAATAAATCTAAATGAAATGTACCCCTCCCTAAGTGGAATACACAGGTATCAGGGTTATTTAATAAAGCCTACAATGTAATAGCAGTATTTTCCTCTTCCATCTGTTCTTTTCTAATTTCACAATGAATATTTATTAATTTTCATATTATTGCTAGCCTATATTTTGAAATATTTTTTAATACAATCCTGTGTTCTTCAATTAATGTGATTTTGTTTTGTAAAGTGAGCTTCTATAACAATCAATTCAAGTTGACACATTCTTCAACAAATAACAGATTTTATTGTGAATTACAATATTGATATAAAAATGTGTTAATTTCCTTCACATTGAAAGATAACTTATTCACTGCCTGGAAATGTTATATTGATTCAGTGTTCAGATTCAGTAAACAGAAAAAGGAAGAATTCTCAGCAAATAATATAGGCCTGTATTTGGTTTTTATGAGACATTGTAAAATGTTTAAGGAACTCATTGAAATCAAGTGACTTTGCCCTTTTCGACTGTGACCCGTCTTTCGTCAGCCATGGTTGTTCGCAAATTATTTTTAACCCATTGTAGTTGTGCAAAAATTGTTCACATGCGCTTACAGGTAAAGCGACAACGAGCCTACATAAATGTAAAAGTTTGTGAAAGATGTTGTTATAATCATCTATAAAGACTGTTGGCTCTAACGGACTTGACGGACTCTTGCATTCTACTTTAAAATGTCTCTGCGAAACCTCTGCACGTGGGGTAACTCGTATTTCCGGTCTGCAATACTGTGATCGTAGTTTTCAGCAAACTGAAACACAGGTTCTCTACAGTGACGGTGTCTGTATTCCCTTTATGATTTTGCAGTTTGGCTTAGAAACCCTCTACCTATTCACCAAACATGGCCTCCAAGATGGGGTTGAAAATACTTGTCCTAAAAACATCTTTGTCAGCTTCAACAAAACGGTGTTGGCGTATTGTAGATGTGCTGTATTGTAGATGTGACGTGTTTCGGGTTTGCTTTTGGAAGTCTTCAACTTGGCCCTTCAGCCGTGGCTCTTATCAACCATAACTAATCAAAAATAGAGTAATCTCTATATATAAGCATGTATGTATCCCTGAGTGATGCAATCAAATCCACAGCCTTAGCCAGGTCAAGCGAAGTAAACTACCATGTCTGACAGCAACTGAGTCACTGAGGGCTTTTTGGAAAGTTGCTTTGTTTCCCCAATTAATTTGTAATTAACTCGTGCGATTCTTCCAATGCTTCTATAGCCCTCTTCCCACTGGTTTCGACGTCTAACTCATGTAGTACACGTAATACAGCTGCCAATCACTCCGTTATGTTTCGGCAAGCAAGATGGCGACATGCCCACCTGGTAGTTTTTAGAGCTCCGTGGGCTCAGCTTCACCCATTTGCTTTTGTGTACACAGCCTTTTATGGTGAACGTAGGATCTGGATATAAACAGATAAAGCTCCAGCAGCACAGGGAAGAGGCGGTGCCTTGCATTGCAATGCTCAGGAAAACCATGCTTAGCTTCTGCCTTTAACACCCAAGTGTTTCCCACTCATGGCGACCACGCCATCATATGCCTGCCCAACCAGATTAGCCCTGTACTCTAGACCATCTGGACCTCGAATCAACTCTCATGCACTGCCTAAAGTCTAATAAACGTCCCGTGCACTGCCTAAAGTCTAATAAACCTCTCATGCACTGCCTAAAGTCTAATAAACGTCCCGTGCACTGCCTAAAGTCTAATAAACCTCTCATGCACTGCCTAAAGTCTAATAAACCTCTCGTGCACTGCCTAAAGTCTAATAAACCTCTCATGCACTGCCTAAAGTCTAATAAACCTCTCATGCACTGCCTAAAGTCTAATAAACCTCTTGTGCACTGCCTAAAGTCTAATAAACCTCTCGTGCGCTGCCTAAAGTCTAATAAACCTCTCGTGCGCTGCCTAAAGTCTAATAAACCTCTCGTGCGCTGCCTAAAGTCTAATAAACCTCTCGTGCGCTGCCTAAAGTCTAATAAACCTCCCGTACGCTGCCTAAAGTCTAATAAACCTCCCGTGCGCTGCCTAAAGTCTAATAAACCTCTCGTGCGCTGCCTAAAGTCTAATAAACCTCCCGTGCGCTGCCTAAAGTCTAATAAACCTCTCGTGCGCTGCCTAAAGTCTAATAAACCTCCCGTGCGCTGCCTAAAGTCTAATAAACGTCCCGTGCGCTGCCTAAAGTCTAATAAACCTCCCGTACGCTGCCTAAAGTCTAATAAACCTCCCGTGCGCTGCCTAAAGTCTAATAAACCTCCCGTGCGCTGCCTAAAGTCTAATAAACCTCCCGTGCGCTGCCTAAAGTCTAATAAACCTCCCGTGCGCTGCCTAAAGTCTAATAAACCTCCCGTGCGCTGCCTAAAGTCTAATAAACCTCCCGTGCGCTGCCTAAAGTCTAATAAACCTCCCGTGCGCTGCCTAAAGTCTAATAAACCTCCCGTGCGCTGCCTAAAGTCTAATAAACCTCCCGTGCGCTGCCTAAAGTCTAATAAACCTCCCGTGCGCTGCCTAAAGTCTAATAAACCTCCCGTGCGCTGCCTAAAGTCTAATAAACCTCCCGTGCGCTGCCTAAAGTCTAATAAACCTCTCGTGCGCTGCCTAAAGTCTAATAAACCTCTCGTGCACTGCCGTGCACTGCCTAAAGTCTAATAAACCTCCCGTGCACTGCCTAAAGTCTAATAAACCTCTCGTGCACTGCCTAAAGTCTAATAAACCTCTCGTGCACTGCCTAAAGTCTAATAAACCTCATGCACTGCCCCATTGTAATGGTGCATATAAGTACCAGGGATGTTTTTTTCTTCTGGAGGTCTTTAGCTTCATCAGTAATGATGGAGAATGCTTTACTGTACTTCACTTCTCTCCCCATATCTGCCAAACATTTTAGAATTTCAATTTGTATTTTGTTGCAATTATATTTAGCATTACCACTTGATTTAATTAATGCGAACACTGGGTCATGCTTTGCTATGGTTTCTAAAATTCAGGGTGTGGAATTAACACCAGCCGCCAGCCGAATCTTCAATCAAGAAGTACTTGTTGAATTCTGGGTGTTGTAGTGCAGGGATAGAAGGAAAGCCGCAGGGTCTGGTGGGGGTACCCAGGCCTGGTCCTGGAGAGCCACAGGGTCAGATTTTTTTTATTTATTATTATTTTTTTGTTTTTTTTTGTTCGGCTCCTAAAATCCCAGAAACCAGCTTGGTTGTTATGAGTAATGGTGAAGAACAGCCAATCAGAGCTGTCGTGGTCCAGAGTCACATGTCTCTGAAGCAGCGGTTTGTCTGAATACTGCCTACACATGTGGCATACAGGAGTGTCAGTGATTGTCAGAAGACTGAGGTTTGGAAGTAATGGGACTTCATGGTCACATGTTGAAGTGTGTGTGTGTGTGTGTGTTTTTCCCATTGATGTAGTCGTGTCAGCCACAGCATGTCTACAAGTGTCCATTCCAAAGGAAGAGTATGAGGTCGCTAGGGGCGACAACGTCACACTGCCGTGCAAGTTCATACCCGACAATGTGAATGAGGAATTCATCAACCTGGTCATCGCCTGGTCTGTCCACTCTGATGACCCGGAGGAGGAAAGAGTGAGTCACGCTCTCTGTACCTCCCTCTCAAATGTGTCTTGGGGGGGGAGAGGTGTGATTGTAGTGAAAATAAGGGGATTGTGGGTACTGTAGTTCTGAGTGTGCTCTTTAATTTCCTCTGTTTAGATGCCCGTTGCAACATTTTTTCACCCCCCTGGAAAAGTAGACATCCCGCCTACATATGAGAAGAGAGCCCGCTTCAAGCCGGACATCGCCAGCAGAAGTGCAGACTTGGCCCTCACTGGCGTCTCCCTGGATGAAAACAGGGATTTTGAGTGCAACGTGAAGCTCTACGGCGACGACACGGGGGTCGTGTCTGCCACCACCAGGCTGGTAGTACTTGGTGAGAGAGCCTGCCATATTACAAAACCTAAAATTTTACATATTCTTGTTAACAGCCATTTAATGAACATTCAGTTCCAAGTTCTTCTGTTTCTCAGACAACCATATGCCACACGCTTAAAGGACACCTCCATTGGGGGAGTAAAACGCAAATAAGAATATAATTTGATTCCTGTTTCAAAATTGCTTACTTTTATTTATTATTTGGATTTTAAAATGCTGAGGACCATGTTTATAAAAAAAAAAATTGCCTTTATGAAAATGAGCGTGTGAATGCCCAGAGCAGTTATTATAAACAAAGTACTTCCCCCACATACATAATTAAGGTAACAATTTTAATTTTGGGAAAATGTAAGCGACGTGAAGTGAAACCACCAGCTGTAAGCTTTAGCCAATCGTGCAACATTTCTTGTTTTAGTGTAATCTCATGTTCTGTGTGCAATTGTATTTCTTGGAGGAACGAACACAAAGCTTGAAAACTGAAGACTGAAGTAATGTTGAGGCAATGTCAGGGCGACGTTGATGTAATGTTGGGGCAATCTCAGGGCGACGTTGCTGTAACTAAGATGATGCTCAAGTAATTGAGGTGTGTTGCTCCATTCTGACATGAAGATAATGTTTCCCTTTGGGCAGTGGCTCCTTCCAAACCCGTCTGTAAGATCCTCGGAGACACAGAATACGGCCAGAACATCAACCTGACATGCAAGTCAGAGGAGGGTTCCCCCGATCCTACATATACCTGGAAGAGATATGATGTTGCGAACCGCCTCGTGCCCTTCCCCCCACGAACGATCATGAGTACGACGCTGTCTCTCCGTATATCTGTCTGTCACTGTCTAACTGTCTGTCACTGTGCTGTCTGTCGCTGTCTGTCGCCATCTAACTGTCTGTCGCCACTGTCTAACTCACTTTAACTCACTGTCTAACTCACTGTCTAACTCACTAACGGTCTGTCACTGTCTAACTCACTAACTGTCTGTCGCTGTCTAACTCACTGTCTGTCGCTGTCTAACTGTCACTGTTTGTAATAGTGTCTGTAAATCTGTGCATCAGTCTGTTAGATTTATAGCTCTATGTGTATTATTGATGGATTTGTGGGAACTCTTTGGGTGAGAATTTAAGCCATCTATAATTTTGCACTATGCATTAATTAATTTAATTTATATACATGTCTTAAATGAGGTTCAATAAATATTTTTACGGGGTTAACAGGGCGTTGTGAAGGCCATTATTTCTGATCTCCTGTACTCCTGTGCATTCTGCAGAGCAAGGCCTATTGTCCCTCTTCAATATATCCATTGATACGTCTGGATATTACCTCTGCACCTCTGAGAACAAGATCCGATCTGCATCCTGCAACATGACGATGACGGTCTTGCCCCGTGAGTACTCCCATCTGTACCGCAGGGCCACAGTCCTACTGTAGGAGGGGCTCTTATCCGGCAGACTCTCGCTAATTAGCAGTGTCTCAGGTACTGGGTTGAACTCAACTTCTTTCCTCTTCTCCTCCTCACCACCTCCTCCTCTCCCTGCTTTCAGCCTCCATGAACATTGGCTCCACGGCGGGTATCATTGGCGGCTGTGTCGCCGCCCTGCTGGTGCTTGGGGTCATCGTGTACTGCTGTTGCTGCAAGAAGAAGAAGGAGGAGGAGTCCAAGGAGTATGCATTGGGGTACGCCACTTTGCCCATATGCCTGCACATACAGCGCCCTCCACTGTTATTGGCACTGTCAGGCCAAAATGTGTCCGTGAGCCAAAATGTGTCCGGGCCAGGCATCGGAATGCTTGGAATGTCGTTGCTATGCCAACAGACACGCGAGCATTGTGACGCGATAGCATTGCACTTGCTTTGACCTCAGAATCGCCGGAGATCGTTGGACGGAGATAAATCACTACATCACTCAAATAACCATCACTATCACTCAGATAACCTTTATAATTTCCCTTTGTATAGGCTACTAAGCTTTATATTGTTCATTGTTTTCGATTTTAGATTGTGTTAGCTAGTGATTCATTTTGAAGTAGATAGTATTTTACTGAAACTAACTAGCTAGCAATACTACATAGTAGTTTCCTGGTCAAATGTTGCTTTATAAAAAAACTAGCATCCGTTAATAATGTTAACAACGCCGGATTTAAAAAAAAAACCATTAGCCTGTTCGCACTGCAAGTTAAACCAGCGAGGTGGAAAGAGTAAGTAGGCCAATCGCGTTGTTGAATAGCCCAATAAAACTAATCTAATGTCACGTCGTACAGTAGGCCTAATTGTTATTTTTTTGTGGGCCTATTGGTAGTTTTTCTGATGACCGATTAATACCGATTATTATTACGTTTCCTAAAAATGTTTTGTTACGTTGAATATTGTTTTCAATAAATGTTATTTGTTAACTTTTATTTAGTGAGTTGTCATGTTTTGTAGGATAAAAGCAAGCGCGAGCTTGTCACCCGGCGATTCTGAGGTCAAAGCAAGTGCAATGCTATCGCGTCACAATGCTCGCGTGTCTGTTGGCATAGCAACGACATTCCAAGCATTCCGATGCCTGGCCCGGACACATTTTGGCTCACGGACACATTTTGGCCTGACAGCACCTCTGGCAAAGATGAGTAAAAAGGGTTGTAAAAAATAATTTAAAAAATGAACCGTTTGGTGAATTTGCTTAATCTCACACTGAAAATGGACAAATCCAACCTTTAATTGAAGTAAATTTATTCTGAGAAAAAATAAATTCTCAAATAATTATTTTTAACAAAACCATGTGTGCCACAATTATTGGCACCCCTGCATTTATATATAGAATAAAGTATAAATGGCTTCAAGTCATCAAGGGTTTGACATATCAAACACGCCTTAAACCATCACTCTGCTGCCAGAAATACAGTAGATATGGATGGATGACTTGAAGGGTTTCTTCTCCTGACTTATTTTTCCATAGAGTTCAATAGGAAAATTTGTCAGGAGAAACAACCCTTAAAGTGATCCATCCATATCTACTGCATATCTACTGCATATCTGGCAGGTTTGAGGCTTGTTTGATACCTCAGACCCTTGAGTATTCCATACTGTTCCAGCTAATTTTACAGCTAAATCGTCTCACCCCCCAATTCCCATAGAGATCCATTCAAATGCAGACGTGTTATAGTATCGCTTGTAAGAGTACCAGAAAATTAGATATCAAGAGTCTTTTGATGTTGCATCACAGACATCAGAAAGTCATGGCATGCAAAGGATATGCGACCAAATATTGAAAAGTATTACTTTATTCTATATATAAATGCAGGGGTGCCGATACTTGTGGCACACATGGCTTTGTTAAAAAATAATAATTTCTTGATGGATTTCTTTTTTCGTTTACTTCAATTAAAGGTTGCTTTTTAGATTTTTTTCAGTGTGACATTGAGCTAATTCTCCAAACGGTGAATTTTTTTATAACCCTTTTTACTCATCTTTACCAGGGGTGCCAATAATAGTGGAGGGCACTGTAACACTACACAAGAGTCCTACACATACCCTCATCCAGTGGCCAGTGGTTCCTAACCTCGGTCCTGGGGGACCCCTGTTTATGCTGGTTTTCATTCCAAGCCTATTGATTGTCTCCCACCCAATGAAATCAGAGGGGGTCGTTTTTTTGTTTGTAAGTCACACTGTAGTAATATGGGTCCGCCACAAGGTGGCAATGAACGAATTCTAGCGTAAAGCTGTCAATCAAACAACACTTTAGCTCCGTCACAATTAGACCCACATCTAGCCGGTACTTTTTTCACTATTGATTCTGGATTACACATCTATCAGTTGGCTGGGCTACGATGCATCATTCCAAAAGAGACGTACATCCTTCTGATTGGCTTCATTCCTTGCTTATAAAGCTTACGGTTTGTACAGTTGACCAACTTGCTTTAATTAGGCTTATAGAAACTAGATGTACTGTCAGATTTAACTCATTATATATTAATGTGTCAGTTCCCGAACATTTCTCGTTAGCTAGCAAGCTATTCATTCATTTTATTAGAACGTTTTCCTGGCAAAAAAGCGAAAGCAAACACCAGCATAGTTTTAATGAGCGAGTTGATAACTGGTTTCATTTTTATTAGGCTAATTGAAAAACCATCTTTGCTGATGCAGCAGCCCCAGTAAAGTTCTTATACTTTGATAAATTACAAAAGCACAAATCCAGTGATAACACTATCACATCTAGACCTATCATTCAATACAAACTAGGGAGTCATTATCAATATGTAATGGATATATGTATTTAGAATTTGTACTTTGGCTATTGGTTCCCATAGTTGACTTGCACTGGAATTGCAATTGTGGTTGCAATGAGCGTACATATGTGTCCCCCAGGGCCGAATTTGGGAACCACTGCCCGAGTACTCTGGTCCTGGTTCCTGTACACACGATCCTACACCTAATCGTGCGAGTAACCCCACCCATGTTCCTGCCCGTTTGGGGAGGGGTTGATTTAGACCTGCATGTTGTTGGTTATTCTCCTTGTCTTTGACTCAGGACTGCGGAAGAGGGCGTGTTCAGTGACAAGGATCCGCGTGAAAATGAAAATGATTACCATGACGACAGGCGAGAGGATCCCAGCAGCAGTACGGGAAACCGTTCTCCCACAGAGAGGATCGCACCTGAAGAGCGAAACCGTTCTCCCACAGAGAGGATCGCACCTGAAGAGCGAAACCGTTCTCCCACAGAGAGGATCGCACCCGAAGATCGATACGAGGAGCGCAGCGAGAGAAACTATGACCGAAGGGATGACTCTGAACGCCGAGAGCGATATGATGACCGCGCGCGTGATTCTGATGACGACCGTCGTGATAAATATGATGACCAGGGGGATCGACACTCTGACCGTCGTGATAGATATGATGACCGTAGGGATCGAGACGATGACAGACATGACAGTCATGACAGAGAGAGTGACCGCCGCAGTGATTACTGACCGTAGGGATGCCTGATGGATGCATTGAGTACAGAGATTACTGTCAGCTCTCACATGAGATGACTTGCAGGGATTATTATGAAGACTACTGAAAGAGGTGATGATGATGATGATGATGATGATGATGAGGTAGGGGATGACTGCCATGACTAATACAGGGACAGTAGGGGCCGTTACTTTGACCGTTGCGAAGAATCCCGTGACCACATGGATGATGTTGACAATCGGTAGAAATGAGGACAGCAGATAGAAAGACTATTACCACAGGTAGAATTAGAGCTATGATAACACTGACCATTACCACTATGATAACACTGACTATGACCGTTATGATAACACTGACTATGACCGCTATGATAACACTGACTATGACCGCTATGATAACACTGACCGCTATGATAACACTGACCGCTATGATAACACTGACCGCTATGATAACAGACTATGACCGTTATGATAACACTGACTATGACCGCTATGATAACACTGACTATGACCGCTATGATAACACTGACTATGACCGCTATGATAACACTGACTATGACCGCTATGATAACACTGACGATGACCGCTATGATAACACTGACGATGACCGCTATGATAACACTGACGATGACCGCTATGATAACACTGACGATGACCGCTATGATAACACTGAAAAGGATGGAAGGCCAATGCTGTGCCCAAAGATGCTAAATGGACACCCCCCCTACCTTATCTGGGACAGGGGTCTTGGGCAAATGCAACCCAGGACAAGTGAGGGTGTTTGGGATTATCTTACAACAGCAGCCGTGACCGTCTCAGTCTGGCTGTATGTGTGCTTTTTATATTTTATATTTTATTTTTTTCTCCATAACTCAGTGTCTAATGCAGTCGTCCCCAAAACCCTGTTCCTGGAGATCTATCAGCCATAACCCTAACAAAGCGCACCTCATTCAACAGCAAGAGATCTCACTGAGCTGCTAATTGTTAGAATCAGGTGTGCCAAATTAGGGTTGAAATGAAAACCTACAGGACCGTAGACCTCCAGGAACAGAGTTGGGGACCGCTGGTCTAATGCCTGGGCCTCTGCTGATGTGTGTGATGGCATTACTGTGAGTTTCTTCTGTACTGGTAAGGTTAGCTGTTTGATGCCAGGCTTGGTGTGGGTGTAGAACCTGTATGGGGTTATTAATGATCAGGGAAAGGTCTGCTGTGACCGCACTTTGGGTTCAGGCTGCTTTTATGCTTCATAAATTCTGTTTTAATGTAAATATCTGTGGTTTTAAGTGTCAATAAATTTTTTAATGAATTTAATAAATTAACCATACATATATTGTGTAATTCCTTAAGCAGCGAACCAGTATAAAAAAAAAAACATAATAAAATTCCTGTAAAATTGGCTCTGATAAATGAGGTGGAAAGGCACAGGTTTACATCGGATTCTTTTTTCCTGTCTGTTTCAGAACTGCATTATTTTCTGTGCATGGTGCCAAAATTAAATAAATTATTGTTTATACTGGCAAAAACTCAAAAGGCACAACCTGATGTAATAATATTACTTAGCATTTCTACACTAGCATTTCCCATAGCCGGGGTAGTTGTATTGTTTTGTCCTGATTGATAAAAGAAATGGGAGGCTGTGTGCAGGGAGCTACAGTAGCTGCTGTTACACATGTGGGAGAAGTCTGAATATACTTTAGCATCCTGAATTATAGACATTTTATTATGCTATGCATGTGTGCTGAAGTATACTTTTCTTTACATTCAAGTATTCATTCATCAGCTGTCCTGGTTGGCTGCATTGCATTGTGGGAACTGGAGTAAATCATGTTATTGGAGCAAGAGAATAGTTGGGCTAAGAGAGAGCAGTTGGCAGTAATGCATGAGATATTAGGAGATTATGCTTTTCATTTCTATATTTTTTATTGAGGGAACTTGCATCACAGCTGTTAAGTATGTAATGTATCGGGTCATTTTTAAGGTGTGATGGTGAATCTAACTTCTGATTGGGGGGGGTTTCTGTAGCCGGATTTACCAAAGCTGCATTTCTGTATCATGTGAATCCTATATCATTTTCCAATAGGTACATTATTTTTGTTTGAATATTACATTTCTGAAGAAGACACGCACTGATGAACATGTTCAACTGATGCTGGTGAATTTCTGTAAATATTTCCCACCTGAACTTTAGATGTGCTTTCAAATACTCCAAGTAGCACAATTTTGTCAGATATTGGCTGATTTCAATATATTTCCCAAAATAAACACATTAAATAAATAAAAATCTTAACTTGTAATTTAAAGCTTGTGCCTCATGCTTTTGTGTACATGTATCATATTGCACTATTTAAGACCACGCTTACTTCTGTTTTAAAAGGTTTATTTCATTTAGTTAAGCAGAACACCAGTGTTGTTCAGCAAATTGGGACTAATTATGAACTGAAACTAAACCAGCCCTTCAGTAACGGAACCAGGTCCAGCACAACTGGGCTAATTCCATACCAGGAATCGACATTTTACAGACGCATCCATTTTGTGAGTTGTACATACAGTGGGGAAAAAAACTGAAGCGCTGGTAAATCATGTATTCAATTGTAGTTTTGAGTATGTGCGAAATGCTTAGAATGTTTGTTTGAACCTGAACAAATTCTGAAAAGCACATTGTGTAATGAAAAGCACACTGTGTAATGAAAAGCGCACTGTAATTAAAAGCACATTGTGTAATGAAAAGCACGTTGTGTATTGAAAAGCACACTGTGTAATGAAAAGCACATTGTGTAATGAAAAGCACATTGTGTAATGAAAAGCGCACTGTGTAATGAAAAGCACATTGTGTAATGAAAAGCACACTGTAATGAAAAGCACATTGTGTAATGAAAAGCGCATTGTGTAATGAAAAGCACACTGTAATGAAAAGCACACTAATGAAAAGCACATTGTGTAATGAAAAGCACATTGTGTAATGAAAAGCGCACTGTGTAATGAAAAGCACATTGTGTAATGAAAAGCGCACTGTGTAATGAAAAGCACATTGTGTAATGAAAAGCACATTGTGTAATGAAAAGCGCACTGTGTAATGAAAAGCACATTGTGTAATGAAAAGCACATTGTGTAATGAAAAGCGCATTGTGTAATGAAAAGCGCACTGTGTAATGAAAAGCACATTGTGTAATGAAAAGCGCACTGTGTAATGAAAAGCACATTGTGTAATGAAAATTCACAGTTTAAGAAACCTGCAGCGCCGCTTTTATGGACTCCCTCGGGCGAGCAATGAGTTATGACTCGACAAACCGGTTTGCTTCTTTCTGACGGAACAGACAGGTTTGTGGTTCTGTGCTCACTGGAAAGCGTGATTACAATGTAAAATTCCAACTCTGAAAAATTGGAACAAAAAGCTGTTTGTTTTGAGTGTGCTGTAGAATACTGTTCGCTTTCTGAGTGTGCTGTAGAATACAAAAACTCCCTGATCTCGGTAAAGCAGTGGCCTCTTACCCTGTTTCTGGAGATGGATCCATACTGTAGGTTTTCATTTCAACCCTAATTTGGCAGACCTGATCCTACTAATTAGAAGCTCAACAAGCTCTCTTGCTGTTGAATGAGATGTGTTTTGTTAGGGTTGAGGTTAAACCTACAGGAGGGTAGATCTCTAGCTGTTGAATGAGGTGTGCTTTGTTAGGATTGGAGTGAAAACCTACAGGACGGTAGATCTCTAGCTGTTGAATGAGGTGTGCTTTGTTAGGGTTGAGGTTAAACCTACAGGAGGGTAGATCTCTAGCTGTTGAATGAGGTGTGCTTTGTTAGGGTTGGAGTGAAACCTACAGGAGGGTAGATCTCTAGCTGTTGAATGAGGTGTGCTTTGTTAGGATTGGAGTGAACCTACAGGACGGTAGATCTCTAGCTGTTGAATGAGGTGTGCTTTGTTAGGGTTGGAGTGAACCTACAGGAGGGTAGATCTATAGCTGTTGAATGAGGTGTGCTTTGTTAGGGTTGAGGTTAAACCTACAGGAGGGTAGATCTCTAGCTGTTGAATGAGGTGTGCTTTGTTAGGGTTGAGGTTAAACCTACAGGAGGGTAGATCTCTAGCTGTTGAATGAGGTGTGCTTTGTTAGGGTTGAGGTTAAACCTACAGGAGGGTAGATCTCTAGCTGTTGAATGAGGTGTGCTTTGTTAGGGTTGGAGTGAAACCTACAGGAGGGTAGATCTCTAGCTGTTGAATGAGGTGTGCTTTGTTAGGGTTGGAGTGAAACCTACAGGAGGGTAGATCTCTAGCTGTTGAATGAGGTGTGCTTTGTTAGGGTTGAGGTTAAACCTACAGGAGGGTAGATCTCTAGCTGTTGAATGAGGTGTGCTTTGTTAGGGTTGAGGTTAAACCTACAGGAGGGTAGATCTCTAGCTGTTGAATGAGGTGTGCTTTGTTAGGGTTGGAGTGAAACCTACAGGAGGGTAGATCTCTAGCTGTTGAATGAGGTGTGCTTTGTTAGGGTTGGAGTGAAACCTACAGGGTTGGGGACCACTGCTGTAAAGCACGTTTTAACCCTGTGCCCCGTTCATCTATGCAATGCTGGAG
The DNA here is from genome assembly GCA_022702515.1 of Ilyophis sp. 1 JC-2022. Lineage (NCBI taxonomy): Eukaryota > Metazoa > Chordata > Actinopteri > Anguilliformes > Synaphobranchidae > Ilyophis > Ilyophis sp. 1 JC-2022. The sequence goes on along the minus strand of CM040397.1, from coordinate 107,318,089 downwards.
AATCCTCCTGGTGTTACCCAGGGATGGCGTTCTTGTCTCTGACACTAGAGGACGATACTCTTTAAACATAAATTACAATCTCCTCCAGACCCAGGCTGTGTTCGAATCAGAGCCCTATCTACTGCACCCTGTCTCCTGCGTACAGTGCATTGGCCGAAGTGTGCTGTTTAATGTGCACTGTTTAGCGGTCCGCGAAAAATATCCGCCATACTATTTTCCAACCGCACTGTGGAAGCGTCGTCAGCAGGTTCTTGGACATCCCAGTCCAGTGTTGTCATGTCCGCGGTTTTACAGCTAAATTGGGATACTTTCAAAGTGCAGTCACAGGTAAAAATTAAAAGTCGCAAAGCATGCACTTATTTTTTAAAATAAAAATATGATTATTTCTATTTCAAATACATTGATTTTGATTAAAAATATATTTTAGGCTAGTTTTGTCGCCATTTGGCTGGAAAGTCTCAAGATCTGGCAACCCTGCACCCCACTCTTGCACTGACATATCACGTGTTTTTGTTGCATTTAATCTACTGTCCTGTCACGTTTTATTTTATTTTCTTGTCTTTGTTAGATTTCTTGTTTATGTCAGGTATTGTGTTTAGTCTAGTCACGCCACGTTTTATTTTTGTCTTGTTACGTTTAATTTTTATGTCATGTCACGTTTCATGTTTGATTATGGTTATGATTTATTTTCTAGTCTTGTCACGTTTTATATTTGATTCATGTTACGTTTCCGTTCATTGTTTGCATAAATATGTTCCATGTTTTTCCGCAGCCTTGCGTTCATGCTGTTGCTCTAGCTCTTGCTGTCGCTCACGCTTCCCTAATTGTTTCATTCTCCCTGGTCTAGTTTACTAATCTACTAAGGTTAGATCAGGATTGGGTAATACTAACTCTCTAACCATGTGTTCATGTTTACCTTACGTTTCTCGTGCATGTCATTTACTAACGCTAGGTCAGGATAGGTTTATTACTAACGAGTACTAATTATCTTGTTACCTTGTCAGCCTTCCACACCTGATTTCCATTCGCATGCTGCTCTCAGGCTAAGTGTCTGCACCTGTCTACACCTGCATTTAAGATCAGTGTTCATGTCTGTTCTTTGTGAAATTGTTGCCCCTGTTTATCAGTGCACTATTGAGCGTTTTTTTCAAGCCTGTCTTTTTGTTACGATCCAAGCCTGTTTTTGACCATTGTTATTGACCTCTGTTTTGTTACCACTGCCTGCCTGTACCACGAGTTTTTGCCTGCTGTCCTTTTGTACTTTTGCCCCGCATAGCGGACTTCGGTCTTGACTTTTGCATTGCCTGCCTACCGTCTGCCTGTACTTCTGCCCCGCTGACAGCTACTCTGGTTACTGGATTATTGCATGGTGTACCGATTCCGAGACTGCCTTCTCCCTCGGTACTGTGCATTTGTTTTGGCTGGATTTTTGTGTACGAACTTTGCTTGTTTTTTGACCACGCTCTTTGGACATTCCTCAAATAAAGCCCTGATGGGACTTTATCTTACCACTGTTTCTGAGTCGTGCATTTTGGGTCCAACCCTCACGCAACCGTCTCATCACTCGTGAATAGGCTGGGGAAACCCTGATATTCATTAAAAACAGAAAGCTGCTTATTTTACATTATTTAGACTCGTGGACAGAAAATCCACCCGACTAGCGCTGTCCACCAATTCAAACTGCTAACTCTGTTTATCTGATGAACGTAGCCTATTTTTGCCTCGTAGCCTCAATTCAATTTTTGATTCTTAAATTCTTTCATAATTTGAAACTTCGTCAGTGTTTTTCATGACACGAGATGACACGACTTCGAGGTCTGGTTAGCCTACTCAATAAGTGTGAACGACATATTTGCACTATCTGAAGACCGTGACTATCCCTTGCACGCAGTAGGATATCCCCAATTAAGAATTCTTCCAAAAAAAGGATGACAATTAAAAAATATATATATATATATATATTATTTAGCCTATATACTACATAGCCTACAGATAGGGATTATTCAAACAAAAATGCACAGAGATTGGAAAAGAAAAAAAGACCGACTTTCCCCCCAAACTCCGTCTGTTCAGTGTCGGCTACCTTATAAGCGCGTACCACTAAATTCATAGGGTTACAGTGGCCAATCGATGTAAAGTGATTGAAGCAAATATCACATTTTTGGCACATATTGAATAATATCTGTTCTCACACGCTGTTAACGCATTAACATGTTTTGTCGCAGGCAAAGCAAATAATTAGCTAACGGCTTATTCTATTTCGGAGGCTGACCCGTCCTGTGGTCGAAGTGGTACAGCCCAGATAGATTTGAGTTCTTAGCGACACCGGGCTGCAGATTGAGGTGAACTGAGGGGAGGAAAGGATGCGAATCAACAGTTTGTAGATGCAAAAGTCAAAGATTTGACCCGGCTAATGATGTGGCGGATAGCTTTGGTCTGGTTTGCAGGTAGGCTAAATGACGCTTGTTTTGTTCTGCAATGATGAGATGCATAGCCTACATGTCAGTGTTAAATCAACTAGTTTAAATGAGTCCAATAGGGTATGTATTGTGATATTGTGAAAAGTATTCTACCACAGTTGAGCATACACTCAAAATTTGTAAAATAAAATAAATAATTTGCTAGAGGCTGAAAATAATTTGATAAGCACTTTTCTCAGTTTGCTTTGAACTGTGCTCTAGACAGTAAGTGTGTTGCTCGATATGCTTTGTGGTTGCTTGTTTCCTTCTGCCAAGCAAGACTATCCAGTGTGTGTGCGAGTCCTTACTCTGTTGCATTAAAACGAGTCCAGTGTTTTGTGTTACTGTGCAAAATGTGTGATTTCAATGTGGGCAGCTACTTCAGTGTTTCAGCGGATTGTGTGTAGATCAGTGTGTGAGTCGTGTTGCAGTGGATTGTGTGTAGAACAGTGTGTGAGTCGTGTTGCAGTGGATTGTGTGTAGATCAGTGTGTGAGTCGTGTTGCAGTGGATTGTGTGTAGATCAGTGTGTGAGTCGTGTTGCAGTGGATTGTGTGTAGATCAGTGTGTGAGTCGTGTTGCAGTGGATTGTGTGTAGATCAGTGTGTGAGTCGTGTTGCAGTGGATTGTGTGTAGATCAGTGTGTGAGTCGTGTTGCAGTGGATTGTGTTTAGATCAGTGTGTGAGTCGTGTTGCAGTGGATTGTGTGTAGATCAGTGTGTGAGTCGTGTTGCAGTGGATTGTGTGTAGATCAGTGTGTGAGTCGTGTTGCAGTGGATTGTGTGTAGATCAGTGTGTGAGTCGTGTTGCAGTGGATTGTGTGTAGATCAGTGTGTGAGTCGTGTTGCAGTGGATTGTGTGTAGATCAGTGTGTGAGTCGTGTTGCAGTGGATTGTGTGTAGATCAGTTTGTGAGTCGTGTTGCAGTGGATTGTGTGTAGATCAGTGTGTGAGTCGTGTTGCAGTGGATTGTGTGTAGATCAGTGTGTGAGTCGTGTTGCAGTGGATTGTGTGTAGATCAGTGTGTGAGTCGTGTTGCAGTGGATTGTGTGTAGATCAGTGTGTGAGTCGTGTTGCAGTGGATTGTGTGTAGATCAGTGTGTGAGTCGTGTTGCAGTGGATTGTGTGTAGATCAGTGTGTGAGTCGTGTTGCAGTGGATTGTGTGTAGATCAGTGTGTGAGTCGTGTTGCAGTGGATTGTGTGTAGATCAGTGTGTGAGTCGTGTTGCAGTGGATTGTGTGTAGATCAGTGTGTGAGTCGTGTTGCAGTGGATTGTGTGTAGATCAGTGTGTGAGTCGTGTTGCAGTGGATTGTGTGTAGATCAGTGTGTGAGTCGTGTTGCAGTGGATTGTGTGTAGATCAGTGTGTGAGTCGTGTTGCAGTGGATTGTGTGTAGATCAGTGTGAGTCGTGTTGCAGTGTGTGAGTATGAGTTACGCTAGGGTTTCTGAGGAACAGACGGTCATAAGCACAACTTTGTCAGATGCTCTACATTTTAATAAAGTCATGTATTTTGTGCTCCATCCATTTCCTTGCTCTTTTTTCTCCTGCTCCCACACCTCCTTTCCTCACACCCCCCCCCCCCCTCTCTCTCTCTCTCTCCCTGTCTCTCTCTCTCCCCCGCTCAATTTAAATGTAATTTAATTTAATATGCTTTATTGGTATGACAAAATTTTACAATTGTATTGTCAAAGCTTGTTGATGAGAAAAAGGAACATGTCAACATGAGATGTCCTCTCTCTCTCTCTCTCTCTCTCTCTCTCTCTCTCTCTCTCTCTCTCTCCCTCTCCCTCCCCCACTGCAATTCAGTTTAAGTGCCTTCATTGTCATTACAAAGGAACATTTGTGTTTCCAGTGTACATCAACTACCTCATTCAAAGTAAACATTACAAAGGGTGCTTAAATGGACAGTTCTCAAGTGGAAAACGACCCATCCAAAAAGGCAAAGAAGCTGAAAAGCTGATGGACTATTTAAGAAAAACAGCAGCTATATGTTGAAAGATAAAGCAAGTTTGTAAAATGATATAATAATCATCAGAATGAAGATGGTGCTCAAGGTGTCTTCACACGCAATAAAGAAATCTAAATCCCACTCAAGCTCTGGAATGCCACACAATGGAATACTCTCATACAATGAATCCTGAACTGCTTAGACTAACTGAAAATCGACACGATTTGTCTGCTGTGAACCCACCCCCTGAGCTGACCAGAGGAGGGCTCCCATGTTTGAGTCTGCTTATTCCCAATTTTTTCTGATCACTATGGGCCCCTCCCCCCTCCATCTCTGTGTCCCAGTGTCCAGGTGTGCCGGCGTGGAGGTGACGGTGGGTGAGGAGCGCGTGTTTGCCCCTCTGTTTGAGGAGGTGGTGCTCCAGTGTAGGTACTCCAGCCCCTCGTCTCAGGCGGCTGTGGTGCAGTGGTGGTATAAGTCTTACTGCCGGGACCGCACCCGAGACTCCTTCAGCTTCCCAGAGAAGCTGCTGTTCCAGCGCTCTGAGCTCGCTGGCTCCTCCCACCTGGACTGCTCTGACTCCGCCCGCACAGTCCGCATCATCGCTTCCATCCGAGGCTCGTCCGCAACGCTCACTGAGCACTACAGAGACCGGGAGGACATCAGTATCATCAACCGTATTATTATTATTATTATTATTAAACAGAGGCCCACCCCCCCCCCCCATTATGGGCTTGATTATTATTGTTGGTATTGGTATTATATTGGTATTATTGTTCATATGTTTAATAAGAGATGTTGCTGTTAGATATTATTACTAGTGTGTTAACATGACCCTTCCACTATGACCCTGACATGACCTTTGACCCTGCATCCTGACTCTGAGCAGAGATGGACCTGCGGATTGGCCGGCTGCAGTGGGGAGACAGCGGGGTGTACCACTGCAAGGTGGTCATCTCTGACGACCCTGAGGGAACGAACGAGGCCCAGGTAGAGCTACTGGTGTTGGGTAAGTTCACACAGGAAGTGGAAGCCCAGCGTACAGGAAGTGAACATTAACAACACACAACAGCAATGAATGCTGAGCTTTTACAGTCATCTGGAAGAAGTGTGTCCATGCAGTGCTTTTTGATTGGTGCAGAAGAAGTGTGTCCATGCAGTGCTTTTTGATTGGTGCAGAAGAAGTGTGTCCATGCAGTGCTTTTTGATTGGTGCAGAAGAAGTGTGTCCATGCAGTGCTTTTTGATTGGTGCAGAAGAAGTGTGTCCATACAGTGCTTTTTGATTGGTGCAGAAGAAATGTGTCCATACAGTGCTTTTTGATTGGTGCAGAAGAAGTGTGTCCATACAGTGCTTTTTGATTGGTGCAGAGCATATACGCCTGCCCATATACTGTTAAAGGTGCATGTGAGTTAAATTAACTGAACAATTATTAATCTGTATTTGACTTTGCGTAATTAGACATTAGACATTTTGAATAAAAGGCAAGGTCTCATTCTCATGTAGTCTCTGATTTGTTTGGATGCTGTGCAGCCAGTCTACTAATAACTCCTCCACAGCCTACTCTATGTGTTGTGTCCTGTGCTTTTCACAGGTAAGGTTGGTGCCCTGGACGACCTCTTACCTGGCTTTGATTTGGAGATTATGCCAGGTATGGTCTTGGCCAGTGAGTGTCCTTCTGTAACCAAGGTTATTGTTTCTCCCTGTACTAGCTGGTCCCATTGCTCCCACCCTTCAATTACATTTCCTCTGATTATGAGGTCACAGTACCCAACATCCAATCACATTTCCTCCTGCTATGAGGTCCCGATATGTACCCGATATGGCCAAGTCACTGTGCCTGCTTTTTATTCTGTGAAGTCAGTGCGTTTTGGCAGGCAGCACTAACGGAGGGCTCTTCACACTGCTCTCACCTGCAGACTGGGTGTTTGTGGCCTTGGTGATCCTGGGCGGTTGCTGCTGCCTCCTGCTGGTGGGAATCTGCTGGTGCCAGTGCTGCCCCCACTCCTGCTCCTGCTACCTGCCCTGCTGCTGCTGCCAACAGAGATGCTGCTGCCCTCAGCATTGTGAATACTATATGCTATGCTGTACACTATGAACACTATACACTATACTGTACACTATGAACACTATACACTATACTGTACACTATGAACACTATACACTGTACTATACACTATGAACACTATACTGTACACTATGAACACTATATACTATACTGTACACTATGAACACTACACTATACACTATGAACACTACACTATACACTATGAACACTATACTGTACACTATGAACACTACACTATACTGTACACTATGAACACTATACACTATACTGTACACTATGAACACTATACACTGTACTATACACTATGAACACTATACAGTATACTGTACACTATGAACACTACACTGTACTATACACTATGAACACTATACTGTACACTATGAACACTATATACTATACTGTACACTATGAACACTACACTATACTGTACACTATGAACACTATACACTATACTGTACACTATGAACACTACACTATACTGTACACTGTGAACACTATACACTATGAACACTATACTGTACACTATGAACACTACACTACTGTACACTATGAACACTACACTATACTGTACACTATGAACACTATACACTATACTGTACACTGTGAACACTATACACTATACTGTACACTGTGAACACTATACACTATACTGTATGCTATAAACACTATACACTATACTGTACATGATAAAAACTATACACTCTAAACACTATGCTTTATAAATACAGCTATGTGCTGTGCTCTGCAGTGATACTGCTTTATGAATACAGCTATGTACTGTGCTCTGCAGTGATAATGCTTTATGAATACAGCTATGTGCTGTGCTCTGCAGTGATAATGCTTTATGAATACAGCTATGTACTGTGCTCTGCAGTGATAATGCTTTATGAATACAGCTATGTACTGTGCTCTGCAGTGATAATGCTTTATGAATACAGCTATGTACTGTGCTCTGCAGTGATAATGCTTTATGAATACAGCTATGTACTGTGCTCTGCAGTGATAATGCTTCATGAATACAGCTATGTACTGTGCTCTGCAGTGTACGAGGCCGGAAAGGTGGCGAGACCAGAGCCCTTCTTCATTTCTGGGGTCCCCACCATGTTACCCATCATCCCCCCCTCCCTGATCCAGCCAAAAATGGATAAAAATGTTACAGGAGGTGAGCTGTGCCTTATATCCAGAGAGTCAGTGTTTGCGAATGAGCTGGTGTGTAGTTGTGTGAATGAGCTGGTGTGTAGTTGTGTGAATGAGCTGGTGTGTAGTTGTGTGAATGAGCTGGTGTGTAGTTGTGTGAATGAGCTGGTGTGTAGTTGTGTGAATGAGCTGGTGTGTAGTTGTGTGAATGAGCTGGTGTGTAGTTGTGTGAATGAGCTGGTGTGTAGTTGTGTGAATGAGCTGGTGTGTAGTTGTGTGAATGAGCTGGTGTGTAGTTGTGTGATTGAATGCTGACTGGTGTGAGGTTCATTCGCACCTTTTGTTTAGTCCTGAGAGGCTGAATGGTGATGTCACTTTGACACCTGTGGCTGTACACCCGATCTCCATGACATTGTCCTGCCTCCACAGCCAGCAGCCTATCAGAGCTGAGCTGCTACCCTGATAGAGACTCCGACTCTTGTCAGCTGGTGAATAAGAAAGTGGTCCCTCCTGTCTCTGACTGCTGGGGGGCGCTGTCCCCACAGGCCCAGTGTTCTCAGACCCCGCCTCCCCAGGGAAAACAAGCAGAAGAGCACATCAGGTACCAGCGTGAGGCTCCTCACAGAGTCAGTACTGTAACATGTGGGTATGCCTGTCTGTCAGGGCTGAATGTGTCTGTACTGAGAGTCTGTGTGTCTGTCAGGGCCGAATGTGCCTGTGTCTGTACTGAGAGTCTGTGTGTCTGTCAGGGCCGAATGTGTCTGTGTCTGTGTCTGTACTGAGAGTCTGTGTGTCTGTCAGGGCCGAATGTGTCTGTACTGAGAGTCTGTGTGTCTGTCAGGGCCGAATGTGTCTGTGTCTGTACTGAGAGTCTGTGTGTCTGTCAGGGCCGAATGTGTCTGTGTCTGTACTGAGAGTCTGTGTGTCTGTCAGGGCCGAATGTGTCTGTGTCTGTACTGAGAGTCTGTGTGTCTGTCAGGGCCGAATGGGTCTGTGTGTCTGTACTGAGAGTCTGTGTTTCTGTCAGGGCCGAATGTGTCTGTACTGAGAGTCTGTGTGTCTGTCAGTGTGAATGTGTCTGTATCTGTACTGAGAGTCTGTGTGTATGTCAGTGTGAATGTGTCTGTGTGTCTGTACTGAGAGTCTGTGTGTCTGTCAGGGCCGAATGTGTCTGTGTCTGTACTGAGAGTCTGTGTGTCTGTCAGGGCCGAATGTGTCTGTGTCTGTACTGAGAGTCTGTGTGTATGTCAGTGTAAATGTGTTTGTGTGTCTGTGTGTCTGTACTGAGAGTCTGTGTGTCTGTCAGGGCCGAATGTGTCTGTGTGTCTGTACTGAGAGTCTGTGTGTCTGTCAGGGCCGAATGTGTCTGTGTCTGTACTGAGAGTCTGTGTGTCTGTCAGTGTGAATGTGTCTGTACTGAGAGTCTGTGTGTCTGTCAGGGCCAAATGTGTCTGTGTGTTTGTACTGAGAGTCTGTGTGTCTGTCAGTGTGAATGTGTCTGTGTGTCTGTACTGAGAGTCTGTGTGTCTGTCAGGGCCGAATGTGTCTGTACTGAGAGTCTGTGTGTCTGTCAGGGCCGAATGTGTCTGTACTGAGAGTCTGTGTGTCTGTCAGTGCCAGATTTGTCTTTATTGAAGGACTATGCTTGTTCATGTCAGTGTTGAATGTGTCTATTGAGAGGCGGTGCCTGTGTCAGTCAGTGGTGAACATGTGATCATGCGTGTGACAGTCAGTGTTGAACATGTGATCATGCGTGTGACAGTCAGTGTTGAACATGTGATCATGCGTGTGACAGTCAGTGTTGAACATGTGATCATACGTGTGGCAGTCAGTGTTGAATATGTAATCATGCGTGTGGCAGTCAGTGTTGAACATGTGATCATGCATGTGTCTGTTAGGTTCAACATGTGGAAGTGCATGTGTCTATTAAATAGTGTTGAATATCTCTGCGCTGAGGTTTGTGGTCATGTGACGGCAGGTGGAATCCGCGCTCGGAGCACCTGCAGAGAAAGGCGTTCCGTGGCAGTGGGCGGGGCGAGGGGCGAGGCCTGCGGGCAGGCTCTCTCGACGAGCTGGAAGAGTTTGCCCTGTCGTACAGCCAGCACGGGAGGCGTAGTTCTCCTCGGGAGCAGGGGGAGCAGGGCGCCCCACGCTCGCCCCAAAAGAGACATGGCAGTGCTGCCCCACAGGGGCGAGATGGGCGGGGCCAGGGCGATGGCCGAGGAGAGGGGGACATGCCTTCTAAGACCAGCTCTGGGAAGAGCAGTGACTGCTACCTCAGTATATCGCCTAGCGACCAACCCAAACAGGGGATCTCCGTGCTCCCCTACTGTGAGATGGAGCGATACGTGATTACACACCCTCCCCGGGACCCCCCACATACCCCAAAGGGGCGCAAAGAGGAACCCAGCAACCATCCAAAAACTGTGAGTCACATGTCACCGTTATCTATGTCAGAGTTGGCCAGGTTATTTGTCTGTGTGAGGTAGTAGGTACTGACTTAGGTCATAACAGGTAAGTCATCCCATAAGGTCTGTAAAATCATGTGGGATCATCCTTGCAAGTTTAATAAAATTCATATATGTTGATTAGTATTATATTATATATTTGTATACAATTCTTATACAATCTCTCAATGTTTTTTTTATAGGGAGTACCATGTATGTTAGGGAACTATTTAATTTTAGTCTGAAATGCTAGTCTCTATGCTAGTTATTTATATGTTTTGTATGGCATGGTATATGTGATTTCTATAGGATTTCTACAGAGCTTTTGCATATGGGATCTGCGTGATTTGACTGGTTTGTTACCTGTGTGAGTTACCTGTAGGTGAAGTACCCGACAGTAGGGGGCAGAGTGGTCGCAGTATTATGTGCAATGGTTACTGAAGGTTAGGTCAGTGTGTGGTACCTGTCTCAGATTAGGGACCTCACTATCGGATCTGAATATTAGCATGCGTCGCAGAATCGCAATGTTGCCGTGGAGATGCTGACAACATGGGGAGGATTCATCTCTGTGTATTCTTGCAGAACCCTTTTCTGAAAAGAGACTCGCTCCTCGTGTGAACTCTCTGCAAGAGAAGGACGCGCTCGTTGGTGCAATGGAGGTGAACTGGCATCACGCGACGGTCTGCTAACACACATACATGTATGTACGCGTCTCACGGAGCTTGTGACGGTTTGCTAACACGCATATGTACGCGTCTCATGTGTACGGAGCTCGTGTCTCTGCTGGCCTTGCCGGCAGAGGGAGAGTGATGTCATGACTCAGTCTCTCTCTGCCTGGCTCTGATACAGTGTCCATTTTGTGCCCTGCTCGCTCCGTGCCTGTGTCATACACAATTGAGGGGTCAGTTCGGGCCTCTTATGCTGTCCAAGACGGCTGCAAACGCTGACGTATCTCTCTCTCTGATTTGTCGCAGTCTGTCAGAGATTCAGAAGCCAAAAGGGTTGCCAGTGGTTTGCTTGTATCAATTAGGCCATTCAAATGATTCAGTGTCGTTCCCCATTGCCTCCATCACTGAAGTGTTTTGAAAACAGTCCGATATAACATACTACTGTATGCAATCCATTTGAACTGTTTTTGTCATATTTAAAATATTTGGAACAAAAATGCTAAAAAAAAAAAGATCAATATCTATTTTTAAATGTATGTGTATTTTGAAACTCAATATGTATAATCCGTAATCTAACATGAGTGGCGTGCTGTTTTATTAGCTTAGCTCTTGAATGATGTTTCCCGGGAGAGGGGTTGGTAACCCAGAAGCTGTGGTTTTAAACTTTATTATTATTCAATTCTTAAGTTATTATTATTACTACATGTATTTATTATTATTATTAGAAGTTAGCAAGAGCAAAGGGAAGCATGTAAAAATGTTGCAGTTTATGCGTAGTGTTGTCTTATCATTTCAGTTGATGTTGACCAGACAGTTAAACACTCACTGCTGGTTTATCTATTATGAACAGAACAGACCTTTATGTGCAGAATATCTGTTATGAACAGACCTTTATGTGCAGAATACAGACCTTTATGTGCAGAATATCTGTAGTGCTGATTCATCTGCACAATGTTTGCTTTCTCTCTGATGATGTGCATGTATCTGCTGCTAAAGACCTGTCTGTCTGTCTGTCCATCGGTAGCAGAGTGCTTTACTCTAATGATTTATATTCAGGGAATTTTAAGCTGATCTGCACTGGGGATATACTGTATACTTTATATTTGATTAAAATTCCTACTTCAACGTGCAGATGTTCATGTCTGTTTTATGGCCTACAGCTCCGGTACGGAAGTCGTATCTCACAGTCTGTGACTGCTTATCTGAATGTGAATATTCAAGGTTTAAATAATTATGAGTGTGCCCTGTGCCTCTTCTCTTTGCTCTCGTCACTCAGAATACACTACACACACACACACCCAACACATTCTACACACAGGCATTTTAGGAATGGCACTGTTCATAAATTAAGAGTACCTAACCTGCAGTACCATCATGCACGCATGCTAACGCTCGGACCGCCTGCTCACTCATTTTCAATCCGTGGCCAATTTGTTGTACTTAGTCCAGGGTTCTATGTGAGATTTCTCATTTATTTATGTTTATTTTTTCAGATACTTTATTGTTTAGGTAAATGTTTGGTTAGTCGTTTTGTATTGTAGCTTTGTTAGTTGGTTAATAAGGTTCTCGGTCGTAGATTTGTTGCGAGTTTATGGTTCTTGTGGTAGATTTGCTGTGGTTAGATCAATGTTTGAGGTGCTAGGTTTGTCCATTCTCTCACTGGAACAGTGTTTCAGAGTACGACCAAGAGCACAATGTCTATTGTGACCACACAGAGAGCCTTTCTCCCAACAACACCATCAGTCACACCCACACACATGTATGCATTCACACTGTTATGTCATTATTGCCACAGCTCCACAGGCAGTAGATATAAAGGACCTAGGGCATGCAGTGCATGTTGGGAGTTTATTCCTCTCTGCCAGGAATGAGACGCCACGTGAAACGGTAAGAGGCGAAACGGTAAGAGGCGAAACGGTAAGAGGCGAAACGCTAAGAGGCGAAACGGTAAGAGGCGAAACGGTAAGAGGCGAAACGGTAAGAGGCGAAACGGTAAGAGGCGAAACGGTAAGAGGCGAAACGGTAAGCTGGCGTGAGGCACTGCTTGGGATTTCATTCACATTTTACCTCACAAACACTTACTGTACGTGAAACACTTACTGTATATGCAGCATATAACTGCCTATGCTCTGACAAAGGCCTCTTGTCTCAAGTCATAGGTGTAGTCTTCCACCGTTCTGTTCTGGCTTTTAAATTTCCTAAACTAAACTTTTAGAGAGTTCCATAGATTCACACAAAACGGTATGCAGTGAGGTGGTGTTTTATCTCAATTTATTTGAGCTGCTTGCTTTGGCTCTTTATGTATGAATATGTCTGTGGTGCAGAGGGTAGAGCACTGGGCTCCCCTGGCTGCTCAAAGGCCCCCGGGCTCCACAGCAGGTGCCCTGTATACTTCAATCGTGTGCTTTAAGATGGCAGATTCACGTCTTCCAGAAGCTGGGGTTCTGTGCCATCCTCCTCCGGAAATTATCATACCTGCAGGAGAGGGTCATATTAATTAAGAAATTATTTGATATATGAGATATGGAGTGTAAATATAATATGGGAGGTTGATGTTCACCATCGGAGGATTGAGCTGGCCGGGATGAAGGTCTCTGAGGGGTTGGGGCTCATCTGCGCCTGTGTCACGGCGTAGGACGAGGAGAAATTATACAGGCTCTCCACCATCTTCTGAGTGAACTGCCGAGCACAAGCAGCTTTATTAATATACTTCATAATTATTTCATTCCACTACATTGGCGCTCCCCACCAACACCTGCCTAACAACAAAATCAACCAATTAACTCACACTAATCACCCACCAATCATCACTCACCTCACACTAACAACCCAACAGTGAACTTTGCACACCATCATTAACTTTGCACACTTTACCAAAAGTTTCATCACTGTTAAGTTATTATTATGTACACTAATAGTGTTATTTCCATTATTTTGTAAACATTCTTTTTAACTGGGCAGGTGATACAGAGAGGGGGGAGTGAGAGCACTGCCCAGGTGAGGTTTACCTGTGTAAAGGGATCGACGGTGGACACGGTGGCGTTGGATGCGGGTGTCTGCTGGGCCAGCTGGGCCAGAGCCTCTATGGACACGCCCACCTGTGCCACTGAGGCGCCCTGAGGCACCATCATCCCAAACGGGTGCTCCCCACCATCACCTGTCCAACAACAAAACCAGCCAATCACTATCAACTCACACTCGTCACCCACCAATCACCCTCAACTCACACATCACCCACCAATCACTATCAACTCACACTCATCACCCACCAATCACTATCAACTCACACTCATCACCCACCCTCAACTCACACTCATCACCAACCAATCACCATCAACTCACACTCATCACCCACTAATCACTATCAACTCACACATCACCCACCAATCACTACCAACTCACACATCACCCACCAATCACTACCAACTCACACACATCACCCACCAATCACTATCAACTCACACTCATCACCCACCAATCACTATCAACTCACACTCATCACCCACCCTCAACTCACACTCATCACCAACCAATCACCATCAACTCACACTCATCACCCACTAATCACTATCAATTCACACTCATCACCCACCAATCACCCTCAACTCACACATCACCCACCAATCACTATCAACTCACACTCATCACCCACCAATCACTATCAACTCACACTCATCACCCACCCTCAACTCACACTCATCACCCACCAATCACCATCAACTCACACTCATCACCCACTAATCACTATCAACTCACACATCACCCACCAATCACCCTCAACTCACACATCACCCACCAATCACTATCAACTCACACTCATCACCCACCAATCACTACCAACTCACAGATCACCCACCAATCACCATCAACTCACACATCACCCGCCAATCACCATCAACTCACACTCATCAACCACCAATCACTATCAACTCACACGCATCACCCACCAATCACTATAAACTCACACTCATCACCCACCAATCACCATCAACTCACACTCATCAACCACCAATCACTATCAACTCACACACATCCCCCACCAATCACCATCAACTCACACTCATCACCCACCCTCAACTCACACTCATCACCAACCAATCACTACCAACTCACACATCACCCACCAATCACTATCAACTCACACGCATCACCCACCAATCACTATAAACTCACACTCATCACCCACCAATCACCATCAACTCACACTCATCAACCACCAATCACTATCAACTCACACACATCCCCCACCAATCACCATCAACACACTCATCACCCACCAATCACTATCAACTCACACTCATCACCCACCAATCACTATAAACTCACACTCATCACCCACCAATCACTATCAACTCACACTCATCACCCACCAATCACTATCAACTCACACTCATCACTCACCAATCACTATCAACTCATCACCCACCAATCACTATACACTCACACTCATCACCCACGAATCACCATCAACTCACACTCATCACCCACTAATCACCATCAACTCACACTCATCACCCACCAATCACTATCAACTCACACTCATCACCCACCAATCACTATCAACTCACACTCATCACCCACCAATCACTATAGGCTCTGATTCAGACACAGTACACAGGACTCCAGAAGACAGGGTGCAGTAGATAGGGCTCTGATTCAGACACAGTGTACTGTACGCAGGAGACAGGGCGCAGTAGATAGGGCTCTGATTCAGACACAGTGTACTGTACGCAGGAGACAGGGCGCAGTAGATAGGGCTCTGATTCAGACACAGTGTACTGTATGCAGAAGACAGGGCGCAGTAGATAGGGCTCTGATTCAGACACAGTGTACTGTACGCAGAAGACAGGGCGCAGTAGATAGGGCTCTGATTCAGACACAGTGTACTGTACGCAGGAGACAGGGAGCAGTAGATAGGGCTCTGATTCAGACACAGTGTACTGTATGCAGAAGACAGGGCGCAGTAGATAGGGCTCTGATTCAGACACAGTGTACTGTACGCAGGAGACAGGGCGCAGTAGATAGGGCTGTGATTCAGACACAGTGTACTGTACGCAGGAGACAGGGCGCAGTAGATAGGGCTCTGATTCAGACACAGTGTACTGTACGCAGGAGACAGGGCGCAGTAGATAGGGCTCAGTGAGCTCAGTGCTGCTCACACCCCTATGCACTCTCACCAGCTATCAGGCCCGAGATCTTGAAGATGGCGCTGGGCTTCTCGTTGGTGATGAACCCCAGCAGCTGCCATACCTGTCCCACGGTGGGGTCTGGGAAGGAAAAGTAAACGGCGCCTCCCATGCCGGTGGGGAACGGCACATTGCCGAGCATAAAGACCACCACGTGGTTCACCTTCTCATAGTCGGGCAGGTTGAAGACAAACTTGTCGCCGGTCACCTGCTGTGCGTCTGTCTGCACCTGAAACAGACAGCGAGGGTTAGGGGGCTTCCCCCGGAGGAAGTGGTCCGTTTGCAGGGCTAATACCATCTACAGTGGTGTTCAAATAAATAGCAGTGCATTAAAAAAAGTGAATAAAGTGCAAATATTTTTTAATAGCTTTTAGTTCCATATTTCAAATGTAGTGGAAACATTACACATTAAATTCCAAATCAAAGCATTAACAAATTTTATCAAGTCTGCGTTATTCTTTTACAGGAAGCAAAGAAAAGGAATATTAATCTGTTCAAAAAAATAGCCGACATTTACACTTACTGTATAAACTGAGAGATTTTTCAAGATTTAACTTCACTTTAAATGAACTAATATTGAGTTGCATAACCATTGTTTTTGATAACTGCTGCGCATCTGCGTTGAATCGAGTCAACCAACTTCTGTCACCTAGAAACAGGTATTTCAGCCCAGGCTGAATGAACTACATTCCACAGTTCCTGTGAATTTTGGGGTTTTGCTTGAGAAACTACATTTTTAATGTCACCCAACAGGTTTTCAATGGGGTTGAGGTCTCTGGCCATTCCATTACCTCAATCCTTTTTGTCTGGAACCAAGATGTTCCAGACAGTCTGACTGTCGTACTGTCGACGACCACTAGACCCGAAAAGAACTATTTTACTCTCATCAGTCCACAGAATGTTACTCCATTTCTCTTTGGGCCAATCGATGTGTTCCTTGGCTAATTTTAACCGATTCTGCACATGCCGTTTTTTCAACAATGGTGCTTCACGGGGGCTTCTTGCTGATAGCTGAGCTTCGATCAAACGTCTTCTGACTGTAACAGCACTTACAGGTAATTTGAGATCATCTTTGATCTTTCTGGAGGTGATGATTTGCTGAATCTTTGCCATTCTGACTATTCTTCGATCCGTCTTAACAGTAGTTGCTCGTTTTCTTCCGCGTGTTTCGGGTTTTTGTTGCCATTTTAAAGCATTTGAGATCTTTTTAGCTGAGCATCCTATAATTTGCTGCACTTCTTTATACGTTTTCCCCTCTCCAATCAACTTTTTAATCAAATTACGTTGTTCCTCCGAACAATGTTTGGAACTTTTACATAGCAATTCAGAAGGAAATATATTTTATAACAATGTGTGAAACATTTGCTTCCCTTCTTCCTTAATAAAGGACAATTAATGACACCTGTTTTTTCACAGAATGAATGAATTCTCGAATTAAACTCCACACTGCTATTATTTTGAACACGCCCCTTTCAATGAATGAGTCAATTACTCAGAAAAGCAGCGTGCATGTCATGACAGCTGGGTCTGTTGTTTTTCTATTACACTACTACATCTACAAGTAAATTATTTGCCGTGCAGAAATATCACTACTACTAATAACAGTGGTTCATCAGGTTACTGATATTGTACTGCTATTTTTTTAACACAACTGTATATGTCTGGCTAAGGTAACGTTGTAAACTTATATGAATACATAGTTGTACTAAACGCATGTAAGGTTTAGCCAATACTGCTCTGGATGGGAGGGAATAATCCTACTATAATAATACTTACATTGAAATATGTCCACCTATATTATATATTATATATATAATATATATTATACAGTGAATTCTAGAATACTAAGCAGCCTGAAAACGACTTGCCACCAGTAACGTTAGCGTCTCCTAGTCTGCTTCTAACATAACGTGACACTGCTCACAATATAGACTGGTGGTAATGGTAGCCTATTATACTATTATGTCTATTATACAATTAATACCTTGCTAAAGTTTCAATCGAGAAAATCAAACTCAACAGTATTTAACTTAACTCACCAATCTTCCAGCAACTAGACATCCGAACATTTCGGAATTATCCTTTTTTGTAAATGACACCACTCAAAAAGTGCACTCAATGCTAATATTTCGGCATTTCACAGTTACAATCTTGTTTTTAATCCTTGCCCTGTTATTCCGTTTAGATATTATCACTGTTTAATTATTCCCATATTCCTCTGCTTGTAACCAAACGAACAGTTTGAAGAAACGCCCAGAGAACCATCGACGTTATAGTGTGAAGCGAGCAAATTTTTAGTGTGTACTTCCTGTGTAACCCATGAGCAACACTTTCAAAATAAAAGGGCATGAATTTTTAAATATATTTTCACTCTGTAATGCCGCAGGAAAATGGTTCTGATTTTTTGCAAATAGAACATGTTGTTTCACCGAGTAGCTATATTTTTATTGTAGTTATTTAATACAATTAATTCAATAGAAATGTTGTGTCATACTTTGAATTATTATTTTTTGTACTTTTTGCATTCAAAAGGGAATATAGTTATATGTTTTGAAGAATACATTATCCCCATAATAAATACAGTTGTGACTTATTACATTTTTAAGTATTACTATGTATTCATATTTTGCTGACAACTATTTTTAATGTGCCTATCCTCGCTCTTTCAGCACTTAATTCACACTATTACAGAATTGGTGGTGATATTAAAGAATGTGTTATTTTATGGATAATGAAAATGCATATTGAATACATATTTATTTCAATACTTTATTTTACAGATGCATGTATTTTCACACTAATAATGGAGTTTTTTAAGGTATACTTGCACAAACATGCCGTAAAAAGAGGGCTTTTACTTTGACGCGTTTTATAAAGCAATTGTCAGACTTCCGATCTTTAGATTTGCGTATACTCACTCACTCGCTTGCTTCATTAATGAAGGAGTAGGTTTTCTTGACACCGGAAACAAAACAATTTAATTATTTGGTTATTTCTCCGTCCTGTTGACAGGTTCATATTATATTATCTGAACAAAAAGCGACTTCGGCATGGAAGGCTACTCCAATGTACAAACCATATAGGTACTCTCTATACATCTGTAGGCTATAGCTACAGACAGCACAGTTGTGTGGTTTTTTAAAACAAATTTATCGAGTTCATATTTTGTGTATGAGAGTAACGTGGCTTTTTACATTGAAAATGTATATATTCGCATATTAACTTTAGTTTATTCACCTTTTTTAGTGCTCCGCATAAAACTTAAATATGCTCGCTTTAAAAGGGTGACCCACATTATGTGCCGGTAGATGGCAGTAAAGTGTTTTTTGTGTTTCGACGTCACCAGAAACTGAATAGGTTATATGCATTCGGGGCATACAATGAACGACCTTTCTGACTTACATTTTTCAAAAGCCCAATACTAATTCAGCATATAAATACATAGTACGCATCAAAATAGTTTTGTGGAGTTTTATTTTTAACATTTGCTTCATTTGAGCTCTATATGTACTGGAGTCATGGGCGGGATCGCATTTGAGCTCCATATGTTCTGGAGTCATGGGCGGGATCGCATTTGAGCTCCATATGTACTGGAGTCATGGGCGGGATCGAATTTGAGCTTCTTGAACCAGCCCCACATCCCCACCTCATTTAGACATCATCAACAAAGAGAATACAAAGTGAAAAGATAAAGGTGGAGGGGGAGGAAAAAGCGGATATGGGAGGGTGGCGGTACATTGCTATTCACTCTCCTGCAGAGGAAACCAGTTTGGCAGGGTGTGGTAGCAGCCTCAGGGGTTTTCTGTAAATTTATATCCTGAATCTTTTTCTTTTTTTTTCACAAAAATTCTAATTAATCAAATGCGAAACTTTAGGCAGTCATAACAGATTATATCTGGTGATGTATATCACTGATATCATTGGAGAGGCAGAGTATGAGTATGGTTGCCATGCTGTGTGTTTGTGGCTAAAATAAGAATCGTAAAAGCAAGGCCTCTGCGTTTTAATGTAGCCGAACACAGAGGTCTCTATCCCCTCTGAGTCTCCGTGTCTTTGGTATGACCTCTGAAATCAGGTGCCAGGTGAGGGGTCTCCCAGGTAAAAAACTTTTTGCAGAACAAGCCTTGCCCTGCCAGGAGTTAATCCTCTTTCTGAGTTGCTTTTCTTTCTTACTGGAAAAGCTACCTTTGTTCCCAGCACCCTGTTTCCCACGCAACAAAACATCACGTTATGCAATGGCACTGAAACACACCTTTATCTGGTTCAGTGTTCTTGTGTAGTGTTACAGTGCCCTCCACTATTATTGGCACCCCTGGTAAAGATGAGTAAAAAGGGTTATAAAACATTCACCGTTTGGTGAATTGGCTTAATCTCACACTGAGAAAATGACAAAAATTCTACCTTTAATTGAAGTAAATGTATTGTGAGAAAAAATATTCCTCATCAATAAATAATAATTCTTAACAAAACCACGTGTTATTGGCACCCCTGTATTTATATATAGAATAAAATAATAATTTTTAATAATTGGTCGCATATCCTTTGCATGCCATGACTTCCTGATGTATGTGACCTAACAACATCAAAAGACTCTTGATATCTTATTTTCTGGTACTCTTACAAGCGATACTATAACATCTCTGCATTTGAATGGATCTCTATGGGAATTGGGGGGTGGGACTATATTTAGCTGTAAATTACACTGGAACAGTATGGAACACATGGTTGGCTAAACGTACACAAACACACACGCGCGCACTCACACACACAAATCTGCACCCACACAAACACACAATTGGACGGACACACATGCATGCACACGCACACAGGCACGCACACATGAACACAAATGCACGCATGTGTGTTTGATATGAATTTAAAATTCACGGTTGGTAAAATGGCTATAAGTCATCAAGGGTCTGACGTATCAAACAAGCCTTAAACCAAAACATCACTCTACTGCCAGAAATACAGTAGATATGGATGGATAACTTGAAGGGTTTCTTCTCCTGACTTATTTTTCCATAGAGTTCAATAGGAAAATTTGTCAGGAGAAACAACCCTTAAAGTAATCCATTCATATTTATTGTATTTCTGGCAGCAGAGTGATGGTTTAAGGCTTGTTTGATACGTCAGACCTTTGATGACTTATAGCCATTTTACCAACCGTGAATTTTAAATTCATATCAAACACACATGCGTGCATGCGTGCATTTGTGTTCATGTGTGCGTGCCTGTGTGCGTGTGCATGCATGTGTGTCCGTCCAATTGTGTGTTTGTGTGGGTGCAGATTTGTGTGTGTGAGTGCGCGCGTGTGTGTTTGTGTACGTGCGTGCGTGCATGTGTGTGCATGCATGAATGTGTGTGTGCGCGTGTGTACGTGCAGAGCTCAGAATAAATACTACAGCCGAGGGATCCATAAATACACCTCTATGGAATGGGTGAGAGAAAATGACTCGGTGTTGGAAGAAGTGGAGTTTCCCCTTTGTGACATCATCACTGGCCTCATGTCTCTGACCTCCTGTGGAGCTGTCCAACAAGCCCCTCCATGTTGTGAAACTGAAATAAAGTAAAGCTGGAGTATGTTGTATTGGGTATATTGTGTACACTAAGGGTTCAGTACAGTGTGGAGTATGGATAGAGTAAGATAGAGTAATATTTATATGAAGCTCATTGAGCTGCCTTAACATTTAGCTTATTACAATTTCTAACAGCTGTGTGCTGGAGTGAAGAATCAACCCCCCCCCCCTCTCTCTCTCTCTGTCTCTCTGTCCCTCTCTCTCTCTCTCTTTCTCTCTCTCTCTCCCCCTCCCTCCCTCTCTCTCTCTCTCTCTCTCCCTCTCTCTCTCTCTTTCTCTCTCTCTCTCTCTCTCCCTCCCTCCCTCTCTCTCCCCCTCCCTCCCTCTACTGTCCAAACTGTTCTTCTTTTTTCATTGTGACTTCAGCCCCATGTATGGTGTTTAATTTAGAGGGTGTTAGTCGTCTCACAGGCCTGAGCTCCAGAGTTATGAGCACAAACTTGAGCACAAAAGAACCTACATTGGCTGAAGGAAGGAATTTTATGTTGAATTTACTCCACACGCACATTTACTCCACACGCACATTTACTCCACACGCGTACATATATTGTCTCTGATGTGACCTTTTGCTTTCTTTACGAAAACATGAAACGCTACTATCATCAGTAACACAATAACACAGTACAAATCTTCACAAATATATAGTTTTGTATCTGAGCATATTTATATTATGACACATATATTGATTCTGAATGCTACATATATTTATTTGAAATTAAATAATAAATTGTCAAATTTAAATTGTAATTTTTAAAGTCACTGGAGAACAATTTGAAGTAACAGAATCGACACAAACTGGTTGAAATCTGTACTGTACAAAAGCGAGGCGTATGCACAATGTTATTAACAAGCAAGGGAAGAACACATCTACGATGTGTATCAATATTACCCACATGTTGCTGTTGCCGTGGCGAATGTTATGCTGCCTGCAGCATCATCCAGCATGACCGGTTTGGTTCAATTGACTTGGTGTTATATTGTGATGATTAAGTGTTCCCTTCATTTTTTTGAGCAGTGTATGTTAATCATTTTTGTAAAAGCTCTGTAAATATTTTTTATCAATATTTTAAAGGTTTAATCCCCGATTTAAAAATTGCAGTACACCAAAAAAATAAGCATTAATCACAATGATGAATATGACATGAACGTGCAATGAACTGCTTAGAGTATGTCATCAACTCTCTCATGAATATGTCTCATAAACATTCTGCTTGGTTTCGAGGGGGTGTTTGTGGGTGGGGTATGGGGAAAGGAAAGAGAAACCCATGGTGAACTCAGGCGTGACAGTCTCACCCACAGTCTCGCAAGAAGTCAAACTCATGCTTTCATTTTAGAGACTGGATGAAAGACCTTAATTGGGCTGGTCTTAGAAGCACACTTTGCTTGGGTTTAGCTGCATTTTCATACCAACATTGCCATGGCAGAGTAAAATCACAGGAACTGGAGAGGGTGGGAGGGGCCAGGTACGGAAACAGCCTCAACTGTAGAGTGCAAGAGCTCGCTGCTCATTGGATGAGGTGATTTAACAACCAAATAAAAACCTCATTAGTCCATTTTTTGTGATTATAAATTGAATTATGTGTAGCAGTTTGTGAAACAATTATGGTTTTTTTTTTCAAAGGTTTTGGCTAAATATTTTTAAAAGATTTCTGTACATTTGCCCAAAAAAATTAAACGTATTTTCACAATCTGCTTTTCATATGAAACGTAACGATCGTCAATCGAGTTTAGAAATGCCATTGCCGATATTCCCCAAATATCCCCATTCACTTTCATGGGAGCTGCGATGTTTTGCACTGAGCATGTGCAGTACAGCTTACTGCTGGTGCTTCAGTTTGGGTCGGCTGAGGGCGTGTCTTTCCTGTCTGGTTAAATATACATGTGTGAGTAAAACAGGGCTGTGTGAAACAAGGCTGTGTCACTTCAGGCAGAGAGAGAGAGCTGATGAAAGCAGAAGTGCGCGTTGCAGGACTTTCCTTTCTTTGTTAAAAAAAGCCTGGATCTCTCGGCCTGTGTTTCACAG
Organism: Ilyophis sp. 1 JC-2022; assembly: GCA_022702515.1. Classification (NCBI taxonomy): domain Eukaryota; kingdom Metazoa; phylum Chordata; class Actinopteri; order Anguilliformes; family Synaphobranchidae; genus Ilyophis; species Ilyophis sp. 1 JC-2022. The sequence continues at coordinate 107,294,574 of CM040397.1, read as the reverse complement.
TCAGTTTCTCCAGAGAGAGGAGCAGCAGTGTGGGAATCCCAGGGTTGCATAAGAGGCCGCTCCTGCAACACTCTCACCTGGGGTCCTCAAATACACGGGACGCCTGTCATTCTCACTGACACACGAGATACCGGTCATTCTCACTGACACACGAGACACCTGTCATTCTCACTGCCACATGGGACGCCTGTCATTCTCACTGCCACATGGGACGCCTGTCATTCTCACTGCCACATGGGACGCCTGTCATTCTCACTGCCACACGGGACACCGGTCATTCTCACTGCCACACGGGCAGAGAAACATTCACAAGATATAACCAAGAGAATCCACAGCTGAAGAACAACATTCCAACATCCCCCTAACCCAAACCCGTCCAGCCCATTTATGGTTTTGAGCTGAAGGTTCTGGATGTGTTGGGTTTTTTTAAGAATATGATTTTGTGTCAGTGTGCAGGATCAAAGCAGAGGATAGACTCATCCTTTACTGTACGTACTGCAGTGTGAACTGCTGAGTCCTTTCTGGTGTAAACCAAACTCCTAAATACAGAGTCATAAAGATAAATAGACAAGACAAAAGTAAACAGGCACACAATTTCCCACATACCTTTATTTTATTAATTTAATTGTTTTAATTCACATCTCAAAATCATAATCATACAATTAGTGAAGGTAAATCCGTGCTCAGCCTCTGTATCCACGGCCTGCATTCTGAGAGGACCGAACATATCTGTGGTGGTTCCACAGATTGTGCAGCCCTACCTCACACTGCTAAAGCTAAATAAATCAAAATAACTTTACAACTGCAATGAAAAAACGAGTGTACATACATATATATATATATACAGTATCAAATTCATATTCTTGTCATTTCTTGGCACTGCTGTGATAGAGGAAAAGTCTTAACCTTAGTCTTCCCAGTTCCTGAAGCTGAAATCCTGGCACAGAAATATAATTCTTAAGCACCTCCGCCTACCTTACCTGCACCCACATGACATTCCCAAAACCACCGTTTTCAAAAAACACCGTTCACTTCCTCGTCTGGAGTTAATAAAAAACTTGAACTTTGCCTCCCTCCATTACAGCTCCTAGCAACAAGCGGCCTGAGCGGGGCACCCTGCACTGTGATTGGCTGCTCTGTGTGGCACCCTGCACTGTGATTGGCTGCTCTGTGTGGCACCCTGCACTGTGATTGGCTGCTCTGCATGGCAAAGTCCTTGTTTGTTCAACTTGCCAATAACAATGACACTGCAGTCTGTGTTTGGCTAGGGAACCAAATGCATGCAAATATTACACCTGAGTGACCTGATCTGTTCACATTTCAGATACTTATCAACTGTTTTACTAAATTTGATATGGTCACCTGTAGAATCACCTCTGACCGTAGCTGAATGAGCTTCAGAAACACATTGACACTGCTCAAACAAGAGGCCTTGGTCATCATAGGGAAGACTAACGTGTATGTGGCTGTACAACTGCTTAATTATCTTACAGAAGTGTGTTTACAATTATGAGGCCAAAGGTATCAGTCGGCGTATCAGATAAAATATAACCCTGGAATATCCCCCCCCCGCCCCCCCCGCATCATCAGGGTCTGCTCCCTGCCCCCCCTCCCTGCCCCCCCTCCCCCCCTCCCTGCCCTCCCTCCCTCCTCACCCTCCTCACCCTCCCTGCTCCACCTCCTCTCCCTTTCTCCTCCTACTCCCTCCACCTCCCCCTCCCTCCTCCTCCTCCTCTCCCTCCCTCCTCCTCCTCCTCCTCCCTCCTCCTCCTCCCCCTCCCTCCTCTCTCTCTCCATAAGTTCCACTACACTGTAGTGAACGTTGATATCTTGTTTCACAGAAACAACTGCCATTTGCCTCATACTAGCAAATTAGTATTTACAACAGATTTGACTGCCTAACTGACAGTGGTTCTAAACAGACAGGTTTGCGGATCTTAGAACGGCCACCGGGCTTCTCTTCCCTTCAGGATACGCCGCACCTGCAACCACAAAGAGTCACACCAAGCCAAGTGAGTCACAGAGAGTCACACCAAGCCAAGTGAGTCACAGAGAGCCACACCAAGCCAAGTGAGTCACAGAGAGTCACACCAAGCCAAGTGAGTCACAGAGAGTCACACCAAGCCAAGTGAGTCACAGAGAGCCACACCAAGCCAAGTGAGTCACAGAGAGTCACACCAAGCCAAGTGAGTCACAGAGAGTCACACCAAGCCAAGTGAGTCACAGAGAGCCACACCAAGCCAAGTGAGTCACAGAGAATTACACCAAGCCAAGTGAGTCACAGAGAGTCACACCAAACCAAGTGAGTCACAAAGAGTCACACCAACCCAAGTGAGTCACAGAGAGTCACACCAAGCCAAGTGAGTCACAGAGAGTCACACCAAGCCAAGTGAGTCACAGAGAGTCACAACAAGCCAAGTGAGTCACAGAGAGTCACACCAAGCCAAATGAGTCACCCGTGTCCAGAAGGTGTTGGGCCAGGATGAGACTCACCTGATCCCCGGTCGGACCCTCTGGTACCAGCTGGGCGGGCTGTTCGTTCTCCAGGTTCTTAATGCTCGGGTCAGAGCCACGCATCATTAGGAGCTTCACAGCGTCCACCTGAGTGACCCTCCCCTTCAGCGCACTGACCAGGTGCAAGGCCGTATTCCCGCTGTACGCCTGGGGGGGGAAGAGGGGTTAATGCAGGCTAGTAAGAGCCATGGCCGAATATGATCCCTTCACCCCTTTGAGGCGCATATGTGAGTCAACGTCACCGAAAAGGTTTTGAGTGAGGGGAAAGGGTACATAGTAGACAGGGGACAGTGGACAGGGAACAGGGATCATATTCGCTCACGGCCCTGGGATGCATTTCGGGTCAGAGGCTGTGAGTTTGAAGTAAGTTTGACAAGCTCTGGACTTCTGAATGGCACCGTCCTGCTCCGAGGCTCTGTGACCAGAGCTATTTACCTTGTCGTTAATAGCGGCCAGCGAGTCGGGCTGGTCCAAGAAGTATCGCAAGAGCTCCACGTTGGCCTCCTCTGCAGCCATGTGCAGCGAGGTGCGCCCACTTTTATGGTCCTAAGAGAAACAAGGAAACAATCCCATCACAGTGAGATGAACAATTATGGCAGTGTGTCCAATGCATGCTTGCACGGTGCACTTGTGCTGTGCTGCCCAGTACTACGTACTATGTACTTGGGGCCTGATTTACCAAGGGCTTTCGCATGTGCAAAACCTTTTAGCACACACAAAACCAATAACATGCCCAATGATTGGCCATGGTATTTGGTTTGCACCAATCATTGGTTGTGTTATTAGTGTTTGCACATGCTAAGTAAATCAGGCCCTTGGTGCCATAACAATCCCTGCAGGCTCACCTTGGTCCTGTAGGAGGCGCCCATGAGCAACAGTGTGATCACGCTCTCCCCCAGCGCTTTCCTCCGCTGCGACAACTCCTGTGTCTGAGCGGAATGGGGCGGGGCCACACCAAGCTCCTGCAATACGGCATTATGGGATAGCACTGCAGTGTGCAATGCTGTAAGGCCTATAGAGGGGGGGGGACACTCGTCAAAAATACACCCCAAAAAAACATGCATACGACACACAAACACAAAAATATACACCAGAACACTAACACACACATTCAGACACAGTAACAAACACACAGACTGATACTGTAGAGATACACACCCTCGTAGTTGACTGCTTCCATGTGGAGCTGCTGTGTGGTTCGGTGGACGGCCTACAAACACACACAGGGAAAGACGTAGGAGACAGAAACACTTTCTCCTGCATAAGGCTTCCACAAGGAAACCCAGCACTCACTAACAACTAACACATTACTGAATACAAATATAACCATCTGCCACTCACTAACAACTAACACATTACTGAATACAAATATAACCATCTGCCACTCACTAATAACCAGTACATTACTAGATACACATATAAGCACTTCTACTACCCTTGTTGGCCTATTACTTTATTGTTATGCAAATTAATGTGATTGCTACAACGGCTAATTATGTTTAAATGTATGTCGTTTATAGATACAAACATACACATAGAGTTTATCGATATTTGTAATATGTATTAGGGGTGAAATATATGTTATGAGGCCTATAACGTTTTGTATAGACAATTTGATAATAAAGCATACTGAATCAGGAAATGATTGAATGGGGGAAGTGATATTTATAGCATTTAATAGTTGAGAGATTAGTGTGAAGTGTTGTGCTTGGGTAAGAGCAGGTAGAAGTTGTGGTAGAACAGGTCCTACTGTGTTATCTCCTGCCTAAAGAAAGGGCACGTCTCTGTAAATTAAGTGGTGATACTCTATTCACATACGTAGCCTGAAACTGAAATTTACTTTTTCAGGCTCACGTGTGAATAGCTGCTTTCACTACCACATTCATTATACCTGAAACACTTCTCTAGGAAGCTTCTCTTGTTTACACAACCGATGATTTTCCATTATTTTAACAGGTTGATAGCATTCACACATGCTGGCGCCAGTAATTGTCTGGTTGTCAAACACTCAAAAGAGCTCATGTGTGGAATGGAAGTGTTAGTATTCTGCATTACATGCATGAAAGTAGCTAATCTCACCTCAGAGATGAGGGAGTTTGGATGGTGATTCCAGAAAAACAGAGACAAAGAGTGACAGAGAAACATACACACACACAAACTGAGATTCACACTCACACACACACACCGAAACACAGACACACACACGCACCGAAACACAGACACACACACACACACACACAGACACAGACACTGAGAATCACTTACACACAATGAGACGCACATTGGGTAATACACACACACACACACACACACACACACACACACACAAAGAGGCAGAGACTGCCAATCACACATACACAGTGAGACACACACATTGGGTAATACACACACCCACATATACAATGAGAGACACACATTGGGTAATACACACACACACACACACAATGAGACACAGATTGGGTCATTACACACACACACACACACACACACACACACACACACACACATTGGGTAATACACATACACACACACACACACACACACATTGGGCAATTACACACAGACATAAACTGATGCAGAAAGTCACAGTGAGCCCCGTCAGAGGAAGCAAACCACACTACACCTGTGCATCGCACTGATGTTCTCAGGTGATGTAAATAGTGGAAGTGGCTGCATGTTCCAGCATCATCACTAAAGGTAAAGTGATGCATACAGGTGCTGGGTCCTCACCTTCAGCGTTTGGGCGTGGCCCTTCTCAGCGCACATGTGCAGGGGAGAGCGCCCCCAGCGGTCCGTCGTGTTGATCTGCGCCCCCATATTCAGGAGGTCCTGCACAATCAGGTGTTGATTGGCGGCCATGCTCACCTGCAAGGCAGTCTGGGTAAAAAAGAAAGCACGTCAATAGGCGGTCACATAGCTAGGTCAGGTATGGTTTCCTAAAGCAGGTCAAGATGTATGGGGTTATGAGCAGGTTAAAGCAGGTCAGGATGTGTGGGGTTATGAGCAGGTTAAAGCAGGTCAGAATGTGTGGGGTTATGAGCAGGATAAAGCAGGTCAGGATGTGTGAGGTTATGAGCAGGATAAAGCAGGTCAGGATGTGTGAGGTTATAAGCAGGATAAAGCAGGTCAGGATGTGTGAGGTTATGAGCAGGATAAAGCAGGTCAGGATGTGTGAGGTTATGAGCAGGATAAAGCAGGTCAGGATGTGTGGGGTTATGAGCAGGATAAAGCAGGTCAGGATGTGTGAGGTTATGAGCAGGATAAAGCAGGTCAGGATGTGTGAGGTTATGAGCAGGATAAAGCAGGTCAGGATGTGTGAGGTTATGAGCAGGATAAAGCAGGTCAGGATGTGTGAGGTTATGAGCAGGATAAAGCAGGTCGGGATGTGCGAGGTTATGAGCAGGATAAAGCAGGTCAGGATGTGTGAGGTTATGAGCAGGATAAAGCAGGTCAGGATGTGTGAGGTTATGAGCAGGATAAAGCAGGTCAGGATGTGTGAGGTTATGAGCAGGATAAAGCAGGTCAGGATGTGTGAGGTTATGAGCAGGATAAAGCAGGTCAGGATGTGTGAGGTTATGAGCAGGATAAAGCAGGTCAGGATGTGTGGGGTTATGAGCAGAATAAAGCAGGTCAGGATGTGTGAGGATATGAGCAGGATAAAGCAGGTCAGGATGTGTGAGGTTATGAGCAGGATAAAGCAGGTCAGGATGTGTGAGGTTATGAGCAGGATAAAGCAGGTCAGGATGTGTGAGGTTATGAGCAGGATAAAGCAGGTCAGGATGTGTGAGGTTATGAGCAGGTATTTTCGGGCGGGGCAGCTCTCACCTGGCCATTGTGCTCCTTCAGGTCCAGCAGACCCAGAGACGCCATCTTCCTGGCGAGCACATAGGACAAAGCCCGTCGACCCTGGGCCACGGCAACATGCAGGAACCTGGTAACCACCAGCATAAGGGCGATAATTAGGTCTGTCTGTCTGTCTGTCTGCCTGCCTGCCTGTCAGTAAATAAATACATTAATAAAGAATGCATATTGTGGTATGTTTCTATAAAACAGGTAAATACACAGTGTTATGAGGACAGCCTGACTACTCGATTCTCAGCACTGTTGAATCTGTTGTCCCCCTGTCAGAGTGTGGGCGTGGCCTAAATCTGCGGCGCGACCTCTGAACTCACGTGTCTCCGTCTTCGTCCCGCACTGCCAGCTGATCTGGGGTCAGTCCGGCCAGCCGTTCCTCCTCCTGCTCCACCTGCCAGTGGAAGAAGGACATGCCCCCCATGGGGGGGAGGGGGAAGGGCTGAGGCTTCTGGGACATGCCCCCCATGGGGGGGAGGGGGAGGGGGAGGGGCTGAGGCTTCTGGGACATGCCCCCCGTGGGGGGGAGGGGGAGGGGCTGAGGCATCTGGGACATGCCCCACGTGGGTTGGAGGGGGAGCTGAGGGAGGGGGCAGGTCATGACCTCGGGCAGGAAGTCGGGGCACAGGGTGGCCATCCGCGAGGGCGTGTCCTGCACCTGCACTGTTGCTATGGAAATGGGAGCGCTCTGCCTTATCTGCTGAATGATGTCAGTGATGTCCGGGCGTGTTTTGCAGTCCTGCTCCTCCCCCATCACAGCGCTGGCTCCACCATCCACTGAACAAGGGCTCTGCTATTATCACACAGAACAGACATGCTAATATTACTACAAGATACAGGCATGCTAATATTACTACAGCATACAGACATGCTAATATTACTACAGCATACAGGCATGCTAATATTACTACAGGATACAGGCATGCTAATATTACTACAGCATACAGACATGCTAATATTACTACAGCATACAGGCATGCTAATATTACTACAGCATACAGGCATGCTAATATTACATACAATATACACAGACATGCTAATATTACATACAGCATACAGACATGCTAATATTACATACAGTATACACAGACATGCTAATACTACATACATTCAGACATGCTAATATTACACACAGCATAGTGCTTACAGACATGATAATATCATGCATATGCTAATATTACACACAGAATATGGACATGCTAATATAATACACAGAATATGGACATGCTAATATAATACACAGAATAGAGACATGCTAACATCATGTACATGCTAATGTGACACACGGCAGACATGCTAACTGGAACACTGTCCTAAACGTGCCTGACTGTTAAATCTGCTGAATATGATGAAGAAGCAAATAGCTACCTGTGGGCTGCTGTAGAGAAGAGAAGGTCTTTTGGGGGAAATAGGGCCTGGTGGTGTGTGGATAGCAGGCCGCTTTGTACCGAGAAGAACAGAGGTCAGCACTAGATAAAGAATCAACAGAACGGGAAATTAGCCTACTTTCACTGATATTATCCTCATTATGAATATATCTATAACTGAGCTGATAGACGGTTGTATAATATTAACAATTATTTATGTTACTTTTACACTAGTTGTGTTTTTTCAGCCATATGCGTTATTTTACAATTGAGTAAAGAAATGTGTTATTTCATGTTAGGTAAGTTGGATTCTTCTCATTAGTTGGTTGCTTCATCAAAATGTCATGTGTAATATATCAATAATTTTTATTTCCATTTATTATTAATCTGTTCCGTTATTTTTAATGTGGATATATGAAATTATAATAATTATTGGTCTGTTATACTTAATTTGCTTTTATGTGGGAAAAGTGAATATTACCTGGACAATGATCACCCGTTTCCAAGTTCTCAAAAACCTGAACAAACAGAAAGAGAAATCCATAAAACGAAAAAGAAACGTAAATAAATACACAGGACAAACACTAATTTAAGTATTCCACCTGGGCACATACGTACCTCTTTGTAGTCGTCGCTGGGGCTGAAGAACACTTGGCTACAGCGTTTCTGTAGGATAAGTTCCTTAACAGGGTTCTTCACACGCACGCCCAGGTACTGCGGCTGCCTTTCGCTCCCCATGTAAGATTCATCTGTAACTACAACATGTGTGGGACAACACACTTTTAACATGAAAGACATTCGTTTTCCTTATGAGGTCTATTTAAGTTCTATATAAAGTCTGAAAATAAGTAATGTGTTGTAAGGGAAACACGAATAGGCTACTATCCTACTTATCCTACCTACGCCACGAAATTTCGAATTCCCACTTAGGCTAAATTAATTATCCAGTATCAAAACTTTACGCTACATTTGTTTTTTGTTTTTTGGATCTTACCGCTAATGATGTTCGGATTGTTGCTGGGTTGAGTCGGGCTTGCCGCACTGTTCCAAGTATTTCCAGAGTCGGAATTTGGGGACCAAGGATGTTGGTCACCGCTGAAGCACGCGGGCTCGTGCAACGGGGAAGAGTTACAGTAGAAAGAATGGAGATTGAGGGGACTCGTCATAACTTCAGAATCCCGATCCACGACAACCTCACACCTGTCAATGATCATGTTTGCTGTGCTGGACGTTTTCCTCGCGGTTGAGCTCATGCACTATGTACGTCGCTCTGGATAAGAGCGTCTGCTAAATGTCTATAATGTAATGTAATGTAATGTAAAATATGTAGGCAAATTTACGAACGCTCTTCGTTCGATACACTCTATTCGACGTGACTCACTATGCTGGTGATCACAGTCTGACTGCCGTAGTTCCGCCTAAATACACCTAAGATCTACACTGACACGAAAAGAGAAGTTTGCGGCAGGCGCGCCACCATTGGTTCATTCAGACAAGGATGTTCCTCCAAAATTCCAGTAAACCAGTCTTATCGGAAATAACGTTACCATTAAAATGTTCTTGGAACATCCACTCTCAGGATTATGGACAGCGCGTTCCGGATTAATATAGTTTATTAAAACATATTCTGACAGTTTATTCGAAATACAGCTATGAATCTCTACAGATGAACATTTTCTCTCAATTTTCAACTAGCCTTCATTGAAGGGCTATTTTCAATATTCAGGGATAGGCTACTTTTGCGTGGCGGATGTCGGTTACTAAAGGGACATTCCTTTCGAAAGTTTTGTCTACCAGGACACACTTCAGCCTTATCTCAAGTGACCATGTAGCTACCTTTGCTAATAGAATTAAAGCCAAACGAGTAAACTGTCCCATTTTTATCACAATATCAGCAGCACACTGATATTACAACGTGATAGCAGTACACACATCATGCTAGTGGGCTCGCAAGAAAGATGTTCCACGCGCAGTAACCGTAGCCTACAAGGATAGACCATTTAAAATGACTTTTCCACGGCTTTCCAGGATGAAAATATTCCCGTGAACAGGAACCCCGATTAGCGGTCTCATTGTGCACCACGTTACGATACAAAATCCTTTAATGAAAGTAGGCCTACGCGTTTAACTGTGATACTGATAAGATACAAAAACGCGCCTTGATCTGAACTCTTAAAGTAGCCAACGTGGACACGACTTTAAAACTGACTGGGGACATCACTGTCGTTTGTTTGGAGAAAATAATAGCATTATCTTAAAATATAAAATTGAAATATGGCACGCCCACTCTCCCCGTACATAGCCCCTATCCTAGCCATTTACCATAATTTATTTCCCCTTCCTCTTCGTTCTGAAATCAAAACCAATAGCCTATTTTTCGTGCTCACTTTGTTAGCTACGTTCACAAGGGTTTAGACTAAATTTACCAAGAATACTTAACGTTAGTAGGCTATCTAGCAACTATGAAGTAACGTGAAACTCAGTAAAGAACATGGGATTCACTGAGAACCCCAATAGGTAGGCTACAGTAGCCTACTTTCAGTTATATATTAACATCAGCGACCCACAGTTTTCTAGCACACATTTTAGTTTGGGTTCTACTGCCATCTTTTGTAAGAATATAGCATTACAATTTTACGAATGTAGAAACGCGCGGGTTCTCAGGGTCCTTGGGCACCCCCAGTTCCAACCACAAACAATCCCAGAATTTTACCAAACAGGTCATTTTTTTCTTGATTAGAAGCAAGAGATTGAAAAACAAGTCTCACTTTATTAAAAAATCTGTTTTAATGAATGATCTAAAACATGGGGGTCTGAACTACTTAGACTTGTCCACCGTAAACAGCTTTTTCTAAATTAAATGGATACAACAATTTTTCAAGCACCCAACGTCAGTGTGGAATTTTATCCCCTCATATTTGGGTGGTTTAAGGTTTTTACTCCGCTGTAATTATGATGTACCTAAAATTCCAATGAAACTCTCCAGCTTTCATAAGCAGATGCTATTGTGCTGGGCACTTCTCTACAAGCACTATCTTTCAACAGTTATTTTATTTGGAACAACCGAGATATTAAATATTTAAAATATATATATTTTTTAAATACTGGTTTAATAACAATGTTTTGTTGGTCAGTCAGCTTCTTAACAATGATGGACAGCTATTTGCATACTCTGAATTCTTATCAGAATCCTGTTTCTCCAAAAGAGTATGCAATTGTTTTTGACGCCCTCCCTAGTGGTGCTAAAATGCTACTACAGTCTGCTCCTAAAGGTAAACTTTGCCCTGTGCCTGTGGTCACTTCAGAAAGCATCCTTATTGGACATGGTAACTTTTACTAAAACAAACTACTAATAATAAATATATAAAAACAATATTCCTAAAGGATGTAGTAACAGTTCCTGCTTGTATCTCATTTTGGTCAAGGTCTTTTAAGTGCAATGAGACACAGTCTCATTATAAATATTATATAATACATATTTATTAACAAACAAAGTGAAGGAGGTGTCCTATAAAATTATTCATGGTTGTTATTTTAATTTATTTTAATTTTTATTATGCTGGTTTGGTCCTGGGGCCCTCCTGTGTATGCTGGTTTGGTCCTGGGGCCCTCCTGTGTATGCTGGTTTGGTCCTGGGGCCCTCCTGTGTATGCTGGTTTGGTCCTGGGGCCCTCCTGTGTATGCTGGTTTGGTCCTGGGGCCCCCCTGTGTATGCTGGTTTGGTCCTGGGGCCCTCCTGTGTATGCTGGTTTGGTCCTGGGGCCCTCCTGTGTATGCTGGTTTGGTCCTGGGGCCCTCCTGTGTATGCTGGTTTGGTCCTGGGGCCCTCCTGTGTATGCTGGTTTGGTCCTGGGGCCCTCCTGTGTATGCTGGTTTTCATTGCAACCACAGTTGCAAGCCCAGAATTTGAACAAGCTGTTTTTTGTTTTTTATTGGGTGCTTTTCATGTTTAGAAGAATTATTCACCCTCTTATGGATGCCATGTAGAATAAACTCCCCATGTTCACGCTGTGCTTATTGTGCTATATTGCAACAATTACATAAAAAGAAGTTACAAAATTATGTTTAACTGATCAAATGAAAGAGTGAAGTGATTGAATAGGCTCCTAATTACATTGTTGAACAGTAACACATAATTTTTTTATTTAAGCTTATTAACACAATGCAGGTTTGGCTTGTTATCATTTGCTTTGTGTTTGAATTCTTCATTATCTACCAAATGGTTTAGTGGTCATGTGTCTACACTTTCACCAATTAGGAGCCTATTGATTCAAATCAGTCTTTGAATGGATCTGTTAAATAATTTTTAAATAATATAGCACAACAAGCACAATGTGAACATGGGGAGTTTATTGGCATGTATAGATATTTCTGATATAATGTGGCTTAAGAGGGTGAATAATTCCTCTAAACATGACAAGCACCTAATTAAGAAATTAACAGCTTGTTAAAATTCAGGGATTCCAACTGTGGTCACAACAAAAACCAAGATACACAAGGGGGCCCCTGGACCGGTTTGGGAACCCCTGAATGTGTAAAACAGTGTAGCCTACAAAGCTAATCTACTGGTAGGTCTTTTCAAATCCATATCACCTAGTTCAGAGGTCCTCAATCTTATCCAGAAAGGGCCGGTGTGGGTGCAGGCTTTTGTTGCAACCAAGCAGTTACACACCTGATTCTACTAATCAAGGTCCTGAGTGAAGAGTCAGGTGGTTGATTAGTAGAATCAGGTGTGTAACTGCTTGGTTGGAACAAAAGCCTGCACCCACACCGGCCCTTTCAGGATAAGATTGAGGACCCCTGACCTAGTTCATACTATTTATTCATAAATAATTGAATCAATATTATGAAAAACTTACACAAACAAAATGAGATTCCCAAATATGTTTCACATCTTACAAACAAAATAATTGTTTCACAAATAAAAATAATTGTTTCGCAATTATAGCCTGCTTTAGCACTCAGAAACAAATTTCTCTCGAACAGAAAAGTGTAATTAGTTCACGAATAAATGTAACCGTTCACAAATAAAAATAATTGGTTCTCAAATATGTTTGCACTCACAAATGTCTCCCAAACAGACACATTTAATAATAGCCTACGTTTTAATTTCTTCACACGCGTTATTTTTTTTTTCTAAAAAGATTTACCAATGCATGGTTATTCATTTGATAATGACATGAATGAAATTTGAATATCGAGCGAATTTTGAGCAGTAAGCGTTTTACTCCGATTCGTCACCTTCGTTCAGTTCCTCCGCTCACCGTACTTCCTGTTTGTTAACGCCTCATGAAGCCAACTAATCGTACAATATTTGTTTATACTTTTACATGAATGGTTAAAATATGATTAGTAATTTAAAAAACAACATTTAATTTGGTCTCGTGTTAATAGTATTATTGCGTTGACGTATTTGATTTTTATACAGTCTATGGTTGACGTACATATTGACTACCCAGAATCCTCTCTTTCTTTTCCTTATCCAAGCTGCCGACATGAAGTGAGTATAATTTCTTAAGATCCATGTCCATCCAAGCATTAATGTTTGAAAAAAAATGCATGTTTCCAATCCATGACACTTTACACAATTGCCAAATAAGTAATCATGTTTAATCTTTCGGATACAGGGTTGAGCTGTGCAGTTTTAGTGGATATAAAATCTACCCCGGCCATGGCCGGCGGTATGCCAGGATAGACGGAAAGGTAGGATAATGGTCATGATTACTCGTTCTATCTACGTTTTGTTCCTGTTTAAATAATTAAACTGTTGCAGACGATATATTCGCGAGCCGTGTTTATCACAACTGTGTTATTTGATGTCAGTGGTACAATGTTTGGAGCCCATAACTTCATACCTTGCCAAACACGTAGCAATGTACAATTGCTTACACGCGCAGTGTATGTTTAAGACGTATAATTGGGAAACATACATTTTTAAAAATAAATATTGTTAGGGCATTTTATTGCCCATATGTTCTGACAGATTCTGACATTGGCGCATGTAAAAAAAAAACTGGAAAAAAACGACAGGCGCACAGCATAGTCGTCCTATCCGAGTGACGTCATTTGTTTTAGAACTCATTCAGACTCATTCGCTGTTCGGCAGAAACCAAACTATATTTTAGAGGCTTCTAAGGAGTGAGACGGTTGGTGTGAAGTCAACACAACGCATTTAACAAGGATCCAGTTACGCTGTAGATGTGGTGTTGAGAGACTCAGCTCTAGTGATTGCACTGTTGGGTTGTAGAAGTTGTTTGACACAATGCTTGACTGAATTTGAGAGGCGCAGGCTTGCATTGTAGTAGACACGAACAGAGTAACTCAGAACTGTCATAGATGCTGTTAGAGACCCTGTTAGCAGAGGCAGGGACACAGAGATCATACTTTTACCCCCCCCCCCAGGTGTTTCAGTTCCTGAACGGTAAGTGTGAATCTGCCTTCCTGTCCAAGAGGAACCCCAGACAGATCAACTGGACCGTGCTGTACAGACGCAAGCATAAGAAGGGCCAGTCGGTGAGTAACCTTAACGTCGCTGTACTCAACACAGCCTGAACACTTATCCACACAGTACTGAAATATAACTTGCACACTAACGCCTGGCTTGCCGACCTGAACCCAAAGTGTATCGGCCAGCCCAAAAGGACAGCATAGTTCATTTATTATACCTTGGGTTGGGTGCTATTTTCAGAGCCGTTACTGTACAGCTCTGTACACACGATGACCCGTATAACTGTACACTGACCCGTATAACTGTACACTGACCCGTATAACTGTACACTGACCCGTATAACTGTACACTGACCCGTATAACTGTACACACGATGACCCGTATAACTGTACACTGACCCGTATAACTGTACACTGACCCGTATAACTGTACACTGACCCGTATAACTGTACACTGACCCGTATAACTGTACACACACTGACCCGTATAACTGTACACACACTGACCCGTATAACTGTACACACACTGACCCGTATAACTGTACACACAATGACCCGTATAACTGTACACTGACCCGTATAACTGTACACTGACCCGTATAACTGTACACACGATGACCCATATAACTGTACACACGATGACCCGTATAACTGTACACTGACCCGTATAACTGTACACACGATGACCCGTATAACTGTACACACGATGACCCGTATAACTGTACACTGACCCGTATAACTGTACACACGATGACCCTTATAACTGTACACTGACCCGTATAACTGTACACTGACCCGTATAACTGTACACTGACCCGTATAACTGTACACTGACCCGTATAACTGTACACACGATGACCCGTATAACTGTACACTGACCCGTATAACTACACTGACCCGTATAACTACACTGACCCGTATAACTACACTGACCCGCATAACTACACTGACCCGCATAACTACACTGACCCGCACAAACTACACTGACCCGCACAAACTCTACACTGATCCGTATAACTGTACACTGACCCGCATAACTCTACACTGACCCGCACAAACTCTACACTGACCCGTATAACTGTACACTGACCCGTATAACTGTACACTGACCCGCATAACTCTACACTGACCCGTATAACTGTACACTGACCCGCATAACTCTACACTGACCCGCATAACTCTACACTGACCCGTATAACTGTACACTGACCCGTATAACTATACACTGACCCGTATAACTGTACACTGACCCGCATAACTGTACACTGACCCGCATAACTGTACACTGACCCGTATAACTGTACACTGACCCGTATAACTGTACACTGACCCGCATAACTCTACACTGACCCGCATAACTCTACACTGACCCGCACACTATAATATACTCTGTAATTAACACCGCTCTGTGACTGATTGTGTTAAGTTCACCTGTGTTGGGTGAGCTGACTCACAGCTTATAACACTGACCAGACGCTAGGTCTGTGTGCTGTATTTATAGAGTGCAATAAGGCCATATTGTTAATAAGTGGAAATTATATGATGTGGGGTTTTTTTGCCACATTGGGAATTTCTTTGAGTGTATGCAAGCACCCAAAAGTACAAAGGACTGCAGCCTGTCTGCGTGTGCTAAGATGTTGGACAGGTCTGTCTGCAAGCTGCGGTCTCCTTGCGTCAGAGCTGAACGCACCACTCTGGATGATTCCACTGTGACTTTCTCTACATACAGGAAGAAGTGACAAAGAAGCGTGCCCGTCGGGCGGTGAAATTCCAGAGAGCCATCACGGGCGCCTCCCTCGCTGAGATCCTAGCCAAGAGGAACCAGAAGCCAGAGGTCCGCAAAGCCCAGCGTGAGCAGGCCATCAGGTAAGGAATGTGGCGTGTAATGGATACGCACCACGCTGCCTCATGCACGCGATACACACCGCGCTGACACTGGGAATGTACGCACTACACCGTACAGACATGCGCTCAATCTTTTATTAACCTTTATTTTACCAGGAATATTTTTCTGTGAGATTCAAATGTCTTTTACAAGGAAGTCCTGGCCAGGACAGCAGCACAAGTTTCCCATAAATACACAACGTGACACTTAAAACAGATGGCAAAATACATTAGACAATCATTTTAGTTTAGCAATACATGTGCATTCAGTGACCATGTAGTCCTCAATTCTGTTTTTCTAATCTTCCAAATGCAACGGGCGCTGCAGAGACTGTAATGCGCCAATGCGCACTGTCCGCTGCATTTCCCCTTGTGCAGTGCGCGTCACTGTGGGGCGTGAATATGCCCTGGAGAACGATGTGTTTGGAGAAATGTCACGTTTCAGTCAAACCTCAGTGTGATCCGGGTTCTGTTGATTCTTGATACAGGGCTGCTAAGGAGGCCAAGAAAGCCAAGCAAGCCACCAAGAAGCCCTCTGCACAATCTGCCAAGGTGAGAATCAGGCCCCGCCCGCAGTCCTCAGGGTCTGCAGTTACATTACATTACATTACAGGCATTTAGCAGACGCTCTTATCCAGAACGACTTACACAACTTCTTATTACATTGATCTACTCATACAGCTGCATATATACTGAAGCAATTCACCTTTCTCAAGGGTACAACGGCAGTGTCCTACCAGTTCTTTAACCATTATACTAGACTGCCGCCCATTTAAAGCAAAGATCAGGGGTGTCCAGTCTTATCTGAAAAGGGCTGGTGTGGGTGCAGGTTTCTATCTGAAAAGGGCTGGTGTGCAGCTATATGCTATAGTGTACAGGTGTGTACAGGTGTGCAGCTGTTCTATGGTGATTGATAAGTAGGGAATGCAGATCTAAGGCTCTTGTTGTTGCTCCTCCCTGCGCTCCTCCCTCTCCCTGCGCTCCTCCCTCTCCCTGCGTTCCTCCCTGCGTTCCTCCCTGCGCTCCTCCCTGCTCCTCCCTGCTCCTCCCTGCAGGCTCCTACGAAGGCTGCACCCAAGCAGAAGATCGCCAAGCCGATGAAGACCAACGCTCCCCGTGTCGGTGGCAAGCGCTAGCGCCTCTATTTGGATTCTAATTGTTAATAAAATTAACTGTTCTAAATTAAGTCTGGCTTTGATGATTATTTGACGGCTCCCTCTTCTCTACGAGTGAATGTTCTGGTCTCTGAGTGAAAGAATGGCTTTTCCCCAGAGCGAGAGAACATCGCGCCAGCCTGGACCACTGCTTACTGGTATTTGTTGCGACCGCTAGAGGTGGTTTCGCTAAGCTTCTAATCCAGTGTACATTTAGAGTCTGTTTATTGGCAAATCAAGCTGATTTAAGGTCAAAGGTCATCACACATGATGTAATGGCTGTCGTGGGAAAGGCAACGTGATTCTGGTGCTTTTTGGTTTTATTTTTGAAATGGCATTTAAATAAAATACTATGCTGGCTGCTGCATGCGTGTGAGAATCTGCGTGTGAATCCGTGTGTGTGTTTCGTGCTGCTCCTGTTAGATTTGCATTATCATGGGTTGTGATAATGTCCAATAGTCCCCCCAAACGCGCTCATGGAACAACCCCACTGCGCAGAACGCACAGGTATCTTACCTCAGTGAAAACGCACAGGTACCTTTCCTCAGTGCAAACGCACGGCCGTCAAATTCACACAGAGCAGAATCTAAGGAAGACGACCGTATGCAGCTACACGCAGGCCGTGGGTTTGCTCATGCTCAGCTGGGCGGCGTGATGACGTCACTCATACCCTGGGCGACACACGGTGCCCCCCTACAGGGCTACCAGCCACAGTCACCACTGGCACGATCCGGGGTCGAACCCAGACGCTGGGGCTCATCCACGCACCACAGCCTGTCTGAGCCCCACAGGAGCCTGGATGAGCCCCGCAGGAGCCTGGATGAGCCCCGCAGGAGCCTGGCTGAGCCCCGCAGGAGCCTGTCTGAGCCCCGCAGGAGCCTGTCTGAGCCCCGCAGGAGCCTGTCTGAGCCCCGCAGGAGCCTGGATGAGCCCCGCAGGAGCCTGGATGAGCCCCGCAGGAGCCTGGATGAGCTCCACAGCAGCCTGGATGAGCCCCACAGGAGCCTGGATGAGCCCCACAGGAGCCTGGATGAGCCCCACAGGAGCCTGGATGAGCCCCACAGGAGCCTGGATGAGCCCCGCAGGAGCCTGGATGAGCCCCACAGGAGCCTGGATGAGCCCCACAGGAGCCTGGATGAGCCCCACAGGAGCCTGGATGAGCCCCGCAGGAGCCTAGATGAGCCCCGCAGGAGCCTAGACGAGCCCCGCAGGAGCCTAGACGAGCCCCGCAGGAGCCTGGACGAGCCCCGCAGGAGCCTGGATGAGCTCCACAGCAGCCTGGATGAGCTCCACAGCAGCCTGGATGAGCCCCACAGCAGCCTGGATGAGCTCCACAGGAGCCTGGCTGAGCTCCTTTGGGGTGGGCCGTCATGCCGCGCGTTACGTAACGGTAAGGGCGGGGAAACCCGCTTCAATGAGTGACAATGAGAACCAGCCAGCCTTCAGTGAAATATGCACTCGTGTCAACGTAATGTCACATCCTGCGAAATAACTTAATTAAACTCTTTTCAGGGTTTCAAAGACTGGCGCATCGTGTGAGTTTTCAGACTTAATCCCGTGCTCTCTCACCTGCCTTGCTTTGTCGTGTTCAAAACTGCTGCTTCAGTTGCCAACTGCATTCATGTAATATAAATGATTGGCAGGTGACAGAAACTCCCTTGGGTCTGGTCACATTCTAAGTAGTTCTTCTTTGTGCGTTGTAGTTGTTGAATTTATATCTTGATTGTAGGCTATTTTGGAAAATATGTCTTGTCAATTTGAAGAGATTGTCTACTGTTTCGTAGCTAGCTGACAATAATAATATTGTTGTAAAATATGTTTTGTTTCTGGAGAACCTGCTTAGTCTAATCCTTTCAAATATGCTTTTCCTTATTAAAACAGCATGCAGAACATACCTTTGCAGTGCAACGTTGTTTTCCTGGACGTGTGTGCGTGTGCGTGTGCGTGTGTGCCTGATACAATAGTAAATATCTAGAAAATGTGAACTAGCTTGAAAGAATAAGCTGCTGTTGTGCTAATACTAAAATATACAGTCGGGTTCAAATGTTTGAGACCACAAGTGAAAATGCTTCTATTTTGCCTTCTTTTCTAATTTAATTGAAATTTTCAGATTTTCAATGTGGTCTCAGACTTTTGGACCCCACTGTATATAATTCAGTGTAATGTCACTTTTTATGCAAAGCTTCAGTGAAAATGTAGTACTTGCCCGTGGCCCGGATTAAATCCAGATTGTAGGCACAAGCAATTTAAGGCTATCTAAGAAAACCTGCGCTTCAAAATAGTTCAAATTACATGCCATGGATATTCTCAGAGTACCAGTGTGGAGAGCGAAGAGTAGGGCCATGTCCGAATCAGAGCCCTATCTACTGCATCCTGTGTCCGAATCAGAGCCCTATCTACTGCATCCTGTGTCCGAATCAGAGCCCTATCTACTGCATCCTGTGTCCGAATCAGAGCCCTATCTACTGCATCCTGTGTCCGAATCAGAGCCCTATCTACTGCATCCTGTGTCCGAATCAGAGCCCTATCTACTGCATCCTGTGTCCGAATCAGAGCCCTATCTACTGCATCCTGTGTCCGAATCAGAGCCCTATCTACTGCATCCTGTGTCCGAATCAGAGCCCTATCTACTGCATCCTGTGTCCGAATCAGAGCCCTATCTACTGCATCCTGTGACCGAATCAGAGCCCTATCTACTGCATCCTGTGACCGAATCAGAGCCCTATCTACTGCGTCCTGTGTCCGAATCAGAGCACTTTCCACTGCGTCCTGTGTCTGAATCAGAGCCCTATCTACTGCATCCTGTGTCCGAATCAGAGCCCTATCTACTGCATCCTGTGACCGAATCAGAGCCCTATCTACTGCATCCTTTTACCGAATCAGAGCCCTATCTACTGCATCCTGTGTCCGAATCAGAGCCCTATCTACTGCATCCTGTGTCCGAATCAGAGCCCTATCTACTGCATCCTGTGTCCGAATCAGAGCCCTATCTACTGCATCCTGTGACCGAATCAGAGCCCTATCTACTGCATCCTGTGACCGAATCAGAGCCCTATCTACTGCATCCTGTGACCGAATCAGAGCCCTATCTACTGCATCCTGTGACCGAATCAGAGCCCTATCTACTGCATCCTGTGACCGAATCAGAGCCCTATCTACTGCATCCTGTGACCGAATCAGAGCCCTATCTACTGCATCCTGTGACCGAATGAGCCCTATCTACTGCATCCTGTGACCGAATCAGAGCCCTATCTACTGCATCCTGTGACCGAATGAGCCCTATCTACTGCATCCTGTGTCTGAATCAGAGCCCTATCTACTGCATCCTGTGTCCGAATCAGAGCCCTATCTACTGCGTCCTGTGTCCGAATCAGAGCTCTTTCCACTGCGTCCTGTGTCTGAATGAGAGCACTTTCCACTGCGTCCTGTGTCCGAATCAGAGCACTTTCCACTGCGTCCTGTGGAAGAAACACATGGTAGGACTTTTACTTTACGTCCCCTGGATTTCCACCGCTGATGGTCAGTCATCTTTCATATTACTCTTGACCGTTCTTTTGTTTTAGACCCAGAACTGCCAAGGCAGACATTCGAGGTTCCAAGCCCATACTCTAAAGCTGATGGTGCACGGGCAATATTGCCATCAATATTGTAAAATGGGCAATGGGCCACTGTAGCAATGGGGCAATAACTGAAAAATAACTGAAAAAAGAATGTTTGCGGATCCTGTTTCAGGTGATCAAATCCAGGTGATTGGAACCAAATACTGGGAAGGAATTTTACAATTGTGCTTAAAAGAGGCCTTGGCTCCCTTTCTGGTCGGCTTTAGCATGGATGAGATCTCAGACCGCTTGTTGTTCGCACGACGACAGCTCTTTGAGAACTTCCTGTGAAATGGAGAAAGCGAAGCTAGAATGGCAGTGAAATACCCAAAGACTCTGAGAAAAATGTAGAGGACACGAGTATGGAGGAGCCGTGTCCAAATCAGCGCTTTTCCACACTATTGAGTAGCCTTGGTGAGTAGATAGGATGACAAAGCCGTTGCAGTACGCCTCCGTTTGCAGTTTAAAAAATGCCAAAATTGGGGGTGGGAAAGATGAAAGGGTTGGGCTCGATTTAGCAAGCAAACTATTTTAGCATAGGCGTACAGTGGCTTAATTATCATCCTGAAGTCAAGAGGTTGAACTTGTGCTCTTTATCGGGAAGCCTTCACCCCCGTAATGTCAGAATTGCACTCAATAACTGCTCAGGAACAGCTGAATGCATTTTTTAAATTATCAGTGCTGTGTAGGTATGAGGTATGCTTCATCCACCCATAACTTGTAAGATGTTGTACCTGCTTTCCCAGTTCTAATTATCAGTCAACTGGTTTCCATGACCCCAAGTCATTCTAAAGATGAGGCACAATGTATTGTGTTACGCAAGGTAGTTTGTCTGAGCCGGAAGGCCCCCCAGGTAGCATCAGTGCTTCAAACAGACCGTGTTTACTCACCAATTCACACCTATAGGGAGGTTAACCCTAAAGCGGTCAACCAGAGCTCGACCCCATGCCATCATGAAATTACAGCTCAGACATGGGACACGTTAACTTCTTTGTGCGGATGCATAGTAAAGGTCCTTTTTGCTCAACCGAGACATTCGTTGCTCCTGCAGCCAGACCATTAGTGGAAATCACAAACTCTGTGTTTTAACTTTATTGGTAGACTATTCGTAACGATTTCTGCCCAATGCGTAGTTTCTAAGTGTCACTATTTTCCCGTAGCAAGTCCATTTAACAAGCACCCCCCCACCCAGTCTATACCTACCCATGCGTGACATAGTGGACAATAGCGTCTATGTTTGTGTTCATAAATATATTTATTCATCATATAAAATTTTTATTTTGTCATAGCAACAAGATAAACCCAACAATCGCCTGATCGTATGCCAGAAAAGCCGTGAAAAGCCCTGCTCACTCAAATGCAAAATAAACATGTGAAGGTATTCTCTCATTCTACCATATATTCTACTAGTAATATATGCTACTAAATATGAAATTAATATACAATCCTACCATTGGTTTTACACATCGAGATGTTCCTTTCAAAATTCAGTGGTCATTTATTGTCTGATACAATTGGTTTGAGAAATATACAACACTTTATTGATTATTACACTATCTGAAATGTCGACTCGTAATACCCCCCATGCTCTGCAAGCCTGTCTCGTTCATTACAGTTCAGTCTGGTTTAATTGTCGGCTCTTTTATCCAATAGAATACATTATAACCATAGCAACGGTATATCGCGTCTTCTTGGGTGCTTTGAACCAGTTACTACAACCCAGCGTAACAGCAGTTTTCATTTTCAGACATGGGGGGCAGACATGGCCCTGGGTGATGGGGGTGTTAATTACCTCTGGTAGCAGAGGTGATGGGGGTGTTTATTACTCTGGCAGCAGGGGTGATGGGGGTGTTTATTACTCTGGCAGCAGAGGTGATGGGGGTGTTTATTACCTCTGGCAGCAGAGGTGATGGGGGTGTTTATTACCTCTGGCAGCAGAGGTGATGGGGGTGTTTATTACTCTGGCAGCAGAGGTGATGGGGGTGTTTATTACCTCTGGCAGCAGAGGTGATGGGGGTGTTTATTACCTCTGGTAGCAGAGGTGATGGGGGTGTTTATTACCTCTGGCAGCAGAGGTGATGGGGGTGTTTATTACCTCTGGCAGCAGAGGTGATGGGGGTGTTTATTACCTCTGGCAGCAGAGGTGATGGGGGTGTTTATTACTCTGGTAGCAGAGGTGATGGGGGTGTTTATTACTCTGGTAGCAGAGGTGATGGGGGTGTTTATTACTCTGGCAGCAGAGGTGATGGGGTGTTTATTACTCTGGCAGCAGAGGTGATGGGGGTGTTTATTACCTCTGGCAGCAGAGGTGATGGGGGTGTTTATTACTCTGGCAGCAGAGGTGATGGGGGTGTTTATTACTCTGGTAGCAGAGGTGATGGAGGTGTTTATTACTCTGGCAGCAGAGGTGATGGGGGTGTTTATTACTCTGGTAGCAGAGGTGATGGGGGTGTTTATTACTCTGGTAGCAGAGGTGATGGGGGTGTTTATTACTCGGGTAGCAGAGGTGATGGGGGTGTTTATTACTCTGGTAGCAGAGGTGATGGGGTGTTTATTACCTCTGGCAGCAGAGGTGATGGGGGTGTTTATTACTCGGGTAGCAGAGGTGATGGAGGTGTTTATTACTCTGGTAGCAGAGGTGATGGGGGTGTTTATTACTCTGGTAGCAGAGATGATGGGGGTGTTTATTACTCGGGTAGCAGAGGTGATGGGGGTGTTTATTACTCTGGTAGCAGAGGTGATGGGGTGTTTATTACTCTGGCAGCAGAGGTGATGGGGGTGTTTATTACTCTGGTAGCAGAGGTGATGGGGTGTTTATTACCTCTGGCAGCAGAGGTGATGGGGGTGTTTATTACTCGGGTAGCAGAGGTGATGGAGGTGTTTATTACTCTGGTAGCAGAGGTGATGGGGGTGTTTATTACTCTGGTAGCAGAGGTGATGGGGGTGTTTATTACTCTGGTAGCAGAGGTGATGGGGGTGTTTATTACTCTGGCAGCAGAGGTGATGGGGGTGTTTATTACTCTGGCAGCAGAGGTGATGGGGGTGTTTATTACTCTGGTAGCAGAGGTGATGGGGGTGTTTATTACTCTGGCAGCAGAGGTGATGGGGGTGTTTATTACTCTGGTAGCAGAGGTGATGGGGGTGTTTATTACTCTGGTAGCAGAGGTGATGGGGTGTTTATTACTCTGGTAGCAGAGGTGATGGGGTGTTTATTACTCTGGTAGCAGAGGTGATGGGGGTCTTTATTACTCTGGTAGCAGAGGTGATGGGGGTGTTTATTACTCTGGTAGCAGAGGTGATGGGGGTGTTTATTACTCTGGCAGCAGAGGTGATGGGGGTGTTTATTACTCTGGTAGCAGAGGTGATGGGGTGTTTATTACTCTGGCAGCAGAGGTGATGGGGGTGTTTATTACTCTGGTAGCAGAGGTGATGGGGGTGTTTATTACTCTGGCAGCAGAGGTGATGGGAGTGTTTATTACTCTGGCAGCAGAGGTGATGGGGTGTTTATTACTCTGGCAGCAGAGGTGATGGGGGTGTTTATTACCTCTGGCAGCAGAGGTGATGGGGGTGTTTATTACTCTGGTAGCAGAGGTGATGGGGGTGTTTATTACTCTGGTAGCAGAGGTGATGGAGGTGTTTATTACTCTGGTAGCAGAGGTGATGGGGTGTTTATTACTCTGGCAGCAGAGGTGATGGGGGTGTTTATTACTCTGGTAGCAGAGGTGATGGGGTGTTTATTACTCTGGCAGCAGAGGTGATGGGGGTGTTTATTACTCTGGCAGCAGAGGTGATGGGGGTGTTTATTACTCTGGCAGCAGAGGTGATGGGGGTGTTTATTACTCTGGTAGCAGAGGTGATGGAGGTGTTTATTACTCTGGCAGCAGAGGTGATGGGGGTGTTTATTACTCTGGTAGCAGAGGTGATGGGGGTGTTTATTACTCTGGTAGCAGAGGTGATGGAGGTGTTTATTACTCTGGTAGCAGAGGTGATGGGGTGTTTATTACTCTGGCAGCAGAGGTGATGGGGGTGTTTATTACTCTGGTAGCAGAGGTGATGGGGTGTTTATTACTCTGGCAGCAGAGGTGATGGGGGTGTTTATTACTCTGGCAGCAGAGGTGATGGGGGTGTTTATTACTCTGGTAGCAGAGGTGATGGGGTGTTTATTACTCTGGCAGCAGAGGTGATGGGGGTGTTTATTACTCTGGTAGCAGAGGTGATGGGGGTGTTTATTACTCTGGTAGCAGAGGTGATGGGTGTGTTTATTACTCTGGCAGCAGAGGTGATGGGGGTGTTTATTACTCTGGCAGCAGAGGTGATGGGGGTGTTTATTACTCTGGCAGCAGAGGTGATGGGAGTGTTTATTACTCTGGCAGCAGAGGTGATGGGGGTGTTTATTACTCTGGTAGCAGAGGTGATGGGGTGTTTATTACTCTGGTAGCAGAGGTGATGGGGGTGTTTATTACCTGGTAGCAGAGGTGATGGGGTGTTTATTACCTGGCAGCAGAGGTGATGGGGTGTTTATTACTCTGGTAGCAGAGGTGATGGGGTGTTTATTACCTGGTAGCAGAGGTGATGGGGGTGTTTATTACCTGGTAGCAGAGGTGATGGGGTGTTTATTACCTGGCAGCAGAGGTGATGGGGTGTTTATTACTCTGGTAGCAGAGGTGATGGGGTGTTTATTACCTGGTAGCAGAGGTGATGGGGTGTTTATTACCTGGCAGCAGAGGTGATGGGGTGTTTATTACTCTGGTAGCAGAGGTGATGGGGGTGTTTATTACTCTGGCAGCAGAGGTGATGGGGGTGTTTATTACTCTGGCAGCAGAGGTGATGGGAGTGTTTATTACTCTGGCAGCAGAGGTGATGGGGTGTTTATTACTCTGGTAGCAGAGGTGATGGGGTGTTTATTACCTGGTAGCAGAGGTGATGGGGGTCTTTATTACTCTGGTAGCAGAGGTGATGGGGTGTTTATTACTCTGGCAGCAGAGGTGATGGGGGTGTTTATTACTCTGGCAGCAGAGGTGATGGGGGTCTTTATTACTCTGGTAGCAGAGGTGATGGGGGTGTTTATTACTCTGGTAGCAGAGGTGATGGGGGTGTTTATTACCTCTGGCAGCAGAGGTGATTGGGGTGTTTATTAGCTCTGGCAGCAGATGTGATGTGGGGTGTTTATTACCTCTGGTAGCAGAGGTGATGGGGTCATGTTTTTGCCCAATTCCGTCTGTCCGTCTGTTTGTCTGTCTGTCCCAGCATATCTCCAAAAGTTACAAACAAATTTGATTGAAAGTTTGTGGAAAGCTTATTTATTAACTTACGCATTAACTTTTCACACCGATTGGCTAAAGGGGGTTGTGTCAGTTATCATGATCTCACAAAAAGGCATTTAACTTCCGACCAGATTCATGTAATGCCATGAAAATGTGCGTGCTTATCAGCAGACATAAGGGACAAGCCCTTCATTATTATGGAAGATTTTGAGTGACTTTATTAAATGTAATCGCTTTAGTGACACATAGTGAAAGGTAATACATATCTGCATTTGCTGTTACATAATGCACATGTATCATGCCATAATTAAAAACAAAATGCATATTGTATTGTATTTCATTGCGTGTTCTGCAAAAGCACTCATAATGAAATATAATATGGGCTGTATTGTTTTTCAACGCCAGCGCGCGGTTTTCGTGCAACAATTACATATAAACGTGCCCATTGTGTTTAGCTCTGTGAGCAAAGGGTGCCACACAGAATGACACAATTCAAAGCAATCCTCGTGATCGTATTTATTGACCTGTAGAGTTGTCTGTCATTGCTTTTTTATAAAAGTACTCTGGCGTTTCAGTGCCAAAATGAAATGTAATCAACTGTCCAAACCATAGTCTCGGGGGTGGGGGTGTTAGGCGTGGGGATGAAATGGATTGAATAAGTCGGTTGGCCGCAGTTTATGTGTTCAAGTGTACAAAGGATTTGATTACCTTGTGATTTATGCTCTACATGACTTTTTATGATGTAGGCTAGCTGCTGTCGGAGATAACGGAGATCTAAATAAAAACATAAACAAAGTGCTTTCCGGAACAAAAAATAAGAAAGTATACATTACAGAGCAGAGGATACAATCAGACAGCAGCATAAAAGAGAAGAAAGTACAGCAAATAAAATAATATATATTAATGAACAATATTAAAACACAAAGAAATGAAACAAAGAGAACTCATAAGCACAAAGTGGGATAAAACTGTAAAAAGAAACAATAAAACAGCAGCATTAAAACCCAGTGGTCAAAATGGAAAATAAAAGGATTGATGGCTAAGCACTAGCAGTCAATATGGATGCCAATTTTTATAAAAGTGGCCTTTAAGGCAAGATTTAAAAACAGAGACACCATCAGCAGAACTAATCCTACATGGAAGGCTGTTACAGAGCCTTGGGCCCATCACAGAAAAAGCTTGCTCACTCCTTTATTTTAACTAGACCCTTTGATTTTACTCTAGTACCCTTGATTTTACTCTAGTACCCTTGGACAGTAGGGTTTAAAAAGTTCAGTGATGTAATCAGGTGCAAAGCCATGTACTGCCTTGTATGTGATGAGTAAAACTTTTTAAATGATTCTAAAAGCAACAGACAACCAGTGCAGAGAAGCCAAAATTGGGGTGAGTTTGGTCTGAGTCGATAGCCTGGCTGTGGAATTGTACACAATATGAAGCCGAGCGACAGCACAACGGAGAAAGTGGGTAAACAAGGCATTACAATAATCGAGACGAGTGGTTTTATATCACCTAACACAATCAGCTTACTCAATTATCAACAGGGGGGTTAGAAACAAAGCCTGGTGACAACAGCACTGCTAGGGTGTGACAGAACCTGCATTATATGTCAGCATTTTATTTCAGGTTTGCGGTATAAAGCTTATAAAATCACAATACTATGTTGTGATTTGTAATGTAAAAGTGCATGTGAGGTGATTTCAGGCCAGCCTAACACACCTGAAGCACCTCGGGCACATGCGATTTTGCTTGATTTGTGACTTTTTGTGAAAAATTAGACATTAGGATGACAAATATGGAGTGTAATTATGAAAGAACAACACACAGAAGTTATGATATAATAAGTGACATAATTTTGATGTATTTGTACACCATTTCTGTTTTATTAATCAAAATGTCCAAAAGACAAAAGATTTCCTCAAATACTGAAATGACTCATACAGTCCGTTCACATTTTCAATAGTGGCACGATTGTATATTTGATTAAAAATTCAAGCTTGATTACGTATTTGATTTAGCATAAACCAGGAATTAAGCTGTACTGTCCATTATACCACAGGAATGCAACTTAGTCTTCATTCCAGAGATCATGTTGTGCCATTTTGATACATTGGAAAACTATAAAAGCAGACATGCATGCGTGTGAGCGATATATATCATCACTCCTGAAAAAGAAGAGATTCAGACAACATGGCTCCCTGCACACTGCTGCTGCTGCTGACTCTGGTCACCGGCATCTCTTGCGCCCACTTCAGTGGCGGCCTCATGACCTACAACCCAAGAGGACAGGACCAGTACGGATTTATCCTGGTAGGGTATAAATTACTATTTTTATTATTATTATTAAAAATAATAATAGTATATACATGTAAGCCCTATTGGGTCAATTGCAGTGTGCTTAAACCCAAAGGGGACAGAACGGCATTACAATTGGAACAGCTATCAACATCTGTGAAATAAGGATTAGCTGTTCCAGTTATGCACATCTGTGATCTAGGGCAGTTGTTTCCAAACTTGGTCGTTGGGGAGCCCTGTGTATGCTTTTATTACAACCACAATTGAAATACCAGAATTTTAACAAGTTGTTAATTTTTCTTGATTAGGTGCTTTTCATGTTTTGAGGGATCATTTACCCTCTTAATCCACATTATGTCAGAAATATCTATGCCTGCCATGAATAATAAAAATCCCATATTTCACATTGTGCTTATTGTGCAATGTTGCAAACAATTAGGCTATGTAAAAAAAGGTCACTATTATTTTAACTGATCAAATTAATCAATATGGTTTTAATTAAATGAAAGACTGAGATGAATCAATATGGTTTTAATTAAATGAAAGACTGAGATTAATCAATATGGTTTTAATTCAATTAAAGACTGAGATTAATCAATATGGTTTTAATTAAATGAAAGACTGAGATTAATCAATATGGTTTTAATTCAATTAAAGACTGAGATTAATCAATATGGTTTTAATTAAATGAAAGACTGAGATTAATCAATATGGTTTTAATTCAATTAAAGACTGAGATTAATCAATATGGTTTTAATTAAATTAAAGACAGATTAATCAATATGGTTTAATTAAATTAAAGACTGAGATTAATCAATATGGTTTTAATTCAATTAAAGACTGAGATTAATCAATATGGTTTAATTAAATTAAAGACTGAGATTAATCAATATGGTTTTAATTAAATTGTTCTTCCAGTTCAACTATTGTTACATATTTTTATGTAATTGTTTGCAACATTGCACAATAAGCACAATGTGAATATGGGACTTTTATTCTTCATGACAGGCACACATATTTCTGACATAATGTGGCTTAAGAAGGTCATTGATTCCTCAAGACAGGAAGAGCACCTAATAAAGAGAAACTAACAGTTTGTTAAAATTCTGGGATTGTGGTTGGAACAAAAACCAGCATACACAGGAGTCTAAGTTTGGGAATCACTGATCTCTGGGTTTAAACCTGACTTTTAAACTTTAGCTGTTGCAGTTGATCGAATATGTTCATTCCACATGGATGCAATTAAATGTGAAAAAAATCTAAACATTTTAAATTACTTACTTTTCTTACCTGTCTTAACTTTTCTTCAACCTGAAATTTTCATTGAGAGATGATCTTGTCCAAAATAACAGAACCACTTGAATTTCAGGTTTTAGTTAATGAAACAAACCAGCAGTTTCCAAACATTTACTAATACATATTTAATCATTAAAACTATAATGTTACACTATAATTGTTAAAATATGAAGAACACACACTGACTATGATAAATCAATATTTGATTTGCAGGTGGACTTGCACTTCAGGGATAACTATCTGGGCTCATGTAACCTGGATAACAACTGGCGATGCTCCAGTGGGGACTGTGGCGACATTATTTCATCTGACATCAAAGCCCTTTCCAGTGGAAACGAGGGCTGTCAAACTGAGGGAATCGTGACTGTTAACGTGTCGACCAACAACGTTTTTGAACTGAAGTAAGTCCATAATGGATCTACCTAAAAACATTCTGAGTGCTAACAGGGACTATCATTTGTGAATATAGTTACAGCGTTACATTGGTCTTTATACTTCCGCTTTTATTCTTAAAGACAAAAATAAAGAACTCCAATCCATTTATATTGCAAATTTAGCAATATTTAGGATATCCTGCCAGGAGATAAGTACTTGCTCTGGCTGGTGATTCCACGTTTATCAGCCTGTTCACCTGCTAGTACTGCATATATAAAGTTGCCATCACTATACAACACCATTACTTGTTGAAGGCAGTTTGCTCAAAATGTTGGACCTCTTGCATCATCTTGGCAGAGAGCCACTGGATGTGGATTATTAATGGATGTTGTGACTTTTACAGGTACAGTGACTGCTGCTGGATATCTAATGTACATCCAGGCTCTAACGACTGGAACTTGTTGGCACGTGTGGATCTGGGAATCAGGTCGGACACAAGAGCTCCCAACAGACCTCCAGTAATAACTATCCTGCCTCTAATTAGGTATTGTAATATTTATTAGATAATCTAGTCTCATCTATTAACATGAAAACTAAGATGTTGATTTGAAACATTAATGGTTCCATGATGTATTGATGCTTATTGAAATTATTTATAAATGTATAAATTCAAAACCAAGTCAACAAATTATTGCACTGCTTCTTTAAAAATGTGAGAATTTATGAATATGCATTTAATTATTTTTTGATAGTATTGCAAGGAACTGTCCTCGCACAATCAAACTGTTGAGTCATGACCAGGATGGAGACAGGGTCAGATGTAGATTTGATTCTGACCATTGTAAGGTCTGCGCTTCCCACTCAAATTTCCGCCTCGATGAAGTAAGTATATGAAATAAACTAGAACTAACACGGTCTATCACATATACTGTATGTTGACTACAGGGCAATGCCTGTAGTCAGGGTGGGGTGTGAATAGGGAGGTGTCCATAGGCATTTAACCAAGGCCATAGACACATACTAAGAGTTGAGGCAGACCACAAATCCACACTGACATTTAACCCCACAGTTCCACATTTGCAGCTGGTATCCACACATAGCAGAATATGGCTGACATTGGCATGTGCCCAGGGCACCTGAGTGGCTGCAGACTCTCCATGTTTTTAGGCTGGGAGATGGGACTATATCCACACAGTATCCGTCTAACCAAGGTTTCTCTGTCTCACGTCTTCTTAGAAACACTTCTTATTCAAATGCTTATTACATGCCTATGCATGCCTAATACAAACCAGCTATAATGATACATAATTAAGTAATGCAAAATTAATAAAATACAAGCCAATAATTAACAATGATATGTACTAATATCAATCATATTGTCCTGTAACATTATAAAAATATTATATGACTTGTGACTTTGGATACATGGGCTAAAATGACTGTTTTCTGTAGGACACCTGTGAGCTGCATTACCTTGGTAACGCCGCCATTGGCACCCATGTGTTTGAGATGGCTGTGGAGGACTTTCCCACAGAAGAAATCACGCTATCTTATACTGACGGAAGTCAAACAGTCAAATACCCTTTTTTAAACTCCTCTGCCCAAGCAACACCAATAAGCAAGATTCCTCTACATTTTGTTATTAAAGGTGAGTTTCCCATCATGAAACAATCTGCTAATATAAAACATGATCGTGATGAATGGACATTTTGCAGTTCCGTGCTTATAGAAATCAGTATGTAGGTTTTAATAAAAACAGCTTAATTCTGTTATTTAAATGTATTTTAGTCAAGCCATCCGTGAAGAACTGTACTGAAGGCGTGTATCTATCCACTCTTGTGGCCCCAAGTCCACAATATGGAGAGATCTTCAATGCTACAGCAGGCAAACCACTGGAAATCCATCTTGCTGCACAGGTTGGACAGGCTGGGTAAGGCAGCTCAATGCAAACATGCAATACGTTCCATACAGGCAATAATAACCATCATACATACAATAACCTCTAAATATGGAATAATAAACCCCTTAAATACAGTTAGCTGTATACATGCAATAAGCCCCATACATGCAATAAACCCCATCCATGCAATAAACCCCATCCATGCAATAAACCCCATACATGTAATAAATAATTAGCAATAGCATCTGTTGTCATTTCCTATCACGGATCACATGGTGACAATACCAAATACATTCCAAAATTAAGAACGTATTCTTTTTGTCCGACTACTTCCTGTTGAACAATGCGGGTGACAGTGTGTGAAAGAAACACAACTGTAGTGATCTGAACCGTTATTGAAATGTGCTCATAATTTAGTACAACATCATGAAGAAATTACTATTAATACTACTAATAATAAAGAATTAATTAAAGGCTTACTGGCATAGAGCTCTGTAGTCCCGGCCCCTCTCCTATCCCTGGCTGGTCCCGGAAGCCATTACCTGCCCCCACTTCAGGATCTTTCAGTCACCCTTATGATGATATTATGGCATTGTATGGACCAACCTTTGACATATATGTGATACAAAGTCCATTATATACTCAACACCGCGTTTAAATCAAATTTGAATTATAACTAACGAAGTTTGAGAAACATAACTACACTACCCAGAATGCCCAGTCGTACATTGCAGGCTCCCGCTTTTGCTAGCTATAGCTACCGGCCTCACTTTGTCTTATTATGGAAGTGAAACTAAGAGTATCACCAAGGGCGAGAATCACTATCAGTCTGGCCATGTCGAAAGTGTCAGCTTTACGGCTTTAACTTCAGCAGCGTGAGCAAGTGAGTAGCCTGGATGTTGTAGTCGTTTTAGTTGTTTGTTGAAAACGTATTTGTTGTTTATTTGTTGGACATCACTTCAAATGACCAATTTTATAAATTATTTAAAAATGTGACAACCCCTCTCTTGGGTGTTTGGAACGTCTAGCTGCCTGAATATAGGAAGAAAAAATTATTTCAGTCCATTGACTCCCATTCAATTTTTTCCCAAAAGTGGCACCAGACGTTCGTCACCAAAGTGGGCGGGACTACGGAGCTCTATAGTTGTGAGTGGGCCTTCCTCCATGAGTATGCGCCAGTCCTTGATGAATCAATCTGGTGAACTGACCATTGAATGGACTCCAACTGAAAGAGAAGTGGGCGACCATGTTCCCCTCTGTTTCAGTGGAGAGTCTAGGATTGGGTAAGTCTGCATACTAAGTACTTCTTTTTCCTCTATTTGGCATTTATTTTACATTATTTTAACATCCATGAAGGATGTTTTCTGCTCCGTGTCTGCTCCCTGCCTGCCTGCTCCCTGCCTGCTCCCTGTCTGCTCCCTGTCTGCTCCCTGCCTGCTCCCTGCCTGCTCCCTGCCTGCTCCCTGTCTGCTCCCTGTCTGCTCCCTGCCTGTGCCTGTTCCTGCTCTGCTCCCTGTCCCTCTCCCTCCCTCTGTCTGTCCTTGCTGCTGTCTGCTGTTTCCTGCCCCAGTCCCCAGTTCCCCTATATTCTGCTCTTGTCCTTGCCAGTCCCTAGCTCTGCTCCTACCCTTCGCCTCCTGTTCCCCAGCTCTGCTCCTACATTCGCCCTCTGTTCACCCTTCGCCCTCCTGTTCCCCAGCTCTGCTCCTACCCTTCGCCCTCCTGTTCCCCTGCTCTGCTCCTACCCTTCGCCCTCCTGTTCCCCTGCTCTGCTCCTACCCTTCGCCCTCCTGTTCCCCTGCTCTGCTCCTACCCTTCACCCTCCTGATCCCCTGCTCTGCTCCTACCCTTCACCCTCCTGTTCCCCTGCTCTGCTCCTACCCTTCGCCCTCCTGTTCCCCAGCTCTGCTCCTACCCTTCGCCCTCCTGTTCCCCAGCTCTGCTCCTACCCTTCGCCCTCCTGTTCCCCAGCTCTGCTCCTACCCTTCACCCTCCTGTTCCCCTGCTCTGCTCCTACCCTTCGCCCTCCTGTTCCCCTGCTCTGCTCCTACCCTTCGCCCTCCTGTTCCCCTGCTCTGCTCCTACCCTTCACCCTCCTGTTCCCCTGCTCTGCTCCTACCCTTCACCCTCCTGTTCCCCTGCTCTGCTCCTACCCTTCACCCTCCTGTTCCCCTGCTCTGCTCCTACCCTTCACCCTCCTGTTCCCCTGCTCTGCTCCTACCCTTCGCCCTCCTGTTCCCCAGCTCTGCTCCTACCCTTCACCCTCCTGTTCCCCTGCTCTGCTCCTACCCTTCGCCCTCCTGTTCCCCTGCTCTGCTCCTACCCTTCGCCCTCCTGTTCCCCTGCTCTGCTCCTACCCTTCACCCTCCTGTTCCCCTGCTCTGCTCCTACCCTTCACCCTCCTGTTCCCCAGCTCTGCTCCTACCCTTCACCCTCCTGTTCCCCAGCTCTGCTCCTACCCTTCACCCTCCTGTTCCCCAGCTCTGCTCCTACCCTTCGCCTCCTGTTCCCCTGCTCTGCTCCTACCCTTCACCCTCCTGTTCCCCTGCTCTGCTCCTACCCTTCACCCTCCTGTTCCCCTGCTCTGCTCCTACCCTTCACCCTCCTGTTCCCCAGCTCTGCTCCTACCCTTCACCCTCCTGTTCCCCTGCTCTGCTCCTACCCTTCACCCTCCTGTTCCCCTGCTCTGCTCCTACCCTTCACCCTCCTGTTCCCCTGCTCTGCTCCTACCCTTCACCCTCCTGTTCCCCAGCTCTGCTCCTACCCTTCGCCCTCCTGTTCCCCAGCTCTGCTCCTACCCTTCACCCTCCTGTTCCCCTGCTCTGCTCCTACCCTTCACCCTCCTGTTCCCCTGCTCTGCTCCTACCCTTCACCCTCCTGTTCCCCAGCTCTGCTCCTACCCTTCGCCCTCCTGTTCCCCTGCTCTGCTCCTACCCTTCACCCTCCTGTTCCCCTGCTCTGCTCCTACCCTTCGCCCTCCTGTTCCCCTGCTCTGCTCCTACCCTTCGCCCTCCTGTTCCCCTGCTCTGCTCCTACCCTTCACCCTCCTGTTCCCCAGCTCTGCTCCTACCCTTCGCCCTCCTGTTCCCCTGCTCTGCTCCTACCCTTCGCCCTCCTGTTCCCCAGCTCTGCTCCTACCCTTCATCCTCCTGTTCCCCTGCTCTGCTCCTACCCTTCGCCCTCCTGTTCCCCTGCTCTGCTCCTACCCTTCGCCCTCCTGTTCCCCTGCTCTGCTCCTACCCTTCGCCCTCCTGTTCCCCTGCTCTGCTCCTACCCTTCGCCCTCCTGTTCCCCTGCTCTGCTCCTACCCTTCACCCTCCTGTTCCCCAGCTCTGCTCCTACCCTTCGCCCTCCTGTTCCCCAGCTCTGCTCCTACCCTTCGCCCTCCTGTTCCCCTGCTCTGCTCCTACCCTTCATCCTCCTGTTCCCCTGCTCTGCTCCTACCCTTCGCCCTCCTGTTCCCCTGCTCTGCTCCTACCCTTCACCCTCCTGTTCCCCAGCTCTGCTCCTACCCTTCGCCCTCCTGTTCCCCTGCTCTGCTCCTACCCTTCACCCTCCTGTTCCCCAGCTCTGCTCCTACCCTTCACCCTCCTGTTCCCCAGCTCTGCTCCTACCCTTCGCCCTCCTGTTCCCCAGCTCTGCTCCTACCCTTCACCCTCCTGTTCCCCAGCTCTGCTCCTACCCTTCGCCCTCCTGTTCCCCAGCTCTGCTCCTACCCTTCGCCCTCCTGTTCCCCTGCTCTGCTCCTACCCTTCGCCCTCCTGTTCCCCAGCTCTGCTCCTACCCTTCACCCTCCTGTTCCCCAGCTCTGCTCCTACCCTTCGCCCTCCTGTTCCCCAGCTCTGCTCCTACCCTTCACCCTCCTGTTCCCCAGCTCTGCTCCTACCCTTCGCCCTCCTGTTCCCCAGCTCTGCTCCTACCCTTCGCCCTCCTGTTCCCCTGCTCTGCTCCTACCCTTCGCCCTCCTGTTCCCCAGCTCTGCTCCTACCCTTCACCCTCCTGTTCCCCTGCTCTGCTCCTACCCTTCGCCCTCCTGTTCCCCTGCTCTGCTCCTACCCTTCGCCCTCCTGTTCCCCTGCTCTGCTCCTACCCTTCGCCCTCCTGTTCCCCTGCTCTGCTCCTACCCTTCGCCCTCCTGTTCCCCAGCTCTGCTCCTACCCTTCGCCCTCCTGTTCCCCTGCTCTGCTCCTACCCTTCGCCCTCCTGTTCCCCTGCTCTGCTCCTACCCTTCGCCCTCCTGTTCCCCAGCTCTGCTCCTACCCTTCACCCTCCTGTTCCCCTGCTCTGCTCCTACCCTTCGCCCTCCTGTTCCCCTGCTCTGCTCCTACCCTTCACCCTCCTGTTCCCCAGCTCTGCTCCTACCCTTCGCCCTCCTGTTCCCCTGCTCTGCTCCTACCCTTCGCCCTCCTGTTCCCCTGCTCTGCTCCTACCCTTCGCCCTCCTGTTCCCCTGCTCTGCTCCTACCCTTCACCCTCCTGTTCCCCTGCTCTGCTCCTACCCTTCGCCCTCCTGTTCCCCTGCTCTGCTCCTACCCTTCACCCTCCTGTTCCCCAGCTCTGCTCCTACCCTTCGCCCTCCTG
The DNA here is from genome assembly GCA_022702515.1 of Ilyophis sp. 1 JC-2022. Taxonomy (NCBI): domain Eukaryota; kingdom Metazoa; phylum Chordata; class Actinopteri; order Anguilliformes; family Synaphobranchidae; genus Ilyophis; species Ilyophis sp. 1 JC-2022. Next base: position 107,258,050 of record CM040397.1, on the reverse strand, counting down.
TTCCCCTGCTCTGCTCCTACCCTTCGCCCTCCTGTTCCCCAGCTCTGCTCCTACCCTTCACCCTCCTGTTCCCCAGCTCTGCTCCTACCCTTCACCCTCCTGTTCCCCAGCTCTGCTCCTACCCTTCACCCTCCTGTTCCCCTGCTCTGCTCCTACCCTTCGCCCTCCTGTTCCCCTGCTCTGCTCCTACCCTTCACCCTCCTGTTCCCCAGCTCTGCTCCTACCCTTCGCCCTCCTGTTCCCCTGCTCTGCTCCTACCCTTCACCCTCCTGTTCCCCTGCTCTGCTCCTACCCTTCGCCCTCCTGTTCCCCTGCTCTGACAGATTCCCCAGTTCTGACCCCTGCCTGTTCCTGGACTTCACTTTTGCTCATTCTGCATTGCCCTGTTTGCTGGACACTGACCCCTGCCTGTAACTGACCACGTATCTGCCCTGCCTGTTTTGCTGGACATTGACCTTTTTCTGTGGACCTCAAATAAAGCCTATTCCCATTATAGTTGGAGTCTGCGAGTGGGCCCGATCGAGTCTCATAACAAAGGCCTTAATCTCAGCCAGTACCCTTGTAAACTTTCACCTTTTATCAGCTATGACATAAACCGTTAAACATTTAATAACAGTTAAAGACAAGTATGATAAATGTCTTTGGAGCTTATATTTTGCTTTTTGGGCCTGAAACTTCATTATTGTTGCTTGTTATATATTGTTTGTTAATTGTGTTGTGCTTGTATATTTTTTACATTTATATTTAAAATACTGTACAATATGAACTGATGATTTATGTTCTGTTTCGTAGTGGGAATTACTACCATTCAGAGATGCGATGTGTCATTTTGAGGGTCGGACCTAAAATTGGTAAACATAAATAAACAAATAAATAAACAAACTTTAAAAATGAAAGATTTTTCATTTGATTAAATTAAATAATTATTATTTCTGTGTGTTTCTCAGTAACCTCAAATAATTTTAATTGTAAAAATTTAGTTTCATGAAAATAAATTATTCAAAATTTGGCATCAACCCATATGCTGCTCCTCTCCTGGAAGAGTCCATAACATCCTGCATAGTAAATGTTTGATCTTTGATTTGTTCTTGATGTTCTTAATTGTTGTCAGATTTATTTAAATTAATTTATAGTATAAATGATTTTTGATTGTAGTTATAAAAGAGTGTCTGAAGTAGTTTCTTTGCTGTAGATGCACTAAGACTCAATGTTTTGGAACTTAGGTGAAGCGAATGTGGTTTGCACTGAGACCACAATGATGATTGAAGCTGAAAGGTCCTTAGTCCTTGGACTGGATGGAAATGCCTTAAGTCTCCTGGATCCAACATGCAGGGTGTCCTCCAATGACACCCATGTGTTTGCCACCATAGCCCTGGACAGCTGTGGAACTGTGCTTGAGGTGAATTTCTTCTGTACACCAACTTCTTAAATATCATTTTTAATGTTGAATGCTACATGCTAAATATGAAAAGTTAAATTGATAAATGGTCAATTCTAAATGTATTTTAATATATTTTAATCATTATTACAGGAGAGCAACAACAATGTGACCTTCATAAATAAAATTGTGAAGGCAAAAAATGCAAGCAATATCATTACCAGGACAGAGGATGAGGACATTGAGTTCTCGTGTAGCTACCCCAAAAAGGAGATTGTATCTGCGGACTTCAAGGCACACAAACTCGTCACTTCGTTCATGGAGGAGGGCTTTGGCAGGTTCTCTTTCCAGTTTGAGTTCTTCCACAGTCGCCATTATGATGTAAGAGTGGACCCCAGTAGTTACCCTATAGAAGTAAGGCTGTCGGAAATGATCTTCATGGAAATAAAATCAACAACTTCTCTTCAAAACACCATGCTCTTTGTGGAGTCCTGCAAAGCCACACCTGAAGACAACCCCAACCGCCGCACATTTTACAGCATCATCGAAAATGGGTATATTATCTGTGGCATAATAAGTATAAATGTAATGAAAAAGTATTGTTTAGTATCAACAAAATGATTTTATCAGCATATAATGCCTATCATGCATATAATTCAGTAATATCAGTTGATGTGATTTCCTCAGCTGTGCCGTGGATAAAACTATTCAAGAGTTTCCATCTCAGAGCAATGAATTCAGGTTTGGAATGCAAGCATTCACATTCATCGGAGTGCACGATGAGGTAATATTCCAATGTTCTTGACATAGGCTACACACTCATATTTTCATACAATCTTGAATGACGGATGAATTAATATTTTTTCATGGGTGCAGGTGTACATTAGCTGCTCAGTTATGCTGTGCCTGGCTACAGATCCTAACACAAGGTGTGCTCAAGGGTGCATCAGACAGAAAGGCATTTCTAAGAGATCTGTGGCTGGACAGACCGCCAGACACGACATCATGCAGGGCCCGATGCGGCTGAAGAGGAGCCCAGACGATGGCGGTAAATATCTGATGAGACTCTTTGATGTAAATGATTCTGATATGAATATCAGTGCCGTGCACAACCCTATTATGAAGTTTGGAACGATAAAAGCTTTAGACATGCATTGAATGAGCAATGCAGACGTTTACATACAGAACTATCTCGATTATGTGGCTGAGAAGCAGAGTGTTGGGCCCGTGTAGCGAAGGCCGAGAAGATTAGCCTGTAGCATCTGGGCCCACTCCAGCATAACAGTGTGTGTCAGCAATTAAAAATATAAAAAGCCTTAATATTTTGTTTATGTACTGCTCAATAACATGCTCACTAGTAAAATATAAAGTGAATAATCCTAAAAGTAGCGTGTGTTTAATAATCCTAAAAGTAGCATGTGTATAATAATCCTAAAAGTAGCGTGTGTTTAATAATCCTAAAAGTAGCGTGTGTTTAGTAAAGTAGCGTGTGTTTAATAATCCTAAAAGTAGCGTGTGTTTAATAATCCTAAAAGTAGCGTGTGTTTAGTAAAGTAGCGTGTGTTTAATAATCCTAAAAGTAGCGTGTGTTTAGTAAAGTAGCGTGTGTTTAATAATCCTAAAAGTAGCGTGTGTTTAATAATCCTAAAAGTAGCGTGTGTGTTAATAATCCTAAAAGTAGCGTGTGTTTAGTAAAGTAGCGTGTGTTTAATAATCCTAAAAGTAGCGTGTGTTTAGTAAAGTAGCATGTGTTTAGTAAAGTAGCGTGTGTTTAGTAAAGTAGCGTGTGTTTAGTAAAGTAGCGTGTGTTTAGTAAAGTAGCATGTGTTTAGTAAAGTAGCGTGTGTTTAGTAAAGTAGCATGTGTTTAGTAAAGTAGCGTGTGTTTAATAATCCTAAAAGTAGCGTGTGTTTAGTAAAGTAGCATGTGTTTAGTAAAGTAGCGTGTGTTTAGTAAAGTAGCGTGTGTTTAGTAAAGTAGCGTGTGTTTAGTAAAGTAGCATGTGTTTAGTAAAGTAGCGTGTGTTTAGTAAAGTAGCGTGTGTTTAGTAAAGTAGCGTGTGTTTAGTAAAGTAGCGTGTGTTTAGTAAAGTAGCGTGTGTTTAGTAAAGTAGCGTGTGTTTAGTAAAGTAGCATGTGTTTAGTAAAGTAGCGTGTGTTTAGTAAAGTAGCGTGTGTTTAGTAAAGTAGCGTGTGTTTAATAATCCTAAAAGTAGCGTGTGTTTAGTAAAGTAGCGTGTGTTTAGTAAAGTAGCGTGTGTTTAGTAAAGTAGCGTGTGTTTAGTAAAGTAGCGTGTGTTTAGTAAAGTAGCGTGTGTTTAGTAAAGTAGCGTGTGTTTAGTAAAGTAGCGTGTGTTTAGTAAAGTAGCGTGTGTTTAGTCAACGGCTGAATTAAAACCTATAGATACACTGCAAAGTAAAAAGATAAGGATAGCTTTCAGCTGTGATTGTTCAAGGTTAACATTGTGCTCACCCAACTTTAAGTTGCTGAGATGTTTATCTTGGTGCATTCACCCAAGTACCAGTAATTCTAGAATAGATGAGTGGTTTGCACTAAAACATATGATTTGAAGCCTCTGGGTAAACTCAACATTTATTCCAGGGCTTTTGGGTTTTTTTAAAAACATGACACTGTTTATGGCTTCTATTTCAGGTGCCCATGGTGCCAGTGCTCCCAGTGTGAACTTCAACCTGAATATCCTGGCTGAAATTCTCCTGGCTGCTGTTGCCCTTGTGTGCGGAGTGGTGTTCTACAAGATAAAGAAGTCAAGTGATGGTTACAAACGACTTCCCCTCTCTGAGAGCTGAGGCAATGATCACAGAAACGCACAGAATACTAAAGTTAGATTCTATATAACCCTGGAGCACATTCTTTTATTAAGTACACAATTATAGAAAATTCTACATAAAGGCAATTGGAAACATTTCAAATTTTCACAAACGGTACCCCAGATCTTGACATAATTTTAGTCTACCATGAAAATTATGCAAATTTATATACACATCATTTGGAGATAGCTGTTTTGTGTACAAGGAAAAATGTATTCGATTTTTCCCAGTCAAATTCACAAGTAATGCTATACAAAGATTCTAGACTTGTGCTTTCTGCTAAGTAATAAGGTAAGCAAGTTGAAATATTTTTTTATATAAATAAAATCAGTTAAGTTTTTAAGTTTATGTCCGGCATCAGTATGGGCCAATATGGCCAGTCACATATCAGTTATTAATATCTGCCCCAGAATGTCCATATTGTGCATCTCTAGTGCTCCGAGGGTACTTCTCCCTGAAAAGAAACTTCGCTAATTATGATTATTTATTATTATTATTAGTATTATTTATAGGCATTGTTAACTTTTTTGTTTTTAAAATAATTATTTTGTCATTATTATTTTTGGGTGTGGCAAATGATAGAACAGTTTGGGTCTTGTTTAGCTATATTCTGCATTGAATTTTGAAACAATATGTTTTCTAATGAATTCCTGGGTGTAGTGAAGCATTTGATTAATGGTAACGAAGCACATGTCATTAACAGCACATTCCATTAACAAAATTAGATCTGGGTGTCTTCATCTTATCCACTGTGCCATTCTATATTTGTTCTAATGATTGTAAACATGTGTGTTACTTCTACATGCATAAGAATTTTAATACAAACAGCTCAGTGTCACTGGACCCAGCTGGGATATAATGTCTCAAAAAAACTGATTTAAAAAGTGCAAAAGAACCATAATATAGTTGGTAAATCTTCTGAGTTCGTGTCAACGCTATAAGACATGTATTGATTTATGATTTCCTGTTATACACACCTTATCAGATAATGTGACAGTGTGAAAAGTTATCTGATCTTTTATAAGGTTCTCTTTTTCTGTAGGAACCTAATTTATCAGGTATATTATGAAATAAACTTAAGCAAATGCATTCTGGCCACGTGTCATTTCGCCTGCTAGTTGTCAAGTTCTTCACTCCATCTATAAACTCCAAAAACCACAATGCAATCTTCTCATTCTGTCTCCACACATAGCAGGAGCAGGTGTCTATATATACAGGGCCCTCCACTATTATTGGCACCCCTGGTAAAGATGAGTAAAAAGGGTTATAAACAATTTACCATTTGATGATTTAGCTTAGTCTCACACTGAAAAAAGGTGAAAAATCCAACCTTTAATTTAAATAAATGTATTATGAGAAAAAAAAATCCCTCATCAAGAAATAATAATTTTTAACAAAACCATGTGTGCCACAATTATTGGCACCCCTGCATTTATATATAGAATAAAGTAATATTTTTTTTATATTCGGTCGCATATCCTTTGCATGTCATGACTTCCTGATGTCTTTGACCCAACAATATAAAAAGACTCTTGATATCTTATTTTCTGGTACTCTTACAAGCGATACTATAACCTCTCTGCATTTGAATGGATCTCTATGGGAATTGGGGGGAGAGACTAGATTTAGCTGTAAATTATGCTGGAACAGTATGGAACACATGGTTGGTAAAATGGCTGTAAGTCATCAAGGGTCTGAGGTATCAAACGAGCCTCAAACCATCACTCTGCTGCCAGATATGCAGAAGATATGGATGGATCACTTTAAGGGTTGTTTCTCCTGACAAATTTTCCTATTCAACTCTATGAAGAAATAAGTCAGGAGAAGAAACCCTTCAATTCAGAGTTGTGGCAGCGTGACCACACGGAAATGATAATGTTAACGGATGTAATCCTATTGCATTTGAATTATGTCAGTCTTGTGCCACAAAGCATGACGAATTGAATTATCATTTACTTTTTGTCATGGATCATGCAATTGCAATAAGAAACTGCTAATGCAAATGTGGTTTTTAATTTTCATTTAAATTATGGCAAGGTTGTGTCGAAGAGGGCGAGAAAAAATAAATGTGAAATGGTTTTGCATTAACATTTTCAAATTGTCAGATAAAGTGCATACATTAACTTGAAAATGAAAACCCAAAATGGCTTTTTGCATTTTCATTTTAATTAGGGTGGCAGTGTAGTATAGTGGTGAAGGAACTGGGTTTGTAACCGAAAAGGTTGCAGGTTCGATTCCCAGTTCGGACGCTGCCGTTGTACCCTTGAGCAAGGTACTTCACCTGCATTGCTTCAGTATATATCCAGCTGTATCAATGGATACTATGTATACATGCAAAAATGCTGTGTAAGTCGCTCTGGATAAGAGCGTCTGCTAAATGCCTATAATGTAATGTAATTATGTCATGGTTTTTGCTCACATCGACTGTAAACGAAATGCAATCGCCGATTTGCATTTTCATTTGAATTTTGGCGCGGATATGCTTCCATAGTATCTCACATCATACTTCAAGTGGATACTCACAGAAGCCTAATCTCTCTCTCACACACACACACACACACACACTCACACACACTCACTCACACACTCACACACACACACACACACACACACACACACACACGTGCATCCTCCTCCTCAGTGTATTGTGTCTGCTGTGGGTCTCTCACACATACTACACACACACACACTCACACACACACGTGCATCCTCCTCCTCAGTGTATTGTGTCTGCTGTGGGTCTCTCTCTCACACACACACACACACGCACACACACACACACACACACACACACACACACACACACACACACACACACACACACACACACACACACGTGCATCCTCCTCCTCAGTGTATTGTGTCTGCTGTGGGTCTCTCTCTCACACACACACACACACACACACACATGTGCATCCTCCTCCTCAGTGTATTGTGTCTGCTGTGGGTCTCTCACACACACACACACACACACACACACACACACACACATGTGCATCCTCCTCCTCAGTGTATTGTGTCTGCTGTGGGTCTCTCACACATACTACACACACACACACTCACACACACACGTGCATCCTCCTCCTCAGTGTATTGTGTCTGCTGTGGGTCTCTCTCACACACACACACACACACGCACACACAAAGACACGCACACACACGCACACACACACACACACACACACACACACACACACACGTGCATCCTCCTCCTCAGTGTATTGTGTCTGCTGTGGGTCTCTCTCTCACACACACACACACACACACACACACACACACACACGTGTATCCTCCTCCTCAGTGTATTGTGTCTGCTGTGGGTCTCTCTCTCACACACACACACACACGCACACACACACACACACACACACACACACACTCACACACACACACACACACACACACACACACACACACACACGTGTATCCTCCTCCTCAGTGTATTGTGTCTGCTGTGGGGAGGGCTAATTCATAGATCCTTAGCCTTTACATCATCTCATCAAACAATAAATTTTTGAAATGTTTTTTTGTGTGAGACAGAGATGGTATAACTTTCACAAACAAGCTCTACAGTGCAAGAAAAATAAGGAAATTGGGACTCAGTGAAGCAAAATGATTTAACCTGAAACAACCAAAACAATCTAATCTTTTATTTTCTTCTCATGACATTTCTGTGTCTATATGTATTATATTCTCTTTCTAGAATTAGTATGTTGTGAGCATTAATATTTTTAATATTAAGGGAAATGATAACATAAACACTGTTCTGTAGTTTCTCCAATAAAAATGGTTAGATTTTGGTTACAGACAACAGTGTAAAACACACTGTCGTGAGAGACAGAGTGGGAACCGGTTTTTTTCCATAAAGGAGGCATTTATCATTTTAAATCTGGGATTCCGGGAGATGTTCAGTGTTGTTTTAAACATGTATACAAACTATTCTACATCCTGGTGAAACAAATGCATTTTCTGATTAAGTTAATCTCCTAGTTTTAATACCTGCTCAAGTCAGTAACCTACGTATATTCTAGCTTGAGATGCACTCGCTTAACTCAGTGGGCGGCAGTGTAGTATAATGGTTAAGGAACTGGACTTGTAACTGAAAGGTTGCAGGTTCGATTCCCAGGTAGGACACTGCCGTTGTACCCTTGAGCAAGGTACTTAACCTGCATTGCTTCAGTATATATCCAGCTGTATGAATGGATAAATGTAATAAGAAGTATGTAAGTCGCTCTGGATAAGAGCGTCTGCTAAATGCCTATAATGTATAATGTAACTCGAATTTCATTAAAATGCTTTTTTCCCCTACATACATTCTGGCTCCGGTGGGGAGATGATAGGTGGCTTGCACTTTTCATCTCGTTTATCTCTGCTACCTTTTCACTTTTTTCCCCACTGTTCTAATGTCAGCAAGTCTCGTCTGGTGTCTAGTGTCTGGTGTCTAGAGTCTAGAGTCTGGTGTCTAGAGTCTGGTGTCTAGAGTCTGGTGTCTAGAGTCTGGTGTCTGGTGTCTAGAGTCTAGAGTCTGGTGTCTGTTGTCTAGAGTCTGGTGTCTAGAGTCTGGTGTCTGGTGTCTAGTGTCTGGTGTCTAGAGTCTGGTGTCTGGTGTCTAGTGTCTGGTGTCTAGAATCTGGTGTCTAGTGTCTGGTGTCTGGTGTCTAGAGTCTAGAATCTGGTGTCTGGTGTCTAGTGTCTGGTGTCTAGAATCTAGAATCTGGTGTCTGGTGTCTAGTGTCTGGTGTCTAGAATCTGGTGTCTAGAGTCTGGTGTCTGGTGTCTGGTGTCTGGTGTCTAGTGTCTGGTGTCTAGAGTCTGGTGTAAGTTAAGTTAATGAGATTTTACGTTTTGTGAAGCCAAGAAGGGTGGGACAGGAGCAGGAAAGGCAGGGACATCAGCCCATTCACAAACAAGCTCTACAGTGCAGGAAAGGCAGGGACATCAGCCCATTCACAAACAAGCTCTACAGTGCAGGAAAGGCAGGGATATCAGCCCATTCACAAACAGGGCAGCAGCAGTGTTGTCTTACCACTGGAGGCCGCCACTGCCCCTTGCCTTCATGGAGGCCTCAATTTAATGTTCTGATTTAGTCCACAGCTAATTTGAGTGTTTTATTTACGATTTAAATTTATATATTACATATAATATCTTACTAGAATTACTAGATATAATATATCTTACTAGAATTTCTTTAAAATAATTCATTTCACATTTGAAATAATGGTTATGTAATTTAGGAATCTCTACGCAATTTCCGTCAATTCATTTTTTAATGTAATTTATGTAAACTGCCGACCATGGCTCAAATCTTGCCTAATGCTTTGAATAAAAAGTTTTCTCCAAATGAAAGCATTTTATTTTAGAAAATGCCCTGTGTGAGTGTTAGGGTTCAGCAGCAGAAGAAGACTCGAATGATGTAGCCAGGACAACGACGTTGTGCAACCAGTGATTTATTTGCAGGTGGAAGTTTCCAAAACACCAGTGATGAATATAAACAGTGCCCTAATTCCCCAAAAGTAAACTTTAAATCCAAGCAGGAGAGGTACTTAAGCGTATGACTTAAGTTGGCCATCTCTGAATCCGGCCCTTAATAAAAGAATGTGCTCCAGGGTTATATAGAATCTAACTTTAGTATTCTGTGCGTTTCTGTGATCATTGCCTCAGGTCTCAGAGAAGGGAAGTCGTTTGTAACCATCACTTGACTTCTTTATCTTGTAGAACACCACTCCGCACACAAGGGCAACAGCAGCCAGGAGAATTTCAGCCAGGATATTCAGGTTGAAGTTCACACTGGGAGCACTGGCACCATGGGCACCTGAAATAGAAGCCATAAACAGTGTCATGTTTTTTAAAAAACCCAAAAGCCCTGGAATAAATGTTGAGTTTACCCAGAGGCTTCAAATCATATGTTTTAGTGCAAACCACTCATCTATTCTAGAATTACTGGTACTTGGGTGAATGCACCAAGATAAACATCTCAGCAACTTAAAGTTGGGTGAGCACAATGTTAACCTTGAACAATCACAGCTGAAAGCTATCCTTATCTTTTTACTTTGCAGTGTATCTATAGGTTTTAATTCAGCCGTTGACTAAACACACGCTACTTTACTAAACACACGCTACTTTACTAAACACACGCTACTTTACTAAACACACGCTACTTTACTAAACACACGCTACTTTACTAAACACACGCTACTTTACTAAACACACGCTACTTTTAGGATTATTAAACACACGCTACTTTACTAAACACACGCTACTTTTAGGATTATTAAACACACGCTACTTTTAGGATTATTAAACACACGCTACTTTTAGGATTATTAAACACACGCTACTTTACTAAACACACGCTACTTTTAGGATTATTAAACACACGCTACTTTACTAAACACACGCTACTTTTAGGATTATTAAACACACGCTACTTTTAGGATTATTATACACAAGCGTGTGTTTAGTAAAGTAGCGTGTGTTTAGTAAAGTAGCGTGTGTTTAGTAAAGTAGCGTGTGTTTAGTAAAGTAGCGTGTGTTTAGTAAAGTAGCATGTGTTTAGTAAAGTAGCGTGTGTTTAGTAAAGTAGCGTGTGTTTAGTAAAGTAGCGTGTGTTTAGTAAAGTAGCGTGTGTTTAGTAAAGTAGCGTGTGTTTAGTAAAGTAGCGTGTGTTTAGTAAAGTAGCGTGTGTTTAGTAAAGTAGCATGTGTTTAGTAAAGTAGCGTGTGTTTAGTAAAGTAGCGTGTGTTTAGTAAAGTAGCGTGTGTTTAATAATCCTAAAAGTAGCGTGTGTTTAGTAAAGTAGCGTGTGTTTAGTAAAGTAGCGTGTGTTTAGTAAAGTAGCGTGTGTTTAGTAAAGTAGCGTGTGTTTAGTAAAGTAGCGTGTGTTTAGTAAAGTAGCGTGTGTTTAGTAAAGTAGCGTGTGTTTAGTAAAGTAGCGTGTGTTTAGTAAAGTAGCGTGTGTTTAGTCAACGGCTGAATTAAAACCTATAGATACACTGCAAAGTAAAAAGATAAGGATAGCTTTCAGCTGTGATTGTTCAAGGTTAACATTGTGCTCACCCAACTTTAAGTTGCTGAGATGTTTATCTTGGTGCATTCACCCAAGTACCAGTAATTCTAGAATAGATGAGTGGTTTGCACTAAAACATATGATTTGAAGCCTCTGGGTAAACTCAACATTTATTCCAGGGCTTTTGGGTTTTTTAAAAAACATGACACTGTTTATGGCTTCTATTTCAGGTGCCCATGGTGCCAGTGCTCCCAGTGTGAACTTCAACCTGAATATCCTGGCTGAAACTCTCCTGGCTGCTGTTGCCCTTGTGTGCGGAGTGGTGTTCTACAAGATAAAGAAGTCAAGTGACGGTTACAAACGACTTCCCCTCTCTTGAGAGCTGAGGCAATGATCACAGAAACGCACAGAATACTAAAGTTAGATTCTATATAACCCTGGAGCACATTCTTTTATTAAGTACACAATTATAGAAAATTCTACATAAAGGCAATTGGAAACATTTCAAATTTTCACAAACGGTACCCCAGATCTTGACATAATTTTAGTCTACCATGAAAATTATGCAAATTTATATACACATCATTTGGAGATAGCTGTTTTGTGTACAAGGAAAAATGTATTCGATTTTTCCCAGTCAAATTCACAAGTAATGCTATACAAAGATTCTAGACTTGTGCTTTCTGCTAAGTAATAAGGTAAGCAAGTTGAAATATTTTTTTATATAAATAAAATCAGTTAAGTTTTTAAGTTTATGTCCGGCATCAGTATGGGCCAATATGGCCAGTCACATATCAGTTATTAATATCTGCCCCAGAATGTCCATATTGTGCATCTCTAGTGCTCCGAGGGTACTTCTCCCTGAAAAGAAACTTCGCTAATTATGATTATTTATTATTATTATTAGTATTATTTATAGGCATTGTTAACTTTTTTGTTTTTAAAATAATTATTTTGTCATTATTATTTTTGGGTGTGGCAAATGATAGAACAGTTTGGGTCTTGTTTAGCTATATTCTGCATTGAATTTTGAAACAATATGTTTTCTAATGAATTCCTGGGTGTAGTGAAGCATTTGATTAATGGTAACGAAGCACATGTCATTAACAGCACATTCCATTAACAAAATTAGATCTGGGTGTCTTCATCTTATCCACTGTGCCATTCTATATTTGTTCTAATGATTGTAAACATGTGTGTTACTTCTACATGCATAAGAATTTTAATACAAACAGCTCAGTGTCACTGGACCCAGCTGGGATATAATGTCTCAAAAAAACTGATTTAAAAAGTGCAAAAGAACCATAATATAGTTGGTAAATCTTCTGAGTTCGTGTCAACGCTATAAGACATGTATTGATTTATGATTTCCTGTTATACACACCTTATCAGATAATGTGACAGTGTGAAAAGTTATCTGATCTTTTATAAGGTTCTCTTTTTCTGTAGGAACCTAATTTATCAGGTATATTATGAAATAAACTTAAGCAAATGCATTCTGGCCACGTGTCATTTCGCCTGCTAGTTGTCAAGTTCTTCACTCCATCTATAAACTCCAAAAACCACAATGCAATCTTCTCATTCTGTCTCCACACATAGCAGGAGCAGGTGTCTATATATACAGGGCCCTCCACTATTATTGGCACCCCTGGTAAAGATGAGTAAAAAGGGTTATAAACAATTTACCATTTGATGATTTAGCTTAGTCTCACACTGAAAAAAGGTGAAAAATCCAACCTTTAATTTAAATAAATGTATTATGAGAAAAAAAAATCCCTCATCAAGAAATAATAATTTTTAACAAAACCATGTGTGCCACAATTATTGGCACCCCTGCATTTATATATAGAATAAAGTAATATTTTTTTTATATTCGGTCGCATATCCTTTGCATGTCATGACTTCCTGATGTCTTTGACCCAACAATATAAAAAGACTCTTGATATCTTATTTTCTGGTACTCTTACAAGCGATACTATAACCTCTCTGCATTTGAATGGATCTCTATGGGAATTGGGGGGAGAGACTAGATTTAGCTGTAAATTATGCTGGAACAGTATGGAACACATGGTTGGTAAAATGGCTGTAAGTCATCAAGGGTCTGAGGTATCAAACGAGCCTCAAACCATCACTCTGCTGCCAGATATGCAGTAGATATGGATGGATCACTTTAAGGGTTGTTTCTCCTGACAAATTTCCCTATTCAACTCTATGAAGAAATAAGTCAGGAGAAGAAACCCTTCAATTCTGAGTTGTGGCAGCGTGACCACACGGAAATGATAATGTTAACGGATGTAATCCCATTGCATTTTAATTATGTCACTCTTGTGCATGACGAATTTAATTATCATTTACTTTTTGTCATGGATCATGCAATTGCAATAAGAAACTGCTAATGCAAATGTGGTTTTTAATTTTCATTTAAATTATGGCAGGGTTGTGTCGAAGAGGGCGAGAAAAAATAAATGTGAAATGGTTTTGCATTAACATTTTCAAATTGTCAGATAAAGTGCATACATTAACTTGAAAATGAAAACCCAAAATGGCTTTTTGCATTTTCATTTTAATTAGGGTGGCAGTGTAGTATAGTGGTGAAGGAACTGGGT